>VXBN01011724.1:192973-230224 GCA_013397395.1 Sinosuthora webbiana | reverse complement strand
GCACTGGCTGCTCCCCACGCCCGTCACGCCGCCCCCTCCGCCGCGCCGGCCCCTCTGCGGGGCGGTGGCCGGGACCCCCGCCCCGCCCCGATGGGTGTGCGGGGTGCCGGGGGCACCCCCGGGCGCTGCCCGGCCCGCATGCCCCGACCCCGCTGTCGGGACCCCGAGAGCCCGCAGCGCTGCCCCAAGGAGGGTGGGACCGGCCCCACACGGGTGGGTCGCTCCCCGAGCCTTTCGCTTCTCGGTTTACCCTTGTTTGGAAAGGGGCAACTCGGCCCCGCTCCGTTTTATAATTCCTCAAAATCAAGGCAGCGCTGTGCCGACCCAGCGCTGCCAAATCCGAGCAGCCTGCTCTAGAAAATCATCACTGCGGGAGCGGCGGGGGATGCAAAAACTTGCCCCGATGCTGAGCCCGGCTCTGAGCACTCAGCGCTGCCACAGCTCCCTCCACTCCAGCCCGGGGCAGAGAGGAAAACGCCAGATCTGGCATCCACACCACCCACACCCCTTCCATGACACCGCTGCCCGTTCCCCACCTCTCGCACCCTCTCAGGTTGAGCACCTCGCTATCTGATGCTTCTCCCTTCCGGTGTTGATTCAGATCCTGCCCTCTTGACCCTCTTTTTTATCCTCCCCGCCCTGTGTTTTAATAGCATCATTTTAAAGTGATGATACCCCCTGAAATGTGTCCAGGCACATCAACAGGAAAGGAAAAAAAAAAAAATGAATGGGTTGGGCTTTTACTCCCCTTCGGGTGAACCATAAAGGAAAATTATGCAAAACACTAGTACAGCTACTGTCTGTCACTGCAGAAAGCACGAGCTTCACCACAGATATCACCCTTTAAATTTCACACATTTAAAGTCTGCAAACACCACAGACTCCCCCGGAAAATGAAACCAACAGTACCAACTTCCCTGACTCAACAAGCTCCAGGTTCTCCATACTATCCAAGGAAACGCATTACTTGAAAACAGGAGAACTGCTTAAATACTCTCGAGAACACACCTTTACTGCAGAAGTATGATATTTTAAGGTAGGTACAGCGGGTTTCCTCTCCTCTGGCAGGCAGCAGCGCTCAGCTCTTTCCTTTTTTGCTCTCACCACCGTAGCAGAGCAGCACAGGGAGGAACGGCTCTGCATCTCTCCGCATCAAAATTGGAAACAAAACCACCTTTCCATGAGATGCACTGCCTGTAAAGCCCCTCGGTGTCATCCTGGCTGAACACCATCAGTCCCTGATGGCTTGGAGGAGAACAGGGATGACCATGGACCTGTGGCTCCCCTGACACTGAGCTCAGCACCCAGGGTGGGGAGTGGTGGCAGCTGCCCCACTGCGCAGCACCCGCCTCACTGGCATCGATTTTTGAAAGAAAGTGTCTTTATTTTTCTCCTCCCAAGCCCTCTCCAGCAAGTCACATCCGCAAGCCATTTCCAGCAGGTAAAAATGTAGCTGTCAATAATTAACTTTGTTACTGAGCAAGAAGAGAGTCCAACTTTGTTAAAAATCATGGGTGACTCGCTGGCTGGAAGAGCAGAACCTGGATTAGCCTTTTACAAAATCTGTTAAACATCCGGGCTGCACCCTCATCACAGAGCTGTAGAATGGGTTTAAAGCAGGGGGAAAAAAATGAACTAAGCAAGACGAACTAAAAATCCTCCTTGTAAAGAAGATTTTAAAAGAGCAATACAAGCAGTCTGAGGAAGGACCAAGAACATTTTTTGACGTTCAGAGTCTACCCCCTTGCAAATCCCATGGGATTCAACATGAGAGCCCCTGCATGGAGTTGGGTGGCACTCTCTGATCTAGGTCACACAGGGCTTGGTGTGATGCTGTGATGGGGACCCTATTTTTGAAGTCAACAGGAGGCAAGAAGAAGCAAACTGCTAGAAAAAAACCACAAAACGTTCTTGATAGACTGTGGTAGGGAGCGTCACAATGATGTCTGCTGCCCTCGTGGAGCTGGTGAAGGAGCTCAAAGCACTTCAGCAGAAGAGGTCGAGGCAGTTTGGGTCAGCCCCAGCTCCCTGGGCCACTCTGCAAGTTTCCCAAGCACAAGGCAGCGTTATCATCCTGGATCTAATAAAAGTTCAGCAAATGGAGCAGCCAAGAGGAGAGGAGCCCTGAGAAGTGTGAAATAAAATATCCGGGCTAGAAGTAGGAGTTCCTTTTCATTAAAACCAGCTGGGTCATATTGCACCCATGTGCACCTAAGGCACTGAGAGGGGGAGAGAAAGATGGAAAATTACAGCTACTAAAGAATAGCAAGAATATCCAGAGCTCTAAGAGTAAATATTTTAAGCGGCAAGGTATGTAAACAGCTCACCCCACAGCACATACCCCAAGTGCCTGCTTGTAGAAGAGGAGCAAGATTTCCTCCAGGGAGATAAAGCCCATCCTTCTCTCTCTTGGGGACTTTCTTGCCCTTTTATCCCATTGAGCCATATCAGAAGCACAGCTTTACAAGAGCATCAGACCCAAAAGATCATCCCCTTGACCAAGCTGCACACCATCAAACTCCACTTCATCCGGTTTTCTACCTGCATCCTCAACCCAAAAGTTTATGTTTAGCTAAACCTTTCTTCTAGACAGGCAGGAACCCTGGGAAGCTGAGCCCCCAATCCCAAAGGGATGGAGAACCTGCCTCCTTCCCCTGGAACTGGTTTTTGGGGTTCCCTGTCAGCACAGCACCAACGTGTGCTGCGCTGCTCAGCCAAATGCAGTTCCAGCACAGCCCCTGCTCTGCCCTTTCCGGGTAGATTGAGGAGATTGAGGACCCTGAGACTTCTCCCGATGAAAGATCTCCCACGGTGATCACATCACCTACACTGCCTTTGATAAACTAATCAGATTCTGCTCCTTCTGTCCTTGTGACGGGGATTTTCCTCAGTCCCTTATCCGGCTTTCCTGCTCATTTCTCTGTACATATCACAGATGTTTGTAATTACATTTTGGTTTTTATCTTAAAAGAGAAAGAACTCCCTGTCAAGAGCAGATCACGTCTCTTCTGTCCCTTGCTGCTCCCCTTGCTCACACAACCGAGGGTCTCATTCACTGTTTTTACTGTACAAGGAGCCTCACCTCAAGCTCCTGCTTTGATAAGGCCTTTGGGGTCCTCTCCACAGCAACTGCAGCCCAAGATAAAATTCCTGTTCTCCAAAGCACTGGCTGCAGGACAATTTTAGGTAAATATTTTCCTTGCTGTGTTACATTACAGTAGAAATATTTTTTTGTTTCCTTGCTGTGCTAGGCCACTGCTGACTGCCCAGCCCTTTCTCCTTCGCCATCACTCTGCTCTTCAGATGAGCAAGAAACTTCCTGCAAAGTGGTTTCATTGGCCTAGAAGTGATTTCCTGCCCCCAGAAAGGCAGTCTGCAAAATCTGCTGATCACTGAGTTACAGGTACCAAGCTAAAAATGGGTTGGTGCCACCAGAGCTGGCAAATGCAAGAGACTTTAACCCTTTTTCTCTGGCTGCTTCACCCCTGGGCTCTTCTGCCCTGCAGCAGGGATGTGCCTTGAGGGCTTCTCCAGATCTCAGCTCAAACTCCTCCAGAAGCAGCCAGTGCTGGTCACAGCCTCTGTCCTGGCGTGGGACAAAGCAACCAGACTTAGAAAGTCACTTCAAGGAGGAAAAAAAAAAAATCATAAGAGAAAAAAAATCCAGCCAAGCAAGGAGACGGCAGCTATCAGCTTTAGAAGATCCTTTAACAGGCTGAGGCAGAAAAGAGGCTTTCCTATCCAAAGCCATTTCAAACAGCGCTGTGCACTTTCCTTGCAGGCTGCTAAGAATGCAGTTTTTCAGGCGGATTTTCTTCCTCCCACCAGCCAAGGTTTTTCTCTGAACCCAGCAGCTCTTATCGGGCTCTCAATCTGCTGCAGTCATGAGCATCAGGCTGGGTTAGCCATGAGTCATTGTGGCTACCTGAGCCTTAAAGTATCTCAAAAGTGGGCAATTCACCCACAGGATCTTCCCCTTCCTCTTCGTTATTTTAATTAGAAAACAAAACTCTTGATTGATTACGGCCTCTTCCATCAAATGCTTTGAGGCTTACAGACCAAAATATGTGGGAGGAGCTAAATATCATTATTATTAACCACTTAATGTTTCTTTGAGAGCCCAAATACCTTTCCTTGCTGCTGGCCACAGGTGAAACCTCCTTCCCAGCCTTCACAGGAAGGTGCAGGGGATGGGTGAAGGCACTTGCAGAGTGAGACACCAACCCCAGTGATGCACAGAGTGATGCACAGAGCATCACTTCCAGCTCTGGCTGCACCATCCCCTCGGCAGCACCAGCACAGGGGCACAGGGAGAGACGGGTTTATAATCACCCAGACCAGGCAGATTTGAAAGGTGAAGGAATGGAGGGTCACAGCAGTCACAGCCCTTCTCTCTGTGGAAGCCTCGGGGCCTGAGATACCCTTCTAGATTAGGGTGAGAAAAACTTTCCTCCCATGGGCCTTTGCAGCCACATGTTAATATTTCTTGGGTTTCATTGTTCTGTTGGTCTGTTATAAGTTTATGTCAGCCTGTTCAGCCCCCGTTCCCCATATATGCACCCCCTTAGAATGTTCTTCCTTCCCCTGGACCCCACTGGGTTATTTTTGCTGCAGTACCCACCCCTGTGATCCCATCTGTCCCCCTGGCTCCTGCCCACCCCTCTGCACCATTTCCCCCCATCCCTATTGGACCCTGACCCTCAGGACCACCCGTTTATCTGGAATATAACCCTGGATCCTTGGCCCCACTGTGGCTCCCTGGAACACGCTGGAGGCTGTGCCCACGATGCAGACAGTGAACAGCGCTGGGATTTCCGAACAGGACCCCTCTCCTCACCTTTATCACCAGCTCTTTGTTAGCAGAGTGAGTGCTCCAGGCCCCGAGGCACAGGTGACTCTCAGGGACACGCAGCAGCACGATGCCACATCTCTCCAAGCCACAAACAAAGGCTGCTGCCATCACCTTCCCCATCTCCCCTCTGCTCCCTGCAGCTGCTGAGTCCCTGTACAGCCTCTGCCCCAAAATCATCCCGGCGTCCGAACCCACCTGGAAGAGCTGCAGTCATCTCCGTACGTGACAGGTGGGGAAACTGAGGCACAGCACAGCTGTCACTCAGAACCAGGGAGCTGGGAAGCCATCAGAGCAGAGCTGGCTGTGGCAGGGAGCGGCGCTGGGAGGTCCCACTCCTTGGGAAGCGCTGCTGTCACTGCCTGGGGACCAGGGGACTCCGGAAGGAAAGTCAGGCACGGCTCCCATCCCCTCCGGCCGTGGGTTGGTGTGGATGACGGCGCGGATCCAGCCCTGATTACGCAGGAATTGTCACCAAAAGAGGCTCCAGGATCTTCCTGCTTCCCAAGGGTAGGAAACGCGGCGGGGACGGACGCACTTCAGTGCTAGTCACACTTCCCTTCCTCCACAAGGAAAGCGAGAGCATGGGAAAAGCTAAAATAGTTCAAAATAGGTCTGCTAATTTGAGATTTCTGGATAATGAGCTGGGGGTTTTTTGTTGTTGGGGTTTGTTGGGGTTTTTTGTTGTTGTTGGTTTTGTTTGTTTTTTGGTTGTTTTGGGGTTTTTTTTGGTTTTGTTTTGGTTTTTTGTTTTTGTTTTCTTTTGTTTTGGTTTGATTTTGATTTTGTTTTGGTTTTTGTTGTTGTTATGGTTTTTTGTTTGTTTGTTTGTTTGTTTTAAGAAAATGCTGGCAAATCGTTACTACCACAGAGCCAGGGATGTGCACAGAAAGGGTCAGGTAACTCGGAAAGACTGGATAACAGGAAAAAGACAAAATCTGGAAGAATGGCAGAAGGAACAGCACTTAAAGGGCTTTTAATAAAGTCTTTGCTCACGAAAAGAGCCTCAGCACAAACTCGCTGCCCCAGTAGGTCCCAGCATGACCACAAGCCACCAATGCCATGAAATTAAAGTGAGTAACCCCTAAAATGTATTAAATGAGAGACTTTTAGCAGCAAAGCAGGAACTATTGGAGCTCTGTCCTGAGTCATCCTGGCTCTCCAGCATCACTCACACCCCACAGGAAGGTAGAGAGGGGATGGGGCTGCCAGAAGCATCGCCCACAGATGCGCTTCAGGGAAGAGCTGCTGAGGGCAAAGATCACTGTTGCTAAGGGAACAAACAAACCCCAATCCAGCCCCAAATATGGCTGTGGTATAAACAGATCAATAAGAGCGGAACTGAGGAGAATTTAAAGGGATAAGGTATAAAGGGACTGATGTGAAATCAAGGCAGCAGAAGGCCAAAGAGGTTTCTGCTCGTAGGAAATTAAATATGGCATGAGGAAGAAGGTCCCTGAACCTCCAGCTTCTCAGATATTCAGTGTACAAACAGGGCACGCAGCAAACTTGGTGCTGTGGGACAGCCTGGAGCTGAGATGGCCCACGGGAGCTGGGTGGGTGAGGAACAAGCACAGACAACCACAGCCCCTCCTCCCCACCCCAGCAGGGACAGAGATCAAGCCTTGCCTTCCTGTCAGGTTTGACCCCGTTAAATCAGCACACAGAGGAGGTACCAGCCTGCTCTGCACAGAGCAAGGGATGCATCACGTGTGGTCACACTGAGCAGGGCAGGGGGAGCACCAACATCCCTCCCCTCACCCTCCTGACCTGGACACAGAGCTGGATCTGTCCTGGCCCCACTGTGCTCATCCCTGGTGGTCCCAAACACCTCCCTGGGGATTGATGGGGTCACCCAGGGCTACCCCAGAGCTAAGGTGGGATTCACTGCTCGCCTGCAGGGAGGATGCTGTGGGTCAGCACCCTCTGTGCTGGGCTGGGGGGCACAGCTCTACCCCCTCCAACACCCTCTCATGGACTCTGAGCCTCATCCCCTCCAGGGAGCAATCCCTGAGCCCACTGGTGTGGAGATCTGCATGCACAGGTCACTGCAGTCCCATCCCCTCACGCCAGCACCGTGGCTCAGCTCGAAGCTTTTCGTGCCAAGGCAGAGATTCCTGCTATTGTGAGTGCTGAGAGCCTGGAAAGGGAAATGCTGCCCCGAGCCTGGGCCAGGCACCTCATCCCAGCCACCCTGGGCTCCGGGAGTGTGGCTTTTTATCTTCTTTCCTGCCAGAGTTGGGATTAAATGCTCGATTCCCTATTTCGTGTTTGGACTCAGAAGTTTATTAATTCTTATCTATATTACAGTCTCACGAGCCATGAGCACTTCTGGCTAACAAAGTAAAAATGGAGCTGTATCTCTCTCTCTACAAGGCCTTTTAAGGATAAACTGTCCAATTAACAAATGACACCTAAATTAGTTTTACTTTTAACCCAATAACCAACCACCCGTTGCCCACAATGAGGATTTTTCTATCCAATTACAAAATTCCACCCAGACCCATGGAGAAGAAGGTGAAAAAGAAGAACTCAGCCTACACCCTAAATCCTCCATCTTGCTTTTTATCTATTACTATATTCTAAACCCTTAAACTCTGAGTTTTGCACCCTGTGATATCACACACTCCTATCCAAACCCCACACCCACAACCCCAGTGCTGTCACTCAATTTTGGGAGCCTTCTACACGGCCTCAGGTCAAATGCAGTGTTTCCTTGGGGCTCGGTGCCTGCCAGCACAGAAAGCCTGGAATTCTCAGTGCCCAGGGCTCCAACACAGGAGGGCCGTGGTGTCCCCGTGTCACTGGTGGAGGGGGCTGGCAGCCCACGTGCCTGGGAGGGGAAAAAGGGGAGGGAAGGGAAGCACAGCTCCCTGGTGTTGATTAAACAGCAGGGGACACTTGCAGAGGAAGGAAATGGAAAGAGGATCAGGAACTGCATCTGCCCGAACCTCAGGCAGTTAAAACAAACTCAGTCTCAAGCTCTTGTTCTTCTCGGTTTCAGGTCAGGCTTTCCTAAGAACCTGGGGGGTGCAATTTAGGATCCGAGCAGAAAACCGACTTAATTGCTTTCATTATTTTTAAAAAAAAAAACATTAATAATTAATCACTGCATTTTAACATGAAGGCCAAACAGGCACAGAGCTCAGCGTCTCATGACAGTGCAGATGTTTTAATAGAAACAAGAGGCTTTCAGAGACCTTGCTCATCCTTGATGAGTTTAACACACACACAGGGCTCAGCACGTTTCCTTTGGAAAACCTTCCTGCGTGGTCGACTCCAGAGGGAACTGCAGCGCCTGGGCCTTGGGATGGGGAACACCTTTGCACTGCTTGCACCCTTCTGGTGGTTGTGGGTGGGGGAAGAGGGTCAGTCAGAACACTGAATCCCATGGAAAGAGGCCATTTCCAGCACTGTCAGCTTCCCAGCCGCCCCTAATCAGGGAGAATTTGCAGGAATAAATAAACTGGCGGCGCTTACATGCGTGCACTCCGCTTCCAGATGTGCATGTCTCATTTTCACGTGGTGTCCCAGGCAGGGCTGGGAAGTCCATCCCTGCATTGCCAGGGCAGGAGGCCGGCACAGCCCGGCCCCGCAGCCCCAGGGGTACAAACCCCACACCACCCTGCCTCCCCCGCACATCCCAGCTGCCCTGGGCACTGTCCCTCACCCCTGCAGCGCTCCCCATCCCTGTCCCATCACACGTGGCCCCCAGACCCCCCAGGGGACCCTCCCAGCCCCACCGCGGGGCAGGGCGTGAGCTGGGGAACCGCCTCTCGCTGCCCCTGCTGCTCCCTCAGCCGCCTGCCCACGACCTTTCCAACCCAAAACTTTCCAGCCATAAATATACCAGCCCCGTGGCAGGAAACTTGCTTTTCTTGTGCTGCTCCCCTCTGCTTCTCAGAGAGGCATTTCCACCGTGCCCCCTGAGCCAGCCCCAAGTTGTTTCTCCCCGCTCCTCCGAGATATTCCAGGCACGCAGCAAAATCTGCTGCAGCATAAAGACCCCAAAACTCCCTGCAAAGGCTCAGGGAAGCACCACAAGCTGCAGGTCAGGCCTCAGGAGCAGCTGTACCTCCTGATCTCCCTGCTTACCATCAAAGGTATTATTATTATTACTATTATTATTATTATTACTATTCCTTTTTGACATGAAGCAGTTTGATAAGAACAATTCCCAGATGGAGCCGCAGCCCCACGCCCACTCAGCTTCCTCTGGACAGCATGGACACGGTGTGGGAGCTCACTGCACAGCAGGAGGAGGACACGAGGGCAGGGGGAGAGGGAGGAGAGGAAGAATGAGCACAATTTTCCTTTCCTTTTTAAAGGTTTTGGCAGACGGCAGCGAAAGCACCGGTGGGGAGGCTGAGGTGGGATCGCCAGCACCAAGCACCACTGGCAGCTTCCCTTTGCTCCAGCTGCACCACACAGGGCTGGGAAAGGTGTACAAGTGGACAGGAATTGCTGGCAAAGTCCGTGGGGTGTCCCCACGCAGATGGGAACGTGGATGCCCATCAATGGTCTGGCCATGGGGAACATCCTCAGCACCACCACTGCTGCCTGGGAGAGCTTGGCAGGTCCGACACATGCACACGTAAAATTAGGCAGGATTGGTGGTGGTAAACTGCTGAGCTCGAGGAGTGCAGATGGGAGAGAGATGAACCACCCTGGGGACCAGCTCAGCACGGGCAAGGTCTGCCTTGGCTGCTACATCTCGTTAAACCATCCCCTTGAAAAGTCTATTACAGCCCTCTTGGACTCACACAAGGTAACTCCCACTGACCAGGTCCCAGGACAATCCCAGACACATCCAAGGTAACTCCCACTGACCAGATCCCAAAATAATCCCAGACACATCCAAGGTAACTCCCACTGACCAGACCCCAGGACAATCCCAGACACATCCAAGGTAACTCCCACTGACCAGACCCCAGGACAATCCCAGACACATCCAAGGTAACTCCCACTGACCAGATCCCAAAATAATCCCAGACACATCCAAGGTAACTCCCACTGACCAGATCCCAGGACAATCCCAGACACATCCAAGGTAATTCCCACTGACCAGACCCCAGGACAATCCAAGGTAACTCCCACTGACCAGATCCCAGGATAACCCCAGCAGGATCCAGTGATGAACGGAGCCAAACTGTGCTGGGCACCACTAAAGAAACAACCCTGAGCTGTGGGTTCAAGGGATCTACCCCAAAATCCAGGGAGCTCAGGCTCCAGTTGCCTCTCCTGCTGGAGAAGCATGTCCAGGGGAATGGCAGAGCCTTCTCCAACCAGGTCCCCCACAGCTTTTTTTTCCCCAATCCATCTTGCAGATACCCAGCACTGCCTACTCAGCATCTTCTACGGATGCAGAAGTTTCACAGCTGACTTATTATTACTAAGTTAAAAAAAAACAAAAAAAAACAAAAAAAAAGAAACCACAATGAGTCAATGTTTTTAGGGGAATTTCCCTCAGCTTCCTCTCCCTGTCCCCCGCTCAGCCCTGCTGCCTGCCCCAGACCCTGCCTGAGGCTTCCCCGCTGCAGGGCACTTGTTCCTGATGAGATTAAATCATTGCTGCAGGAGACAACTGATGCTGTCACCCTGTCACCCAGGCTCACCCTGTCTGCTGGAACAGAACATCAAACACCCAACCTCACCCAGAGCAGGACAGCACCTGGGCTGCCCCCTCCAACCTGCCCCAGTGCAGCTTTCCAAGAGCCACAACTGGCACACACAGCTGGATTTCATCCTCCTGAGACAAAAGAGGATTGGAAAAAATAGAAAAAAATCAACTGGGAGATGTGCTGCAAGCAGGCCAAAAGCAGGGGCCGTCCAGCGTTTCCCTAAATGGGAAAGAGGCCCGTGAGCACACTGGGGGCAGAGCACCAGGCACGGAGAGAGGGCACCAAGCCAGGAGGGAGAGGGGGAGATTTCCAGCAGGCAACGCAAGGGGAGAGAAACTCCCCACTGGCAACGCCCCAGCAAGCAGTAAAACCCCGGGGATGGGCTGAGTTTGGGGGTTTGAAACAGGGCAAGGCTCAGCACCTGAGCTGTCCCCAGCCACGGGCAGTGACACAGAGTGCAGGCTGCTGGGCAGTCAGCTCTGACACTCGTGTTTCCAAATGAGCACAGCAGAGTTCAAACGTCCTGGAGGAGCAGAGGAGCACTGCTCCTTTGCAGTGACAGCCAGGGCTGGGCTCTCTCTCAGCCCGGATCCTGCACATCTTTTCTGTGCCCATAAACCCCCGTGGCCAAGCCCAGCAGGGGAGGGGGAACAGGGCAAATTCTCCTTTCCAAGGAGTTGTGCTCAGTGCCATCACACCAAGCCATGGCACAGTGATCTCCTCTGCCATCTCCAGACTGCAGGCACCACTTTCTACCCCACCACCCACCCTCTGATAACTCAGCATTACCGTGCTGACTTTCTTCATTACTTCATCTTCCCAAGTGCCCACAATAACCACAACCAGGTCAGGGAGAACTGGACTTGATGTTCCACCAAAAGAATTAAGCTGCCCTCTTTTACGAGAAGTTAAAATAAGGTAGAAACTAAATCTGAGATTTTTTTTCCTTATAAAGGAATGACAGGGGGAAAGAGCTGGATGCATTAGGCATCAGCCTTCCTCGTTCAGCAGGGACTGGCAGTGTCTATAAACTCAGGGGATGGTGTTGTTCCCAGACAAGTAATCACAGACAGGCCAACACAGCCAGGTTTACCTTGACACGAGGGGATAAACTGCCAGACTTGGGCTCTGTCCTTGAATACCTTCCTTCTCCTCACACCTCCAGAAAAAAAAACAACCCCGCACCACAGAACCCTCAGTTTGGTTGTTTCAACGAGGTGACATTCCTGAGAGACAAATAAAACTGCCCTGCTGCCTCCTCCAGTGCTGGGGGCCCTGGGGAGCACTCTGCTGCAGAAACATGTGCCTTGGCTTATCAGCAACCCCCTCCTGCAAGGAGGACCTCAACCAGTGCAGGGACACTGTGCCCAGCAGCCACAGGTGTGCACCTCCCAACCAAAGTCATCTCTGCTCTGCTCCTCTTCGGGAGGTGCCTTCCAAACAAACCTTCTCCACACAGCGCCTGCTTGTAGCTTGGGAAAGCATCTCCTGCCAGCTGGAGGCCAGACAGCAATGCCTGCACTGCAGA
This sequence comes from Sinosuthora webbiana, assembly GCA_013397395.1. Classification (NCBI taxonomy): domain Eukaryota; kingdom Metazoa; phylum Chordata; class Aves; order Passeriformes; family Sylviidae; genus Sinosuthora; species Sinosuthora webbiana. The sequence continues at coordinate 218,226 of VXBN01011724.1, read as the reverse complement.
CAAGTGCTAACAGCCCAGAGCAGCCCCGGCCACTCGCTGAGAGCCAGAGATGGTGACCCCAGGCAGGAGCAGGGCTGAGCTGTCCCCGCTGTCACCATCCCCTGCACAGCCCAGGCACTCATCGAGCTCTGTAAGAGGATGCTCTCGTGCAGGCCTGGCCTCGTGGAAGCAGCCAGAGGCCAATTTGCACATAAACAGCCAATTAGCTGCAGAAAGAGATGCCCACTTGGTCGCTTGCCATCCTGGAGACAGATTTAAGACACGCGGGAATTCAATCTCCGGTCCAGATATCACTGTGGCCAAACAGGCCACCTCCTTCCCTGGCCTCTGGGAGAGCCTCTGGCAGCACAATAAAAGGAGTATTTAGCAAAGCTACAGACTCTCTTGAAAAAGCTGGAGGCCGATGAGGAGTTTTGCAGCCAAGCTTCGTATAAACACGTTGATAATGCTGCTAGCATGGGGCGGGGAGGAGCGGGGCTGCACAGCAACAGCAGGCCTCTGTCTGCCTCAAGAAAGCCCCTTTCTTGCCCTGCACATGTTTAATCCATGATCTGTGCCTGCTGCCAGCCACAGCCACACCAAAACCCGCTCACCTCATCTGTCTTTCCCCGCGCGCGGGGAATGTGAGCGAGGCAGGAGCGGGCTCCCAAACCCCTTCTCTGCTCTGGGCTGTCCTGCTCTGCCCTGAAACCTTGAAACCTCCACCCTGTCCTCATCAAACACCTTCCTCAGGGTTTAACACACGGGTGAGGGGCCAGCGGTGTGCAGCAGCCTCAGAGGTGGGGAAAGCAGCTTTGGGTGAGGCTCATCTCAAACAAACCCTTAGACAAGAGGACCCGTTTTCTGTGCCCCGTCATGGGATCGTGGAATGGCGGGGGTTGGAAGGGATCTTTGAGGCCATCCAGTCCAACTCTCTGCAACAGACAGGCCGGTCTTCAACTAGATAATACTGCTCAGAGACCTGCACAGCCCATCCAGGGGACACAGCTGTGCCCTGCTGCCTGGCAGGCAGAGAGGCTGGGGGACAAATCCAGCACCAAAACTCAGTGTCACCTCTTGCCTCTCCTGCCCCCACGTCCCCTGTACCCAATCACATCGAGTTAGTAAGTTACAGTTTAAGCTTAAAAGTTGTTCTTCTGTTTTCTTGCAGTGGAAAATCCTTAGACCTTTTTTTCCTCTTGGTAAAAACATGCTTTTGTTTGCCTGTGGTATCTCCTGCTTTTCTTGACATTTGTTTCTGCTTGGTAAAAACATCTTCTTTGTTTGTGGCCAATATATCCTTTGCTCCAGCCTTAAAACCTCCTTCCAACCCGACTTAACAATTGCTTTCTTAGCTGTCCAGTAACAACTGGCTCAGCAATTCTAACTTTAGACATCCTTTATTCTTCTATATCAAAACTTGCTTTCATTTCTGTTTCACTTACAGGTTTTACATTCAGAGAGTCTTTTGCTAAACATTCACATGTGTAAAATTTCCTGTTAAACTTTCATCTTCCCCAACATCGTCCCAGCTCTGTGGGCAGGAAACAGTCTCCCCAGCCACAGGGTCAGAGCATCCTCGGTCTGCTGAGGATTTGGGACACTTGGATTCACCTTTGGTCACACTGGTGCAATCCCACAGTGGTGTCTGCCTGCTCGTCCCTGGCAGATCCGCCTTGATGTGGCTGTCACTCTGATTTGTGTCATTCAGCAGCTTTGCTGATTGCTTGAGAAAACTCAGGTTTGTGCAGCTCCTGGCCCCTGAGCTCAGCCAGCCCTGCAGTCATCTCCCAGCCACAGGGGACAGACACGAAGCTCTCGTCCTGGCACGGGCGAGACAGCGGCAGCACGAGTCAAACTCCTGGAAATGCACTCTGAGGACATTCCTGGAGCTCGAACGGCCCTTTCCCCCTCAGCTCCTGCTGCCACCCCGCATCCCTCACACCTTCTGAGCACCTGCCGCCATCCCAGAGTCATCCCCGTGTCACCATAAACATTTCATTACAACCACGGAGCAGGCACTTCAGGCACAATGAATATTCATGCCTCCTTCCAGAGCAGCGAACTGCAGTCCCAGCACAGCACAAGCTCTTCCCTACCCTCTCACAAGGCACTAGAGCGTGGGAGTGGAACAAGGATCTGTATTATCCACTAAACCACAGGATGAGCTTTGCAGGAACTGGCAGGCTGGGTTGTTTCCAGTCGCTAAAGAAGGCAAAAAAGTCCAGCCCAGCCCTCTCGTGCCAGATGTGCGGAGCATTTGCAGACTTGAGAATGTGGAGACGTCCCAGCCCCGTCCTGAGCAGCAGGCAGTGTCCCTCGCACACCCCCAGCAGTGCCTGTTACTCAGAGGCAGAGTTGCACCCTCAAACAATTCTCTTTATTTGCCTGAACTCGGCATTGAAAAAGCGTTTTGAAGACAGTGGTTTCCTTCTAGGTCTCGCAGGCTGATAGAAGAGCTGGCAAAACTCAAGGAAGGCTGTCAAAGGAATAAAGCAAAATAAACCCCTCACCTTAGAAGGAAACGGCCACAGCCTCTGACAAGGGAATAAAGTAAAATAAACCCCTCATCTTATAAGGAATCAGCCACAGTGCAGCACAGCCAGGGCTTTGCCTGGGAAGGGAGTTCACATTATGGAACAGGAGGATGGTTACTGGGGGTGAACTGGGCATTTCCAGGGACAAACATCCCAAGCCAGACACAATTCTAGGCCTTCCACACGGTCTGGAGCTTCCAGGAAAGTTTCCCACCCCAAAGACAAGGACCTCTTTGCATCTTATCACCACTCCTCATCTACCTGACAATAAATCTTGTCTTTCAACCTCATCCAAAGGCAGACTGGATGTCTGTATCTTTATCACAGGGGCTCCCCCAGCCCATACCAGTCACACGAGCACGAATTTCCAGACCCAGCAGATTTTCAGCATTTACAGGGTTTCCCTTTGGTGCATCTCCTGAGGGAGCTGTGCAGCTCTCCTGGAGCAGCTCTGGAAGATCCCACTTCCAGTGGAATCCATGGATTCTCATGAGGAACAGCCATCAGGCCACCCAGACCTCAGTTTTGAGGACAACAAAACCTTCCAGCCTGGCAATGAAAGGGCCCCATTTATGTGTTAACCGTGCCTTTGCTTCCTCCTCTGAGCCTCACACCCAGAGCTGGGAGCTCCTCGCAGCCAAGCCCACTCACAGCGAGCGCTGCCTCAGCTCCAGAGCCAAGGAAACCCCTGTGGATCACAGCCTGTTGCTGCATGTGCTGTCAGAAAGGCCACAGAGTGTCAGAAATCACCCAGAGGGCCAGGCCCTGTCACAGATTACCCAGATTTATTGCTACTCTCCTTCCCCGAGGGAGCTGAAATCTCAGAGTGCCCTGGCTTCGGGGCAAGCCCGTGAACTGCAGCTCCTCAAAGCCCACGTCCTGCTGCTCCACTTCCCCGCTCCACCCAGCCCCAGAAGCTCCCAGAGGTGTGGCATCCTCCTTTGCCTGCCAGCTCGGAGATAAACCTCCACTCCTACGCCTTCCTGGGGAGGAAAAACCCGATTGTGGTGGGGCGGGAGTGCAGCACCCCGAACCGCTGGAAAGCCACACCTGCCGGAGGCACAGGGAGCTGGGACACTCAGGTGGAGCCACACAAGCAAATCCAGACTCCTCCAGATGGCCCTGCTGGCCTCTCACCGCGTGTGGGTCAGCTCCCAAAATCCCCAGCAGCAGCAGCAGGGACTGGGATGGCCTGAAACCACCTCACACCCTACAGCGGGATCCCCACGGCCTCGCTCTGCCCAAGGTGGCTCCCATCCCTTCCCAACGTGGCTCCCGCCTCTTCCCAACCTCGTGGAGCTGCCAAAGCTTCTGGGGCAGCTCTGCCTCTTGCAGGGGACTGTCAGCAGTTTGCAGATTGCATGTCCCAGCCCGGGCTACGAGGGAAGGATGTTTATGTAACCCTGGGAAAACGCCGAGCGCAGCAGGATTGCCCGGGAGCGCGCGCTCGGCTGCCGGAGCTGGTGGAGCTCTGGCAGCCACGTCAGCCCAGATCTCTGCCCTTAACTCAGAATAATAAAAGGCCAGCTTCCTATTGAATGGAAAATAGCAAAGCCCTCGCAAGGCAAGATGTTCTTGCTCGTGGCAGATGCAGCTGATGAGCGCGGCGTTAAATCCAAGCGGCCACTTCCAGCGCTTCCTGAGAGAGAGCAGCTCCCCGCAGAGCCAATTCTGCATCTCTGCTGGAAAACACACCAGGTTTGCTCATTGTTGGTGGTTTCTCTTTAATTCCTTAAAGCCAGTTTCTTTTCCAAGCCAGTTAACAGGACTGCAAACCAGCCTTTATTGCTCAAGTCCGTGCAATGCCAGTGAGAGGGCTGCGAAGGGAATGTTTGTGATGGGTTGTTTTGACGATGGATCCGACCTATCTGCTTGAAAAAAGAAAATCTCATTCGTGAGCAGCAGTCTGCCTTGGAGAGCAGCTTTACAAATATTGCCAGCTCCTGACGTTAATTAACTTTCCTAACAATGAGAAAAGTAATAAAAGCATCCAAAAAAGCAACGAAGAGCAAGTCAGGCACGTGGGAGTCAACATCTAAAGAACCTTGAGGGAAACATGTGAGAGTCACTGGGAGCTGAGGACCTCGGACAGGCAGAGGCACCTGGGTTTCAGATGGAGGTGGTGCCTCCACACCTCATCTTCACCATCCTCACACAGATTAACACACTCTACACATCCCCAGACACTGCTGACCTCCACAGTTCAATGCAATTCATATTTAGGCAGAGAAGGAAACATGAGAGACAGTTCAATTAACTCCAACAGCTTTTCCCAGGTGGCCAGAGGCAATTAGGGAACAGTCCTGCTTCTGCTGGCCCTTCCCAGCAGGAAGATTGTGCACCACCACCTGAAGGGATGCAGGGAGAAGCAGCAACCTGAATTTCAGCTCAAAACACAGCATGAACTTCTGCCAAAGTTCAGGCAACCTCTGCCCCCTGAAGCTATCCTCGGGTTCACACTGCATTGGAAGCCTCAGATGCACTCCTGTGTCAACAGCTACAACTTTTTACTTCGTGGGGAAACCTGTCAGCAGAATGTCCTGTCACTGCCAAGGTGCCTTTGAACAGTGTGCCCAACACAGAACTGGGTTTCCCATGATTTCTGTGGGGCAGTGTTCACTGCTGTGGGGGCACAGAGGGGCTCCCAGCAGAAAGAGGGCACTGACAGACACCAAAACAACCTGCAGCCTTGTACCAGAGGGAGCTGGCAAAGAAAAGGAGTTGATGCTCAGGTTTGATGGATAATTAGTGCTGCAGGGTGAATCCTTCAGTGCAGAAAAGTGGGTGCCCTGCTGTCGGCCCGTTGTTTGGATTCACGTCTCTCTGTGAGCAACAAGCAGCAAAATAAACTTTTTCTTGTTATCACAGAATCACAAAATGGTTTGGGCTGAAGGGACCTTAAAGATCACCTTGTTTCAGCCCCTCTGCCACGGGCAGGGACACCTTCCAGTATCCCAAGCCCTGTCCAGCCTGGCCTTGGACATTTCTAGGGATGGAGCACACGCAGGCTCTGGCAGAGGAGCAAATCCTGGGCGAGCAGGCAAACCTGAGCTTTACCAGAGACAGAGCAGGGCTTGGGTCTCTGCTGGCCTGCCCTGGGAAACTGCACACAGAGAGAGGAGGGGGATGAAGGCAAGGAGCCAGGAGAGGGAGGGCTCAGGCTGAGACCCCACCCTTGCTGCTCAAACCCTCCTGATACCCCTCCTGCTGCCTCTGAGGCCCTTTTCTCCAAAATACCTTTTTTTCCTGCAGGCCTGCACCACTTCAGTGATTCCCACAGCTCTGTGGCAGCCCTTCAGCCCCCAGGACCAAACCAGCACTGCATCACCCACTGCCAAATATCCCCTTCCTCCACCCCTTGTGCCTCTGGCTGTCACCTGCTGCCCTTGTGCAGGGCAAGACCAGTACCACCAGTTACTGCAGCAAACAGTCACTGGAGCACCAGTAACACCAGTTACTGCAGCATACAGTCACTGGAACACCAGTAACACCAGTTACTGCAGCAAAGAGTCACTGGAACACCAGTAACACCAGTTACTGCAGCAGACAGTCACTGGAACACCAGTAACACCAGTTACTGCAGCAAACACTCACTGGAACATCCATAACACCAGGTACTGGAACAAATGGATGAGCAAAGGGGAGAGAGCCCCTTTGGAGGAGGAGAACCTGCACTTCAACAGGCTTCTCCAGTGGGTGTCTCAAGGGCTGAAGAGGTGCAAGAAGAGGATCCAGGAGCAGCCCTCCTGGATGGAAACACCGCCTGCAGCACTGGGCTCTGCTGCAGAGGGGAGCGGGGAGGGAAGGGTTTCCTGGTCCGTGGCCAGCACTGCTGTTTATGGAGGATATGCCTTCCCCAGGGTGTGTTTCAACAGAAAGCAAGAGACTCACAATTTCATAGTTCACTTTCCCTCTCCACCCACCGGGAACTTCTCATATTTTCTGGGGGGGAAAAAAAATATAGAACACCCCAAAACAACCAACAGCTCACCAGCCTCGGTGGTTTCCAACCAGGCTCCCTCCCCTGAGGAGCAGCTGTCAATACAGAGATCAACCAGGGCTTTTCAGGCAGCTAAAGTCAGGTTTGACCAGTTCTCCACTTGAATGGATCAAAGAATGCAAGAAAGGGGAGAAGTGGGAAATATTTTAGGTGCTGAAGCCCTCTTCATGGCCCAACAGCTTATCTGCTCTCAAGGTTGCCTGCTTTGCCTCTAGCTTGATAAATCTGTGAACAATTAAACACAAACTCTCTTGGTGAGTGTTCCTGGAGTGGCAGCTCCAGGCTTGTCACTCTACAGAGCCAAGAAAAGCCACAGAGGGAAAGAAAACAATTAAGCAAAACTTAAATATTTCAGGGTTGGGGAGGGAGAACTGGGGGAAAGGGGAGGCCCCTACAGGACCCTCCTCATTTCCAGGGGAAAAGAGGGCAAAGTTTAAATACTTCAGCAGAAAACAGCAGGGAAGGGATGAGCAGGTTTATGTGCTCTTCCTTCTCCCCAGGGAACATGGGAGATCAGATGGCTCTCGCTGATGAGAGGGGCAGGCAAGGGGCTCAGTGCTGGGTGGTGCTGCGGCTGTGAGCGTGGCCCTGGCAGCACCAGCATCTCTCCAGAGGAAGTGCTGCCTGTGCCTGAGGGATGGGCACTGCCAGCAGGGAATAAACCCCATCCTCTTCTTGCTCTTTGGCCCACAGAGACAGATCCAGTGGGAACACCTCCTATCTCCAGCCTGATGCCCACCTCCACCCCAGCCCCACATCTCAGATTAGCACCAACCACTGCCCACAGCCCGGAGGGAGCCTCAGCCCAGCCTTCCGGGCCAAATTCCCATCCCAGGGCCAAATTCCCAGCCTTATCACCACAAACCCCTCGCAGCTGCCTCGCAGCAGATCCTGCAGTGCCAAGGAGGAGCGGAAATATCCACCTCATTTTCCATCTAGGAAGTGAGAGCACACGTGCGAAACGATTTACGCAAGGGCGAGTCAGGGGAAGAGCAGGAAGAGGACTCCAAAAGCGCCACGGGATCGTTCCCTCCTGCTGCTGCCCAAATCCTGACTCACTAGTAAATAAAAGCCGTGCCAAAAAGCAAATCTGTTCGGGAGAGGAGAGCCCTGACGCTTTTAGGAGAGGGGCACCCCTTTGCTTTTAGCACCATAGTGATAAACACTGTCCATTTTACTAAATAAAACCCCTCCCTATAAGGACATAAATCAGAATTTACTGTCCTCGGTTCTAAACCTCCGCAGTTATTTGCTTTTTTACAGCCAGACACAACCTATCAGAGGGGAAATTCAAGTGGACACCTAGAGGGAGAAGGGACATCTCTGGGGCAGAGGGGAAGCGATGCAGATGTGGGCAGGGGGAGGCTGGAAGGAGGCTGGAGCAGGGATTGCAGGCTGCCTTCGCAGCTGCCGGGGGCTGGGCAGGGAACGTGGCAGTGCCCACCTCATCCCTCCAGCCCCGGGGTGAGCCAGGGGCACCTACAGCCCCCAGAGCACCTCACCACCGCTTCCCGCGGCCGCGCGTCCCTGTCCCGCACTCGGGATCAGTGTCCCACACTCGGGATCCATGTCCTGCACTCGGGATCCGTGTCCTGCACTCGGGATCAGTGTCCCACACTCGGGATCCATGTCCTGCACTCGGGATCAGTGTCCCGCACTCGGGATCCATGTCCTGCATTCGGGATCCCTGTCCCACACTCAGACCCGTGTCCTGCCCTCGGGATCCATGTCCTGCATTTGGGATCCGTGTCCCGCACTCGGGCCCCATGTCCTGCCGTCGGCATCAGTGTCCCACACTCAGATCCATGTCCTGCATTTGGGACCCGTGTCCCGCACTCGGGATCCCTGTCCCTCATTCGATGCCCACGTCCTGCACTGGGGATCAGTGTCCCACACTCGGGACCCGTGTCCCACACTCCGTACCCATGTCCTGCACTGGGGATCAGTGTCCCACACTCGGGACCCGTGTCACACGCTCCGTACCCGTGTCCTGCACTGGGGATCAGTGTCCCACACTCGGGACCCGTGTCACACGCTCCGTACCCGTGTCCCACGAGCTGTCGCCCCCGCCTGGCCCCTGGTCCCCCCGCTGCCAGCCCCGGCACATCCCCGGGGATGGGGATGAGTCAGCGGCAGTGACAGAGCCGTGAGTCAAAGCGATGACGGCCGGAGCCTCCGGGGGATGCTGACACATCCGCCCTTCGCTGGAAAGGGGCGGCCAGGAGTGTGGGATGCAGCCGCTGAAGGGCAGGGTGACCCCGGTGCCTTGGCGTGGCCACCTAGAACACAGGCTAGGCGGAGTGAAGAGGATAAAGTGGGTATTTATTAAAGTGGGTATTTATTAAAGTGGGTATTTATTAAAGGCCTTCAGTAGATACACCTTGGGCAGCCAAAAAGCCTCCCAGAGGCTACACCCAAGATGGATGATGGCCGTGAGTTTTTCAGACAATTGTAAGTTGGACCATTTGCATATCAGGGGTTAATTGCCCAATTACAGCTTCAGGTAATGAAGTCAGATTCCCCCGGTTTGCTCCCCACCAATTCATTTTTGTTTATACAGACCTGAGGCCGTGATGGTGACCCTGGTTCTCAGGCCTGGAAGGATTGCTTTGTCTGGCAAAAACGTGAAGAGAATTTGCTAACACTCTATATGGAGTTCAGTTGTACACTAATGCAGTACAGGATCTGAAAAATATAAAATCTTAAGGCATCAACCCCAGAGGGTCAGCCCGGGGATCTCAGTCACCTGAGATGGGACAGATTTCCTAGAGGCATCCCGGTGGGCAGGGAAGCCAACCAAGGGGTTTCTCATGCAGGGATGTATGTGCTAAAAAAGCAGGAAGAGGTTTTGGGATGTTCTTTACAGGGAAAAGGTCAGCTGAAGCAGTGGGAAAAGCCTCTCTGCACTCCTTTACACACGGTGTAGTCAAGGAAACAGCTCTCTGGACTGGGAAATGGGAGATGTGAGTCTGATGTCCTGTGCAGCCCCAGGCAATCAGCTCTTTACACGTCACCTTGTAAAGAGACATCACAACGTTTCTGTGCAAGTCCTCAGGACCTTGCCTCCAGCTACCCTCACAGCAATCGTCACCCAAACCCTCTGAGCAGAGCCGGGGTCCCTGCAGCAGTGTCACAGCCACAGCAGTGACAGAGATCCAGGCAAACCCCCCTGGGCAGGACAGCACCGCCCTGGGCTGGGATGAGCCTCCCAAGCCCTGATTCCCCCCAGGTCAGGGCAGCACAGTGCTTTGCATTTCCAGCACCACTTAGAGGAGAAGGTCTGGAAAGTTCTTTGCTTGCAGCCTGGGGAGAGGCAGGGATCAGCAGCTCACGGGCCAGGCAGCCCCAGGGGCTCCTGAGGAAGGTGCAGAGACAAAAGACCCTCACACAGGACCCTGCTGCTCCCCCACCTCAAACAGGGGCCTGCTCAAACATAAAGACCAGAACCTCAGGAGCACCGAAACACAGGGAGCTCCCTCAGTCATCACAGGGACAAAACCCCAGACCCAGGCACCAAAACCAACCTCACCCACACCAAGACGTGTCTGCCCAACTCAGCTGTGACCTGCAGGGTTTTTTTCCTTCTTTCTTTTTCTCCCAGCTAAAGCAGAAACTCTCCCTGGACGAAAATCTTTGTTTTGATACAAGAAAGACGTTTTTTTACAGGGAGAACAATCAGTCACTGGAACAAGCTCCCCAGGGGCATGGTGGAGTCCCCACTGCTAGAGGTTTTCAGGATGTAACTGAGCACTGTGCTAGATAATCTTACTTAGGCTCCCTTTTCCCACAAAAAGGCTGGGCCAGGTGATCTTTTGGCATCCTTTCCAACCCGGGCTGTCACTCCATGAAAAAAAAAAATACACCCTCAGATTTACTGTGTGATTATTTGCTTGTAAAACTAATGCATTTTATTCACCTGTAAACCCCTGCCCATTCTCCCCCCCCCAAGCCACAACCCAGAGCTGTTTATAAGCCTCTAACAACACTCTTGGCATCAGCAACCCAAAACTCTGTTAAACCTCACACTGAAGGGCTATTTCACTTCACCTGCACTCAAACAGCAGCTCCGTCCTGCAGCACAGGCTCACAGCTGTCCCGTGGCAGGGAAGCAGCACCAGGGTACAGGATAAATCAGTTTAACCACAGCAGCCTGAAATGCTGGAGGACAGGGAGGCCCATGTCCTGCTCAGCCGTGGGGAAATTAAGTTTTCAGTGTTGGTGCTTAGAGAGGGAGAAGCTGCCCCTTGCAAACAGACACTGCTGGGAAGAAGCAATGGACAGAGCCCAAGAAACTTCCTTAAAATGGGGTCAAGATCCGTGGATGTTGGTCGAGCACGCACATAAAGGATGCTGCCTCCATCAGCTGCCCAGAGCAGGCACCAAGCACTGAGAGCCCACACGGAGCAGCTCCAGATCCCACTCACAACCCTGTGTCAGGGACTCCCCTCATGCAGTGTCGCAACAGCCCCGAGCTCCCAGCTGCAGTTCTGCAACCCCTTCACTGCGCAGAGACCCAAACACCAGCTCCTCACCCAAAATCAAAGGGGAACGGCAGCACAAGCACCTTTTACCGAGGACTTCCAGAACATCAGAGGCAGAGCAAGGAATTTTCCCTACATTTGCTCAGCTACAAGACTGCTCCTGACGTGGAGCACGTGATGCCACGGAGCCCTGAGCACAGGGCATCCACTGCTCTCTAGCAAATCCCTCTGTCCACGAGCTACAGCTGCAAGAACTGCACGGAAAAGCCAACAGGACACAGATATTGCTCTTCTGAGATCATTAAGGCAACACAAGACATGTGTTGACCCAGACATACTTCCCTAACTACGTACTCGCCTCTACTCAGCATTATGGTATGCTGGACCTTGGAAGAGCCCCGACTCGCATGAGAAATGTCCTCCCTCACCCCAGCAGCATGGGAATCGCCTCGCTGGGAGGCTCCGAGTCATCCAGCAAAGCAAAAAATCTGCAAAGGAGCTCCAAGCCCTGGGGTTGGCCAGCTTCAGAGGAGCGTTACCTGCTCTGTCAGGCCAGAGATGAGTTGTGCCCCACAGAGGGACCATATTTAACGGAGATGAGCAGAATTTCCAGCAGATTTCAGGGCAGACGTCAGGAAATGGATAATGCTTCATACCTTGACGTGCCTCAGACAACTGCAGGAATGAGTCCGCTGGCCAGGCGGGAGCGGCAGCCGAGGGGGCTGGGAGCAGCACTCTGCAGACACAGAGCCTGGAGAGGCAGCTCCAGAGCCCCAAAAAACCCCAGAGCCTTCCCTGAGAGACACTGCAGGGAGCTCCTGATCACTGAGCCAGAAACTGCAGCCACAACAGGTTGCCATGGAACACGTAGAGTGAAGGTGCAGGGGGTTTTTACAGGGCATCACACACCGCAGCAAGAGACAGGGGTCAGCACCAGACAGGGACAGTGACAGCACACAGAGGGCTAAGGACACACGGGAAGGTGCCCCTGAGTGCCAGGGCTGGCATCTGACAGGAGGTGGAACCGTGCAGACTGTAAACACACAGCCTGGTGTCCCACGTGTGGTGTGTGCTGCAAGCCGGAGGAAAAAGGCAAATGTCTGGGAAATGAGGTGTAGGGCTGTGAGAAACCACTAAAAAGAGACATGTCAGGCTTTTATCTGCCATTTCCCAGGAGTAACAGGGACACCTGAGACAAGAAAGATAGCTGAAGTCATCAGAAGCCACCTCAACCCCTCTGCCCTGACACACACCTTTGGAAGATTAACTTTTATTAAAAAAATGAAGGAGCAAGTACATCCCCTCACACCTCCAGCAGTCACAAACGGCACCCCTGCTTTCCTTTCCATTTTCTCAGCCCAGGTTTTTGGTGCTCCCCAGGCAGCTCTGAGAATATCAAAGGTGTTTTGTTGTGACCCTGCAAGCCACACACTGCAATCAGACTGTGTCCCTGCTGCTCAGGATGATGGATAAACCCACGTCAAACTAAGAATATTGCACATAAACAGGCCTGCAGTGGGTGTGACTGAAAGATCCAGAGTGACCACCAACGGGTTAATGAACCCTTTATCTTCCCTCCGTGCACCCACAGCCCCCATGCCCGGCTCTGCCTAAAACTTGCCACTCACTGCAGTCAGGTGTTGTGATCACACCTTCATCATCATCTGTTCACTCTTGAAATGAGCTTCCCCAGTGCCATTTCACCGGTGACACGGATAATTCCACGGGGAGATCAGACGTCCTTTCCCATCACGGCCGCAGCCCTCCTCTCTCCCCACCACGGCAGTAACCAAACCCTCCCTGCTCAGGGAGCTGCAGACCCTTCCTTTTCTTTTAAGGAGAGGCCAGAGGCCCCGCGGCGCTGACAATTAAAGCTTTGTAGGGAGATCAGAGCCAGTCAAAGGGACCGGCCGCTAGGGAAAGACAGGAGAGCCATCTCCAGGCCACTGCCACCAGCGCAACCTGGCACGGAGGGACAGAGCCCAGAGCACAGCTCCCGGCCCCAAAACCAGGGCAGGGGCATGCCTGGAAACAAATCCATTTAGACCTAGTGCTTTTCATGCTCTCATAGCCTTCAGAAATGTGTGAGAAATGAGTTCACTGGACCAGAAGAGACAAACAGGTTCTGTGAGGTGGTGTTTCCTCTGCCAGCGCCCACGGGCATCACCCGAGACTGGCACCTTGTTACAGAGCAGGCAGCCCCTCGCTGCCCCACAGCTGGCAGCGAGCCTGGCACAGACCTACAGCCTCACCCCGCACCTTCCATGCCTTCCCCCGAAGCTCGAGGTGTTTGTCACCCCCTGGGATGGGACCCTGGGTCAGGGACACGGCTCTGGGAGCGAAGCCCGAGCTCTCCCTGGGCAGAGGACACCCCAGGGGACATGCCCAGCCCAGCAGCTGTGGGAAAGCAGACCTCAAAGAAGAGGCCAGGCCCAGTTCCCACCCGCCCTGGAGTGCCCTGATCCCATCCAGCAGCCCCACACTCTGCTCAGGAGTCAGCTCTCCCCACCCACAGCCGAGGACTAATTAAAAGCATGTTTAGGGCCAGAGCAGTGACTGGGACATGGCCCCCAGCGTGGCACGGATCTGCTTTCATCCAGATCATCCTTCAGTTAGTCACCAAAGCCAGGGCCCAGCCGTCCTGCTGGCTGTGACTGAGCCCTGCTCCCTGCTCCTCTCCTCCACCAGCGCAGCAGTGCCAGAGCCCACGGCCCCGTGGGACCCTCAGGGCACCTCAGCAGCACCAGGGTGAGCTGAGCAGCTCTCCCTGTGCATCCCCACTGGGCCACGGATCTGGGAGTCAGCAGCACAGCCTGGTGATATCAGAATCACAGAACCACTTAGGTTGGAAAAGACACCTCAAATCATCGACTCCAACCACTATTTGTCACTTCTGTGCCCAGAATCTCTTCAAGAACAGTTTTGCCACACGTGGTTTATCATTCCCTCCACTGCCCCAGCTGAGCAGCTTTCCCTGCCTGTGCTGACCCCTTCAAGCAGGGGCCTGTGGAGCAGATCAGAGACCAGACTTTCAGGCCACCTATTTCCCCACCCCATATTTCATGCCAAAGTCACGTGTAACAAACACCACTAGGATGGTCAGCCTGTTTCCAAGGTCCCACACAGTGTCTGAGTGAGGGCAGAGCAGTTGTGTTCATCATCCTGGCAACCTCCTCAGCTGAAGGCACACACCACACTTAGGTACACCTGGCCCAGGTCACCAGGCACAGCCAGGAGCCCTCCCTGCACCCCTGCCCATGGCTCAGCCACCTCTGAGCCACCCATGGAAAAGCCAGTTCCAGGTCAGTGAAACACACAGATGCTCTTGGGTACTGGTTTGCAAACGTTGCTCCGGGACATTAGCAAGAGCCCCTGCACCTTTGCACAAAGATGCTCTGGGGTGTCCCTGCCCACGGTGTCCCTGTGTGCTGCCCACCCTGGGAGCAGTGACAGCCAGCCCTGCTGGCACCAGGGCTCTGTGCACCTTGCCTGAGGGCCCAGAGATCCCCACCTTTGGTGCTCCTTCAGAACAAAAAACCCTGGATCACATCACCAGGGAGTCCCCTTGCTCCCCAGCGACCCTTTGCAGAGCTGCCCAGCACCTCAGTGAGGAGGAACTGGAGCCAGCACTGCACCACGGGCGGGATCAAACCCCCCTGTCACCCCCTCCTGTCCTGCATGTCCCTGCCCAGTGGCACAGGCTCTCCAGCCCAAAGCCCCGGGCAGCTGAAACACCCACCAGGCTCTGAGTTTACAAGCAGCTCTCAGGAATGCTTTGAAGTGGCTCAGGCCAGAGCAGAAAGCACAGGCAGGAGAGACGGACGGAGGGATGGGAAGGTGCCACTCCGAGGAGGGAGTGCACGATGCTGCCGCAGGTAAATCCTTATCCAGGGGTGCTCTCAGCACATCCCTGCACGGGGCACGGTGGGTCTGGAGCAGGCCGGCCGTGGGAGCAGCTTTCCCCAGGCCACAGCTTCGCTCCACCCTGGCTTGAGCGCTTCCTCTGCTCCCTGTGGTTTCCCTCCCAGCGCCGATGCCCGGCAGCCGCCGGGGAACGCCCAGGACAAGAGGCCCGGTGCCGCAGGAGGCTGAGCTGAGCTGTGCCATGGGCCGGCCGGGAGGGGGAAAATCCCACCGGGTCCGCCGGACTGGGCACAGACACCCCCTCCGTCAATTGTCTTATCCTGGTCACCTTGCCCATGCACACACAGAGGGGACAGCTCGCAGCCTGTCCCCTGGTCACCCTGCCCATGCACACACGGAGGGGACAGCTCGCAGCCTGTCCCCTGGTCACCCTGCTCACGCACACACAGAGGGGACAGCTCGCAGCCTTGTCCCCTGTCCCTGCTGCCAGAACAGCCACAGCCAGCAGCCAGCAGCTCCAGGGAGCTGGGAGCAGTTCTTGGAACCACTCAGACACGCACCGCCGGGCGGGAATTGCGGGAGGACTGGGGAATTAAATGGAGATGTTCCCTGCTCTGCCTGCCCCGCTGCAGGCACGGCCGGCAAGGTGAAGCCCGGCATAAAGAAGGGACCAAGCCCTGGAACACGCAGGCAGCTCCTGCCCAGCCAGGCGGGATGGGAGGGCGAAAAACCCAGGGAGGATACTTCGGGAAAGCGGGAAAAGCTCCACCACAACACACACACACACACACACAGAGCCAGGAGCCAACCTTCAGAGCAGAACCGCGTCTCCATGCCAAGAGCTCGGCGATTTTCCTGCCTCTCTCTCCCCGGCTCGCAGCTCTGAGCTAACAGGCTCAGCATTCATCCCCCCGCGCCGTGCGGCACATGGGAGCGGAGGGGGGGAGAGAGAGAGGGGCTCAAATGAAATCCAGACCTAGAGAGCAGTTTCTTCTTCCCCCCCTTCGCCCCCCTCCCGGCTTCTGCTGGAATCACCGTCTGTCTCGAGGGCTCAGGAGGATGGAAAAAAAAAAAAAAAAAAAAAAAAAAAAAAAAAGGGGAAAAAAAAAAAAAAAAAAAAGGGAAAGAATGGAGGAAAAAAAAAAAAAAAAAAAAAAAAGGGAAAAAAAAAAAAAAAAGCAGAAGGGAAGCATTGCAGGAAAAAAAAAAAATAAAAAAATGGAAATAAATAAAGGAATCGGCTGAAATCCACCCGGAGCGGGGCTGCTCCTCTTCTCAAAGTACAGAAGCTGCTGGAATGGTAGAAGGGCAGGGGCAGAATATAACATATTAAAAGATCAATAGCCTACCTGAAATCCGGTCCCTCTCCATTACTACGGGATATATTTAGCATCCGCGTGTCACGGCCGTCCCTTTTTTCGGTGGCGTCCCCTTCTTTCCCCCACTCTCCCTCCCTCCTTGCCTTGCCTCCTCCTCCTCTTCTTCCAAAAAAAGCTCTTTGTCTGGTCTAATTTCTTCAATCTGTTGCAATCATGAATGCATCCAAATTACCACATTTCCATGTGCTGATCATATGTTTGTGCTCCAAACTGAAGTAGCTTTGTCTCTTTGAAATGAAAAAGAAGAGTAAGAGGGAAAGAGAAAGGAGGAAGAAGAAAGGAAAAGGGGGTACATGACCCGAAAAATCCTGTAACTCCCTGAAATACTCCAGCAGGCGCAGGAAAAACTGGAAATCCCGAGTCCTCTGTAAAACAGTCTTAAAGCTACAGCGTGCGAGTGTCCAGGGGAACGCTCCAGCCTCCACAGCTCCCTCTTAATATCCACCAGGAGATGCTTAAGGAACTTGGCTCCTCACAACAACAGAGCGAACAACTCATCCAGCTTCTCAAATCTCTCCCCACTTCCCCGGTCTTATTTTCCTGCTATTTCCTCTATCCCCTCCTCCTTCCTTTGGCTCCAGCATTTTAAAAGAGCGCAGATCCTGCACGCTCTCCCCTCCCCGCCTTTTGCCAGGTCTGAAGTTTCGATTCATGCATAAACTATTCGGCTGATGAAGGCTGACTTCATTCCGGGCTCAGCATCACGGGCTGCTGCTGCTGCTGCTGTTCCCAAGTCCGGCACACGTCCCCCGGTCCTGCGGCCCCTCGGGGGCTTCCCCGCCGGCCCTGGCACCGCTCGTCCCTCCTCCCCACGGCAAGGCAGCCAGCTGCAGGATTCCCGAGCCTGCCAGAAGCGATGGGGGAAATCTCTGCCCCGGGCAGGAGCTCTCCCCGGCGTGGCGGCGGGAGTTGAAGGTGGGATTTGAGAGGTTTTCCCTCCGTGTGATGCCCGGGCGGGAGCAGAGCAGCCCTTGCAGAGCCCCGGTGCCCGATGCTCTGTGCCCGGAGGGATGTGAGGCTGCAGAGATGGGCTGGCCCACAGGGAAACTTCCACTTGGCCGCCGGCCCGGGCAGGCGGCGGGGACACGGTGAGAGCACCTCCAGCGGGGGCTGCCCACTGCCCAAACGTCCTCCCGAGCCATCCGGCACTGATTCCTATGGATAATCACCCTCCCACTGCCCGAACACCCCGCACGGCCCTCCCGAGCCATCCCGCACTGATTCCTGTCGGTAACCACCCAGCCAGGTGCAGAGGCACAGCCTCCATTCCCAGAGCTGGCAAAGGAATGGCTCAACCCCCCTGCCAAGGCGATGCTGGGAGGGAAGGCACAGCTGTTCCACGGGCCAGGTGTGCTGGCAGCACCCCTGTGTGATCAGCATGGTCCAAGCGACAGTTCTTGACCCAAAAATGCTCACAGGTTCACGCAGAAAAACCCGAGAGGGACGGCTGTGACACAGCCTGGCACTGCTCTCATGCCATGGGCAGAAGGACAGGTTGTTTATTGCCCAGCTGGCTGAATGAACCAGCAAGGAAAGACCCCAGGTGTGATGGTTTTGGAAAGACAACACCCCAAATCCTCCATCTTGACTCGTATGGATCACTGTACACCAAAACACCGAATTCTAAGTTTCTAAAACTCCAACATCCAGGCACTGCTGAACCCTTTGGACAGCCTGTCTTTACATTCATTGAGGATTTGTCCCGTTCAGCAGCAGATGAGCATCAGCATCCCCAAAGCAGAGGGAGGAGCAGGGCCAGCACCCAGCTGTGGGGTCAGCCCAGCCCCAGAGCCAGCAGCCAGCCCTGCACACCCCACAGGCAGCCCCGGGACAGCCCAGTCCTTCGGGAAGTTCCTAATTCCTCTCTCTCCCCCCATCACGTTATCCCCTGGGCAGAGGAGCTCAGATTCCTTCCCAAATCCTCTTCACTCGCTGTTTGCTAGCAGAGCTCTGCGTGCCCCTGCTGCCAGACCCAAGGCACCGGAGGGGACAATAAGCAATGTTTTCCCATTGACGGGCTCGAACCACGTTTCCTGCCCCAGACCTCAAAGGTGCTGAACACAAAGCCAAGGACACGGGGGAGCTGCAGAGCCCCGCGGAGCACAAACCCCACGGCACTGCCTGCAGCAAGCAGCCTCATGGCCCGGCTCCCGAGGCTGGAGAGGAAGGGAAAAACCCCCGGGGAAGGATGGAGAAAGGAAGAAGGTGAATGGAAAGGAAGAAGGGATGTGGGGCAGCACGCATTTTATCCTCAAGGCTTTAACCCATCGAGCCCCAGGTGGCTGGGAAGGATAAAGGCACCGTTCCTTGCAGGGCAAGATCACCAGGAGGCACTCAGGGAAGTGAACCCAAGCTCTGGTTAATGCAATTGAACTTGCAATGCACAAAGCCTCCAGGTAGCTGCTCTCATTCAGACCTGGAGTGCTCATGCAAATTTTAATGGATTCACTTTAAAGGTGCAGCCGGTGTGTCCCTGAAGCAGCGCTCACAGAGCACTAAAAGGCAAATAATGGGGTGCCTGTGACATCCCCCTGTGCTGGTGGTGTCAACAGTGGGGTTTGTTCCCTCCAGAGGTGTGTTTCCAGTGACCCTCATGTTCCAGGGCTGGGAATTCCCCATTTTATTTCGTTCTTGAGAAGCTTCTCAAATGTCTGTTCAAATGGATGTTCAGTGGTCTGTGCACTGTACAAGTGTATGCAGAGAAAGAAAATAGATATTCCATTTTGTAGTGGTACTGCTAAAGGGTGGGGGGAAGTCAAGCACACCCAGATTTTAGGGAGAGGACAGAGAACTCTCTCCCCTGCCTTCTTGGAGTTCAACCCCCCCCCCCCCCAGGACTAACTTTTGGGAAAGCCACAAGGAGAGGGAGGAGGCAGGAGCAACTTTAAGGAACCCACTGCTACCTGCTGCAGAAACAACCCCAAACTCCACGTGCAAACAGTGATCAGAGACGAAGCAGGAGCTCACGGGGCTGGCACGGGGTGCACACGTTTTCCCTCACAGGTTTGGACACTGCCAGCAGGAAGCGCTGCCAGGTGCAGAGGAAGCAAGGAAGGAAATCCCTGAAAGGAAAGTGGACCAAGCCCTGCTCAGTCGGGCTCAGCTGGAGCCTTCTCTCCTCACTCACCTCTGCCAGGCTCACCCAGCCCTTGGCTGAGCCAGGAGCTGCTCTTTGTGCAGGAACACAGAGAAAAGCAGGGGCTGTGGCCATGGCACAGAGCCCAGGGGGCAGCCAGGAGAGGTTCAGGACTATTGCCACTGTCCCCAGCCACAGCAGGGGCACACACACCTGCCAGGTGTGTGTATTCAGGTAGATCTTATTTGCTGTTCCTCGTCTGCCTCTCTGGTTTTATGCTGAGATTACGTTCCTGGGGCATTTCATCTGGCAGAAGAGCTGTTTTCTTTCCTGCCTGGCTCAGTGCAGTCCCTCAGTCACGGCTGAGCACTTCCACCAGGGTTTTAGCACATCAGCCAGGTATCACCCCATAGCCCCAGCCCTGGGCTGGAGAGGATGAATGCTGCAAGTCCACTCAGGGATCAGAGGTTCAGACTGTGCTGGGAAAGGTGCAGGAAGAAGCCAGAGCAGCCAAAGACCTCCAGGGCCTGGAGAGGCAGGAAAAGTGGGGATTCAGCTGGTTCTTTCACGGGTTATCTCAGCTATCTGCAGCACCGGGAGGAGAGCACAGAGGGAGGACAGCGCAGCAGAGCGCAGCATTCCTAAATCAAATTATGTTTAATGAAGCATTTTCACATGAGGAAACGCAGGTCCAGTCAAGTGGCCCAACTCAATCAAGTGTTACTCCATTATATTCCCTCCATGGCTTTTACCCCCAGGCTGGACCCAGCCAGCAAGGAGAGGATCTGAGCCTCCATGGACTGTTTGCTCCAAAAACCTCTGCTGACTCTTTAACACTCCTGTGCTGAAGGATTAACAGCAGCTGGCAGGGCAGAGCGAGAGGCGAGGCAGGGCTGGACACTCCTCACCCTCCTGGGAGAGCAGAAGGAGTTTCAGATAAATATTAACTCTTCCCCAATCCTCTGCTGGTGTTTTCCTTCCTGGACCCCTCCCTCCCATTAGTCTTGCCCTCTTGACCCTCCTGGAGAGCCCCAAATGGGGCAGGGGGGGTCTCTCCACACCTGAAGGTCTGTGTTCATACCCTGCTGGGGAAGGCAGAGCTCCATGGGGCACTGCTGAATTTGCTCCTCTGTCCAGCTTTGGTGAGACCCCAGCTGGGTCACTGTGCCAAACTCTGGGGTCCTCGACATCAGGAAGACATGGACTTGCTGGAGAGAGTCCTGAGGAAACCATGGAGAGACCACCCCCAGTGGAGCTCCTCTGCTCTGGAGCCAGGCTGGGAGAGCTGGGGGTGCTCACTTGGAGGGGAGAAGGCTCCAGGGAGATCTCAGAGCCCCTTCCAGGGCCTAAAGGGGCTCCAGGAGAGCTCCAGTGTTCAGCAGCCTTTGGGGACTCAGAGGGATCACACAGGGGACTGGAGATGGATCAGAGGTGTTCTCAGGGAACAGGATGAGCAGCCAGCACCCAGCACATCCCCTCACCAGCTCACAGCCCAGGGCACCCAGCACTGCCCTGGAATTCCTAAGGCACCCACGCTGGCTCCCTCCCTTGCTGTGAGTAACACACAGCCCCGCTGGGAGCACGTGGGAGCCCCACAGGACTGTGCCAGGCAGCTCAGAGTCCACATGACAGCGTTACACAAGTCCCCTGTGTGTGTGTCCCTGCAGGAACCAGGCACCTGAGCTGGGAGCAGCCTGGCTGCCCTAACTTCTTGCTGCCCAGAGCTGGGATCACCTGCAGAGCTGTGCCTGCAGAGGGGACTCTCCAGGCTGGCTGGGGACTCTCCAGGCTGGCTGGGGATCAAGCTGCACCCTCTGCTGCTTTGCCCTGGTGAGGAGAAAGGCCGTGTGTGATGAAGGGACACGTGTCCAGCGAGGGTTTGTCCCCAGGGAGCCCGAGGGGAGCGGGTGGTGCATGGGGACACTCTGGCAGGAGAGCTGCACAGCTGGGGTGACCAGTTCGGCGCCTCAAACAAAAGGGAATAGAGGCTGCCCGAAGAAATCCGTGTGACCTCATCTAAGGACACATCCAGAGCCATGAGGCTGCAACCACGGGCTCCAGTTAACCCCTCAGCTGCCCCACCGCAGTGAAAGGCACCTCTGTGCTCCAAACGCAGAACCACAGCGGAATTAGGGCTGGAAAAGAACTCCAGGAGTTCACCGAGTCCGCCCATTAGCCCAGCACCGCAGAGCTCACCACCAAACCATGTCCTCGAGTGCCACACCCACACGACTTCTGAACATTTCCAGGGATGGCAATTCCACACGTCCTTGGGCAGCCTGTTCCAACGCCAGACCACCTTCCCAGTGAAGAAATGTTTCCTGATATCCGAGCTAAACCACCCCTGGTCCCTCGAGGACATTTCACCATGCACCAAAGAGACGCTGACATGGCAGAGCACACTGTGCATCCCCCCAGATTCCAGCTGGACCCAAAGAGCTGCACCCCCAGCCTGGGTCCCAGGATGCCAGCAGGAAGCTACAGACAGATGCAGGAGGAGCTGAAGGGCTGGACCAAGGTTTACAGGAGGTTCCCAGCCTCAGTTTGCCCACACTGACACGTGGAGGGCTGTGCTGTGAGCGGCAGTGCCCACGTCTGAGCTGCAGACGTGTGGCAGCTCTGACAGCACTCCCCTGAGGAAAAACCCCTCACACACCTAATGGTTTTTATAGCACTCCGAGTTTGCTTATGTAACAGGCATCATGCACGCTCCAGTGGGGAGCCCCCGGCTCCTGACATTCCTTTTGTTTATCTCCACTGGCTCTGGTTAACCCACAGCCTCACAGAAACCAGTTTCTAGACTTGTCCTCTCACAGGCTCCAGGCACAAGGAGAGGAGATGATCCTCAGGGCAAGGCACTGAGTCAAGGGATGGAAACAGCGAGATCCGTTGTCGTATCTGAGCAATCCAAACTAGTGAACCCTGCTGAAATCCTGCTGTCCCTGTGAAAGAGATGATGCCAATTTAAACTCTGCCCACAGCTATGTGTGTTCAGCTCTTCCACCCACCTGGCCTCACGTCTTTCCATGTCAGTGCCCATGGGGAAGGGTCCCTGGGCTCACAGGCAGTGCTCAGGGCACAGCTTTCAGGTTCTCTGCTGCTCCGTTTGCCCAAGCTATGAAATAGGAACGTCCATAACTGTTAAAGGGAAAATGCAAGGCTTGATCAGGGAAGAACCAAATAAGACAAGAATTACCTTGTTGAATTTTTCAGAGACAATAATATTTTTTATTTTTGTTAATCCCAGGTACCAGAGACCTCCTGGGTGCCCTGGGCAGTGTGGCAGTGCAGTGACATCAGGGTAAGGGGGGTGCTAGAGCTTGTGCCCCGAGCAGAAGCTCACAGGCTCAGACCACAACCTGCAGCTTTGAGCCACCTCACTTCTCCTGCACCTCCATCTCCCTCTTCCTGCACCCCCAGCCCACACTGGTCCACCCACTGTGGCTCCTGGCCCAGCTACCACCATCAACATGCTGGGTGAACGAGGGGCTGGAGCAGGTGCAAACAACATCTGGGTGGGAGGCCCCCAACTTTCTACCCAAGAGAAGCATTTAGAACAAGACAAGCTGTCCCAGCAAAGGTCCCAGTGAGTGCCCCTTTCAACACAACCCAGAGAGCTGGCCTGGGCTTCCTGCCTCTCCAAATTATGCCCTGCACTTCCAAAAAGCACCGAGACAAGTTGTGGCTGATCCCCAGCCAGCTGCTGACGAGGCAGGAGCGGGGCCGCCGCGCTCTCCCTTTTTGGATGGAAAAGCCCTGCCTGCCCCGGCCCTGGCAGGCTGCCCCTGCTCCAGGCAGCCTCACAGCCACACAAAGGCTCAAACAGGAAAGCTGAGGCACCTGCTCCCCTCCCACCCCTTTGGGACCTCTGGTGAACAAAGCACCTGAGCCACAAATAGCACGGGGCCAGAGCGGAGCTGCCGAAACGCAGCTGGAAGGCATCGTCCTCCCTGGGTTCACCTACACGGGGGAAACGTGCTGGTTTAGCTAAATCCATGAGCTCTGCCTCTTCATGGACCCTCTCCTTGTGTTACCCTTGCCAGGGAAGTTCCTTCCTCTTTAGCAAAAAAACCGAGTTGTAGGCTGGAAACGAATCAAAGCACAGAGCACAGCTGGCTGCCCGAGAGGAACACGAGCTCCATTCCTTCCACTCCAACTGCTCTGGGCTGTTTTCTGGCTGAGCTGTGAACACAGCCCTGCTCCACACGGCAAATGTCAGCAAATATTTCTCTCCTCCAGATTCGCCAGGTACAGTTGTAGGAAAGTGAAGTGGGAGTAGCCTCCCTGACAGGCCATTCCTGACTCGTGCAGCAGGCTGGAGGGATGGGATCATCCAGAGGGACCTGGGCAGGCTGGGTGGGCCCAGGTGGCCCCCAGGAAGCTCAGCAGGGCCGAGGGCAGTGTCCTGCACCGGGGTCAGGGCAATCCCAAGCACAGGCTGGGCAGAGAAGGGATCTGGACTGTTCCTGGGGAGGACTTGGGGGTGTTGGCTGGTGAGAAGCTCCACAAAACCCAGCAAGGTGCACTGCTGGCCCGGAGAGCCAAACGTGTCCCAGGCTGCAGGGCAGGAATTGTGAGCAGCAGGTCCAGGGAGGGGATTCTGCCCCTCTATTCCACTCTCCTGAGACCCCTTCCTGCAGAGCTGCCTCCAGCTCTGGGGCCATCAACACAGCGAGGATGTGAGGAGCAGGAGAGAGTCCAGAGGAGACCATGGAGATGCTCCAAAGGGCTGGATGCTCCAGAGAGCTGCTCCCTCTGCTCTGGAGACAGGCTGGGAGAGCTCGGGGTGACCTGGAGAAGGCTCCAGGGAGACCTCAGAGCCCCTTCCAGTGCCTGAAAGGGCTCCAGGAGGGCTGGAGAGGGACTTCTGAATCCCACCCCGGGGGTTTACCTGGGACTACCCAACAGGCTTGAACAAAACCAGCCCCAAATCCCTGGAACTGCTGCTCACCGAGCACTGCCGGATGCCAGTGCCACACAACCACTTCCAGAGGGACACAAACATTGGAGTCACAGAGTGAAGTTCCCAAAAGAGCTCAACACCAGTTCTGCAGGTTCCTACCCTCACTGCACACCCCAGGGCAACACTTGGACGCCTGTGGAGCTCTCTGGATGCCAGGAGCTGGTGGCTGCGGAAATTCACGTCACCCCTTTTCTTTGTTTAGGGTGGCAAAGAGCCCAAAGCCACCGAGCCCCTCCTGCAACGCTTCACTTGCAACCGCTGCTCAGTCATCCCCACCCCAATTTGTCTTCTACAGGAATAAAAGCTTCTGGGTGCAAGGCCAGATGTGCAGAGGGGAAAATTTGGACCCGAAACAAGGGGAAATTGAGCTGCAGTTATATGGAGTCATAAATATTTACTGCAGTGTAAACTGAAGGGCTGAACTGCTCATTTGATTTTTTAACTCGAAAAAAAATAAAAAAAATTAAAACTTACAAGGTCTCTCACCAGAAAAGTGGAAAAGTATATAATTAGAGTCTAAGGAAAACAAGCTTGAACAAATGTGCTGTGTCTGTCAGTGTGGATTCCCTACACCCCAGCTCCCTTTGGAGCTGCACCAATTCCCCCTTCTGTCCTCGGATGTCTGTACACGAGAGCGGGCGGTGCCAGGGCTGAGGCAGCAGCTTTGTTTGTGCGTGTGCACAAGATAAACACACACTTGAGTCCAGAGCTGCCAGCTCTGCGCCGGTGGCCGACTTCTGAAGCATCAGCTCCAAACTGCAGCTCGGCCCTTCTGATCTGTCCTGAAGCTTTAACACTCACACAACGCCGAGACTCCCCAGTAACGATCACTCAGTGCATTCCTGCTGCCCCTCGACATCGGTCTGGGGTGCAGTGGCCTGCTCTGACCTTGATTCCACCCTCCCACTGATGGTGGTGAAGGCTGTGGAGCTGCAGCTGCCAGCAGCAGGACAGTGTCACAGCCCCTGTCACCC
>VXBN01011724.1:137583-192671 GCA_013397395.1 Sinosuthora webbiana | reverse complement strand
GTGCTGAGGAGGGCCAGGCAGGCAGTGTCACAGCCCCTGTCACCCTGAGCTGTGCCATACCCCCGGTGTCCCCGTGCTGAGGAGGGCCAGGCAGGCAGTGTCCCAGCTCCCAGGGCGCCCAAGAGCACGTCCAAGCAGACATCCGTGACTAATCCCCCGTCCCACACGTGCTGCTTCCAGCACGGCACTGAAGTCACTGCTCCGGGAAGAAGGCACCCCCAGGGTGGCTTTGTGCTGCCACCCACGCCGAGGGAAAAGCTGGGAAGCACTGTTTTGATAAGCCCATCTGGGAGCTGAGGCAGGATGTGAGGGCTGAGGAGATGGATTGGAACAGCAAATGGAGCCCGGAGGGAGCGACTGAGTGACAGAGAGACCGAGGGGACAGGAGAGGGCGAAACCTGAACTAAGTGTGGTCAGAGCGGGACAAAACCTGAACTGAATGTGGTCAGAACAGGGTGATGAGGAGGTGAATGGGGTTTGGGGGGGACAGGCAGCAGAGAAAATGAGGCAGCAATGGCGAGGGGAGGTGATCCAGGCTGGAATCAGATGATCTCCAAGGTCCCTTCCAACCCAAACCGTTCTGGGATTCTGTGATATCACAGGAGGAAACACGAGGGAAGATTTCAGTGGCAACAAAGAACCTGCTAATGAAGAATCGTGTCTGGGGTGTCCAAATCACCTCGATGTGATTCCCACGGGGGTTTGAACCAAGGAGCAGCAGCACAGGCTCCTCAGAGGGGCTAAGACAGCCAGCAAAAGGGGCTGCCAGAAGGAAAAGCCCAGCTCTGGGCTGCCTCAGCTTCCCTTGGAGTATTTTAGATGAGAACAGCGACACTTTTCACTTGCAGACAAGCACCAGGGACAGTCCCTGTTTGTGTCACACACAAACAAACAGAGCACACGGCCCCAGGTACTCACAAGCACTGGGAATTCTGCTACTGCCTTCCCGAGGCTGGGAAACACCTTTTGCAAGGAAAACAAACCCTCCCACCTGCTTCCTTCTGAAACAGAAGCGGCTTCCAAAACATTAGGCTGCAATTAGGGCTGTAAATTTAGCTACGAGCGCTTACAATCCATAAATCTGCACATCCAATAAAAAATAATAGCTAAGGAGGGTCCAAAAGAGTAATAAGGGCCAAAGTGGATTTCAACCACAGGCCACTCCTGCTTTCTGTGCCCTGTGCTGAATTGGGTTGGAGCTTGCTAATTATTGTCTCTGGACCCATTATACAGTGAGGAATATTTTATATTCTCTCTTTCTTTTAATAGATTCTTGGGGCTTTAAAATATATAAATATATATATATATATATACCTCACTCTGTTTTTTACAGGTACTGCTTTCTTTCTCCAGCACAGAGAGCTCTGCATGTACCAGCAGCAAGCTTTGCCTTTCAAACCGTGGCAGAACACGTGATTTCTGAGTGTCACCTCCTGCATTCCCTCTATTTTTTATTTTCCCATTTGTTTTTTGAATTGGACGAGGAGGTTTCAAAGAGAGAAAATTCACTTACTGGGGCTTGTCTGGTCGCTGAGCCTCCGAAGTCTCCCGCTGGAGGTCCGGGTGATTCCTAGAGCAAGAAGAAGGTTGGAATAAGGAGTCCACGTGAATATGGTGTGTGGGGTGACCTCCCTGCTACCACCCTACAGCTGGCAAGGCACAGTTCTGTCAGGAATCTGCTTGGTACGACCATCTCTCAGATCCAATTTTTTATGCACGTTGTTTTAACCAAAAAACACCTGAGGAGGGACCTCCACCTTTCCCTGAAGATGTCAAACATTGTTATTCAAACACACAAGACCCACAAATGTATTTAGGGTTTCCAGGAACACCAGAGGGGACTTTAGAAATCGTTATGTGGGACATTCACTTTCATCTCTCACTCCAGTTTTATCCTAGAGAGAAGTGCAGCACTTCCTGACACAGATTTCCTTGCTGGGAGGGGAGAGCACAGGAATTCAAGGATTTGCAGGATCCCTGCACTTACAGAGACCCCTCTGGATGGATTGCACCCACATCCTGGGAACACATCATGTGTGGGGTCAGAGACGTGGAACAGGGGACACCAGCCCCAGGACAGTGTCCAGGATGGACACCAGCTCCAGGACAGTGTCCAGGGTGGACACCAGCTCCAGGACATTGTCCAGGATGGACACCAGCTCCAGGACAGTGTCCAGGATGGACACCAGCTCCAGGACATTGTCCAGGATGGACACCAGCTCCAGGACAGTGTCCAGGGTGGACACCAGCTCCAGGACATTGTCCAGGATGGACACCAGCTCCAGGACATTGTCCATCATCTCGGGCACCACAAGCTTGAGCTGCCAAACCCTGAGAGCTCCTCAGCTCATCCAAACCCTGCCCCAGCACACAAAAAACCTTGGGGCAGAGTTTCTACCTGCAAACAGGTAAGAAACCCCCAGGATTTGAGGCTGGTGATGCCATTCAATTGTGTTATTTAAACTGTCTTCTCACCATCTACCAGATCTGTTGGACAAGGAGTAAAGGGATTAAAACAGCATCAATTTAAGATTCAGAACAGCTCTAAACCGTGATTTGTAACGGAGTCACAACCTTACAAACCTTGTCAGCTGGAAGAGTGCATCGTACAAGGCGAATAAAATGCACTTTAAAAGAAATAGATATATGTATAAAAAAAGGCAGGAAAACTTTCACAGCAGTAAGGCCTAGGATAGAGGGAGGGAAGGGAAAAGAGCTGCCTGGCAGCTGGACATGGAAAAAGCATTTCATGCTCAGAACCCTGTGCTTGTGTGTGTGTATATATATATATATATATATACACGTGTGTTTGCTCTCTCCCTTTCCTCTTCTAACATAAAAAACCCTCTGTGCCTACAACGTGATGTGGTTGAGCCACAGGGCTGGTCCTGGGAAAGGGCGACCCGGGGAGAACCCACGGGCAGCACCACCCAGAGCTGTCCCCCAGAGAGCCAAAAATAGGGCCAGGACTGTCCACCCACGCACAGGAGCAGCCAGCCCGTCTGCTCCAGAGCTTTACCTGCACTGCTGCTACACCCATCACCCAGCCTCACTTTCCACCGCTGACAGCAGGACAAGGGCTGAAGCTTCTGGGAACTTGTGCCTTGTAACCAGCGTTTTGAATCTTAAACATATTTTTGCTATTAAATCCAGCCCCTGAATCTTTTTTTTTTAATTTTTTTTTTCAATTCTTTTCCTCCTCTCTAAATGCCTTCTGCTCCTTTGGCCACTAGCAAGAATGAGAAGCCGCGTTTCCTCTGCCGAGCAGATTTTTAAACAGCTCCTCCTGCAAGGAGCAGCCACATCCCTGCAGAGAGAGATGTGGTGCAGAGAGGGACACCACCTCCGAGCTCCCTGCGTGCAGGGCAAGGTGCAGTGTTGAAATCTAGCTTTCAGAATTGCCAAAAAAAAAACCCCAAAAAAACCCCAAAAAACCCCCAAAAAACAAAACAAAACAAAACAAAAAATTAAAAAAAAACAAAAACAAAACAAAAACAAAACCAAAAAACAAACAAAAAAAAAAACAAAACCAAAAAACAAACAAAAACCCAAAAAAACAAAAAAACAACAAAAAAAAAAAAAAACCAAAAAAAAAAAAAAAAAAAAAAAAAAAAAAAAAAAAAAAAAAAAAAAAAAAAAAAAAAAAAAAAAAAAAAAAAAAAAAAAAAAAAAAAAAAAAAAACAGAGAAAGCCACCCCTGATGGGTGGCAGGCTGAGGAATGCAGATGTGCAGCCATGCTGAGCTGGTTAGCACGGCCTTTCATGTTTCAAAGCCTCCATTCAGTCTGCGGCGGGGCAGGACGGAAGCCGAACGAGGAGCTTACAAGCTTGGACAGGATCGCTCATAGGAAATGGGCTTTATTCCCCTCAGCAACGACTGCAGTGGAAAAACACACACACAGCACCGGGAGCATCCAGCGCGGGAGCATCCATGCCCCCGGCTGAGCCCGTGGCTTTTGTGCCAGCCTCGCTGAGGGTTTGTTTGTGTGTGCCCCGTCTCCCGGGTTTTCTCCGGGGAGCTGGAATTACCCTTCACACCCTTCTCGGGAGCTGAGCTGGTTTGCTCTGTGTCGGAGGCAGCGTTTGGGAGGAGGTTTTTCTGACGGCTGTTGCTTCACTGCCTGTTAACAACGTTAATAATACATAATAATGCTGTTCGTCCCCTCTCAGACAAAGGGAAAATGAGGAGCAAACTAGGAAGTGGCATGGTCTTGCAAAAGCAGGGCCCACAGCGAGATGCAGACTTGAGTTAACTTCAGTTCTTAGAAACGGTGGTGTTAATGATCAAAAAAAACCTCTTTTCCTAAATAGGTAACACGGTGATAATTAACAATCAGTGGAGACCTGTAAAGAACAAATAGCATTGGGCAAACATAACGTTTTATGTTTCAACCAGGCAGCCCAATACCTGAGCAGAAAATCTAGAAAGAGTCTGAGCCAAGCTTTCTGTCTGTGATGCCCCTCCACAGAGGGAGGATCCAGACACAGTCCTGGAAAGCAGATAAACAGCAGGGGAAGCTGGCAGCCTGGCAAGGCAAGGAGAGAAGATCCGGCAAAAAAAAAAAAAAAAAAATAACGAGGAAGCAACAGCTAAAAATACTGCTGCTGTGAACACGCTGCCAGGGAGCCAGCGGAGTGGGGCAGGACCGAGGAGCATCAGCTGCTGACTGTGTGCTGGGGTCACCTCTGTTTATAGCCTGGGAGCAGCAGATTGAGCCCCAGGTTTGGGCTGTGAAACGAAAATCAAACATTTCCACCACAGACTGTGAGCCTTCCCTCCCAGCAGCCCCCAGCCACGCTGGAAATGCACTGTAGCACTCTGCACTGAGAGCCCTGCACGGTGCAGTGTGCTTTATTTAGCTGGGATTGGGAATTCTCCCCCCTGGCTCCCATCAGAAGGAACTCAGAACGGAGCAGTCCAAGAGTTAAAAGCCAGTCAGGCCAAAAGTGGCTCACGGAATGAGGCGGATGTGCCTCAGCAGGACAAAGCCCAGCTCAGCCTCACCTTGGCTCGCTCGCTGAGCGGTGGTTTTCTCACATTTTATAATCAATGACTAATTCCCTCCAGATCCACGGGGCTGGGGCCATGTGGCCCAGCATAGAGGCAGCAGCACCCGAAACCTCTGCACTGCTCTGGGGGCTCCTTCACAGCTGCCAAAGCCCAGAATCGCCCCTATGAGGGTGTCAGTGCCAGGCTCACATTTAAATTGCTCCCTCCAGGCAATATTGGGCCGAGTTTTCTACTGTTTCGTGCTTCTTGCAGCTGCTGATGTAACACAATGGGGGTAAAGCATCCCAGGGTTGAAACAGGAGCACCTTCTGGGTGCTGACCCTGCTGCAGGGGGTGCAGGCAGGGCAGGGCAGCAGGGGGATGGAATCCAGCTTGCCTGGAGAAATGTCCAGTGTGACTTTTCTAGCTGAGTTGGCCAAATCTGAACCTAGAGCTAACCAGGGAATTGCCAGAGGTGCTTACCTCCAACGAAGTCAACGCATAGACATCCCCCAAAACACACCAGAGCTTTTGGGTGACACACTCCCAACCTTCTGGGCCCATGTAACAGTGAAGAGAGAGCCCAGGTGAGACTGATTTTCTCCTGGCAGTGAGCCATCCGTGCCGCCACATTCACACGATGCAAAATCCGAAAAGGACGAGCGAGCAACTCCCGTTATCAACAGAAACCACGCGGTGAGGACAAACAATGGAGGACGCAGCTCAGGAACTGGCTCTCTCCAGGCAGCCCAGTGAAAACCAAACAAACAAACAAACAGAAGAACCCGAGCCAAACGAAGGTGGTGATGGGAAGGGACGGGGCCAAACCCCGCAGGAGCCGTCCCACACTGCGCTGGAGTCAGCAGAGAGGCCCCGGCTCATCTGAGCAGCCAGCGTGGGCCGCGCTTCTGTTCCACGTACTGGCTGCAGGGGCTGGGGTCAGATAATGCAGCTTCCTTCTTCACCCAGCACAGCTCAGCACGGTGTCCACACAGCCCTGGAGATGTCTCCATCCTGGAACAGTTCCCTGCTCTGGGCATACCCACACTCCTGGCTGCCTGGGGCAAACAGCTCCCAGCCAGACCTCGGAGCCGCCTCGGGATGGTTCCAGCTCTGGGGTGCTGGGGCTCCTCAGCAGAACAACCCTTCAGAGGGCTCACAGCACCTACACAGCACCAGCAGCTCCCAAAGCAGAGGCTGGCAGGGTGGAGTCCCCCCAGGGCAGGAGCTGCAGCCCCTGGGCACTGCACACACCCAGCCCCACCTCCTCCACCCCGTCTTGCCCCCTGCCGTCCCCTCAGGCCCTCCTGCTGTCACCTAGGAGCACGTAAAGGACAGGAAAGATGTCACTGCCCTGCTCAGGTACCAGTGCAGGCTGCTGGGACAGGGTTTGCACTCTTTGTTCATCGTGCAAGTTCATCCCAATACTCTTAGGATGGCTCAGGGCGTGAAATCTCTCTTGTTGTACTCATGTCACAGAGAGTGGGCAGGTGAATTACCTTCACTGACAGCTGCATTGCACCCAGGCAGGCTCTGAAAGCTCCAGGGATAAAAAACAGTGGCTGGAGAAGAGCTCACCAGTGGCAAGGCCTGGAGCTGTTTACAGGAGGAAAGGCCACACATGGTTTGGCCCACGCTGCACAATCACTGCAGAGCTCGAATGCTGACACAGGACATCACCTCTGGAGGCAGGGCCTGCACAGGGAGGTGTCACTGGAGACAGCTGGGGACACAGGGGAGTCACTGCAAGGGAGGGACATCTGTCTGCAGATCAGCAAAGGAAGAAGAATCTCTATTGCTCCGAGTCCAGTGAACCCCACAATTACAGCTTCCCTTCCATTAGCATGAAATCCACTTGCAACATTAACCTCAAAAGGAATACAGCTAGAAAAAAAAGGGGAAAAAAATTCATGTTCATTTCCAGTACTAATCAGAAACATGCACTGAAGAATAAAGGATACTTTTCCAGATTCTGCGTAACAGAAACTCTTCACAAAGAAGCTGAGCACAGCTAGAAAAATAAAAAAAAAAAAACCTTCAGCCCTAGTGCAGGGTTTCATTCTGGATCAAATATCTCTGGCAGCGAACTGAGCTTTCACCAGGATGGAGGGATGCTGGTGGGGTGGAGAGAGGGATGCTGGAGGGATGGAGGGAGGGATGCTGCTGGCTGAAGGGATGCTGTGGCCAAGGGGCACTGATTGCAGACTCAGGAGTGCCCCAATACCTCCTCCAACACAGCCTAAACACACCAACAAGCTGTGTCCAGGTCAAAGGCTGAGCATAGAGAGCCTAAACCACCACCAATTTCCCTCCCGTGGGAGCTGGAGTCACACAACATCCCTCATCAGCTCACAGAGCCATGAATTCACCCTTAGAAAGAGCCCAGCCCGAGGCTGGAGCTCAAATCACCCTCAAGGAAACCACAGGAAAACTGGCATTAGCAAGATGCATCTATTCCCACCACAACACTGCGTTTTAGCAAGTGCTAAAAGCATTCTAACACTAAAAATATGTTCCAGAAGCTTGTGCTGATGATAAGAGGCAGCAAGACTCAATTTTTTGCAATTAAAAAGGCTTCCCCAAGGCCAGCAGTGGCCTGCACAAGCAAAGGGCCGTGTTAGGTACAAGGACAAGTCCTGCACACGGTGGTTAAGGGTGACAGGGGACACGGCACTTTAACCTTGGCTCAAATTTAGGCTCTGATGCAAATTGTTAATTCAAATTAAACTGCAGTAATTCTCAGGAAATCAATTGCTGCATCCATAGAGCTGAAGGCCAGGAAATTGCCTTGGCTGACCCACAAAACCCACAGCACACACACACTTCTGTCTGGTCAGCGTGGATTCAAGCTCGTGCTTGAGCTCAGTCTTGGCTTTTTGGAGACGTTCAGTCTCAAGACTAAAACATTGGAGCGATCTCAAGTGCTTTGGCAAGTTGTTCAAGAGCTAAAATGGCCTTCAAACAATTCAGAGACTCTCCCTTTTTCCCCCCATGAGTTTATTCTGAGGTGAGCAAGCTCAGGCCTCAGTTATTCACTGCACAGAAATAACAAGATCATTTCAGCACCCCTCCTGATCATCTGTTCTTTTACTGACCACAAATTCCTCACAGCTGACACCCATTCAGAGATACGCTGGACAATCATGAAAGAACTAAAAAAAATGAAAAAAAAAATAGCACAAGCAGTTTTTCTTAAGGAAAAAAGCGTGTTAGTCATCGTCTGTGATCCTTCTGGCTGGAGTGTTCCGCGGTGCCACGTCACCACAGCCAAGACTTGTGCAGATGCGTGTTCACACCACCAGTGTCCACACAAACATGAAGGGACTGCAAAAACTGCCCTTCTGTACGTCCTGTCAGCTCTGCTGGCTTGGGGGGATTCTTTGACTGAGCAGCAGAAGAAAATGGACAGAGGGTTTATGTGGGAGTAGAAAACAGCTCTTGTGAAGCTCTGCCGGTTGGGGATGGACCTGGTAACCACTGCCAAGCCTAAAATCCCTCCAGGTTCACTGCTGGTGCTAGCCAGATTTCCAGAGAGGTCTTGTCCCTCTAAACTTTCCCTGTCTTCACCACGCTCCTCACTTGCTCACAGTCCGTATCTGCCAAAATCCAAGAGAGAGAAGCAGGGCACAAGAGCTGGAATTCAATGAACAGGTGCCCCGTGGCATTTTCACTGCGTGAGGGGGTTTTGAGCTTGTAAAGTCACGGCAAGAGCAGCTTGGATCTGATCCCATTTGTTCCTGGAGAACCTGCAGCATCCCAGCAGAGGTGGGGAGGAGGGAAGGCATCTGAAGCCATCCAGGCTGCAGCCTTGCTCAAAGAAGGAAATAACTCTTCCATTAATAGCCAAACTCTTACATTAACCAGCTGCCACAAGAGCTCCAGCAAGCTAGAAACGTGCTAGTTAATTAACATTAACAACACAAGTGTCCCCAGGAGCCTGAGTGGACAAGGGATAAGGCTCAGCACTCAGAGCACTATGGAGACAAAGGAAAAGCAAATAATCACCGCTCATCCTTCACTTTCCAAAACCCCCCCAACATTTACAGCTCCCAGCCTCGTGAGTGCACCTCAATTCCTCAGGTTCACCCGGCAATGGCCAGGGGTTAGCAGGAGAAAACCACGGGCAGATTGGAAGGAGGGGAAAGGAATTTTAAAACTGCAGTGTGGTTATTTCCACATGGATCAAACACTTCTGAGCCACCCCTCAGCTCTGCTCCCCGCTCCCACAGGCCTGGCTGTGACCACACAGGAGAAATCCTGGTGCAAACTTCCCAGCCCAGCATCTGCCTCTCTGCTCTGCTCCAGCCCTGTGTGCAGTTCTACCACAAGAAGCAGCAATGTGGTACTTCAGATTAAAAAAAAACAAAAATAAAATTAAAAAGTCATCCTTACTTAGATTTTAAATCCATTTCTTGCCGCCTTCTTACGACCTCGATGCAATCACATTTTTTTTTTTTTCCTCAGCCCCAGCTCAGTGAGCACTCACAGCTTCCCTGCTCATTTCACACACACACACACAGAGAAAACTCCCAAACTTGTGTTTCGGAGGGTCCCCCTGGCAACAAACACCACTGGATTTATCACAGGAGCCCTGCGAGCCTGGGGCTGCCATCGGGATGGAATACAGACCCCTTCTGTTTGCCAGGCCCTGCAAGGCAAATGTTGATTTTTCCCAGAGAAGGGGTGGGGATGCACAAAGGAGGGAAGCCCAGAACAAAGCGGCAGCGGCCGAAGGGCAGCAGACGACGAAGGGCAGAGGTCAAGGGCTCTCCTGAGCCTGGGTGACCCACGGGGTGACCCTGCAGGGTCCTTGTCAGAGGGCTGCCAGGAGCTGGAGCAAACAGGACACCCTAAAATTTGAGCTTTCGTGTTTTTCAGGTTCTGTGCTGCCCAGGGGTGCAGTTCTGAGCCTCACATTCAGTGTCACTCAGCTCTGCACAGAGTAAGGAGACAAAACAAATCTTTTTCCTGCTGGACACCAAGGACAACTGTTACAAGTTTTCAGGACCAAAAGCACAAAAAACGATGGGCTGAAGAGAGAAAACAAGAAGGATGGGACTTCGTAACCTGAAGCTGTAATTAGACAATTAAATCCCAAGATGCAAATGGACCAAAACTTACAAAAGTGTGAGACCTGGTGACCGTTCGTCCATTTTTTGACCATTTTGGGTCCACCTTGGGTCTAGCCCTGGCCAGGCTCTTGTCCTGCCCAAGGTGTATCCTAAAGGTCTTTCAATAAATCCCTACTTTATTCTCTAGCTCTGTGCAGTCTCTGTTCCAGGTCAGCCTTCCCAAGGCATCAGTAGGACACTTGGGAACACCCAGCCCCAGGGAGCAGCTCCCCATCAGAGCTGCAGGAGGAGCAGGGCAGCCTTTGGATTTGGGAGCCACGTCTTTTCCAGAGCTTTTCCACCCAAGCAGCCCCAGTGCAGCAGCAGCCTGAACACACACACACACACAGAGCTCACCCAATGATGAGTCTGCCCTGCTTTGGGCACGTCCCCTGGGCTTCTCTGATTCTGCACAGAATTGCCTGAAGGTCAGAAAGCCCCAGCTCCGAGCTGTGGTTCAGCCACCAGCTCCCTGCATAGCCCTGCACAAAAAAACTGAGCTCAGAATGGCAATTTCTCCCTTGGGACATCACACATTCACATTTATCTCTGGTTAAGGCCAGTCACATCCTGATTCTCTGCTCCACCTGGGCAGATGCTGGGGTGGGCAGGCAGGGAGGACCAGCTCAGCCATGGGGCAAAGCCAAGCTGCCAGCAGAGGTGTCAGAACCGCTCAGCCACCATCAGGACTCCAACGTGACTCTCTGCACGTAATTTTCCTCCTCCACAGACTCTTCCCTGCCTCTGAAATGAGGTGTCAAACACTTCCCCTGGTCAGAGGAGCTGCAGGGATATATTATTTAACGTTTTTACATTTTAGCTGTGCTTTAAAGAATGACTCAGACACTATCTATAGATTCCTGAGATAATGTCCGCTGTCCTTAAACGGGAGAGAAGGGAAATTACAATTTGAGGCTACAATGAAGCCCTGGCCTCATCCAGTTGAGGGTTTTCTCCTATTAATTCTACCTCAGAAGTAGCCAAGGCAACCCAGTTTCACAAACTAATAACATTCTTTGGTGCTTTTCCTTGCATCTTACAATTATATTTAATAGCGGCCGCGGCGGGGAAGTTGGGAGAGAACTTCAGCCAAACTTAGGACATATTTGAGTGCCTAATGCTGCAGATCAGCTTTCACTGGAGTTTGCAGAAGGGCCTTTGCAAGCTTCAGTATAATTCCATCTGGATCTCACGAGATGACCCTCAAGCCTCACTGGTGGAGCTGGTTTTGGGACCATGGTTGGTGTTTCTGTGAGTGTGTGACTCGGAGATGGAAGGGAGAGCTCTGTCTGTGAGGGGCCAGTCAACCCCGAGATTAAATTTCTTGTGTGCCCCCCTTCTGCCCCCCAGACTCTCTCTATAAACCATTTAAAGGCATTTAATGGAGGGCCAGGTTGTCACAAGTCCCCATGGCCCATGCTGTGGCCCGGGATCCATCAGAGATGCCCAGCAGAGAAGCAGTAAGTTCATTTAAATCAATAAAAACGTAGAATCAATATGTAAGTGCTGATATCCTATTGGGTTGTCCTTTAAAACCTTTGTAAGGGACAAGGGGCAGGCAATGATCTTTTATCTCTGGTGACCAGAGAGAGGACTCCAGGAAACAGCAAAAAGCTGTGCCAGGGGAGGCTTAGGTTGGATATTAGGAAAAGGTTTTTCATCCAGAGGGTGTTGGGGCACTGAACAGGGCAGTGGTCGTGACCTCAACCCAGCCACAGTTCAAGAAGGGTTTGGACAATGCCCTCAGGCACAGGGTGGGATTTTGGGGCTGTCCTGTGCAGGGCCAGGAGCTGGACTTGATGAACCTTGTGTGTCCCATCTCAGAATATTTTTTGATTCCACGAATACAATAACTCCAGACCCAGCACGTCCCTTTCTGCCCAGCCATGCTCTCCAACAGCTCTAGAGCAGAGCAGCAGGAAAATCAGGAATGGGTTCATTTAAATAAAGCCCAAATATAAAAACCATCTCTGGATGCCACTCCATGATGACACACGCCCCTCTGCAGGTACCAAGAGGTCCCAATGCAATTCCTTCTCCCTAATGGGCTTCTCCAGCAGGGGAAAAGCAAAGCCCCTGGCACCACCAAACAGCCCAGCCCTGGCAAAAAGGCAGAGTGAAATCACTCCTGGCACAGGTGAAAACCATTCCAAGTGACGAAGCGGTGCCTGCAGCCTCTGAGGAAGCCTGAAAGAGGGCTCACACAAGGAGGCACAAAGCCTATTCTGTGGGGCTGCTGAAAGGCAGCATTGTCCATGGAACATGGCACGCTCGGGGTAACGGAGCCCTGGGTCCCATCCAGAGCCCCCCCGGGTCACTCACCCCAACAGCCCAGATGTTCAGTCTCCACTATGCAAATCCCTGCCACAGAAAAGGCAGTTTTTGCTCCTCCTGAGTGACCCAAACCCCTGTACTGACCCTGGAGCCCCCCATGCGATGCCAGGAGGGGATTCCAGCAGGGTGGAGCTCCCGAGCAGGCCCCTTGTGCCACAAGGAATGAACCACGCAGGCAGAACCTGCCCCGGGGCATGCAGAGCCTGCTGCCAGCCGCACCTGAAAGGTATTTCCCTGTCTGGAGGCTCGGGTCACTTCTGACTCCCCTGACATCACGGTCAGAGTTCACGACACGAGCTGACCTTTCACAAACAGCATCTCCTGCAGCCTGAGCACTCCAACACCTCCCGTGCAGAGGGGGATCCACGGCTCTGCCACATCCCTCCAGCCCAAACCCACCTCCACCTCCTGCACCCCTGGCAGGAACCTCCCTCCCCTGTCCAGAGCCGCAGGACTGACACGGAGCCGAGGCAGGATGCTCTGGGGGGGTGTCAGAATTCCAGCCTTATCTCCAGAGGCTGAGATCATGAGCAGAAAATGTTTTCTGTGTTGTCTCAGCCCGGCTTCCTGTTGGCACCCCTCTTCCTCCACTGAAGCACCTCTCTGTGAGCAGTTTCTGAGCCGGGGAAGAACATTCACTGGTGCAGATTAAACGTGTTTGCCACGTCTGAGACATCAGATTGGTGACAGTCCTTAGCGTGACCCAGCTGCTCCTCAAGCAGCTGTGAGGCTGGGCCAGCAGCCCCAGCTGCAGGGGGACGCTGCTGCCACACCGATCAGTCACCACGGGCTTGTCTCTGGC
Source organism: Sinosuthora webbiana (assembly GCA_013397395.1). Taxonomy (NCBI): domain Eukaryota; kingdom Metazoa; phylum Chordata; class Aves; order Passeriformes; family Sylviidae; genus Sinosuthora; species Sinosuthora webbiana. Next base: position 179,434 of record VXBN01011724.1, on the reverse strand, counting down.
TGAAAGCTGGCAGCCACCTGCTTTAGTGCCTGAAGGAAGGATGGGATCAGGACCTGAGACCTCCAGAGGGTTTGACCCCTCACCCCACCAGCACCTGGAAGCCACAGCCACCAGGAGCTGGGCTCTGCAGCACCGAGTCACCCCCAGCCCCGGATGGAGGGGGAGGATGGGGTGAATCGTCTGCTGGAGAGAGGCTGCAGGGACCCAGCTCTGATTCAGAGATGCTTTGAGATGGCTCAGCTCAGGCAAAATTAAATTCCACCTCGTTTTTTTCCAGGCCTGGGTCCTCAGTAATACAGGATATCAGCTCCCTCAGCTTTAAGATCAGTGTCTGGATGAGGTGCACTTGGGTTATCTGCAGCCACCTGACGGGGAGCAGGGCTCAGGACGCCTGCTGGTGCCCCAGGCTGGCCACACAAACCAGATGAGGCAGCCCAGTCCACATTTATCCTCAGAGTGGATGCCCTGGAGGAGCACAAAGCCCCTCTGCAGGCTCTGCCCAGGTGATGCAAGCACAGAGAAGGTCAGTGCCACACAGACCCGTGCTCCGTGAGAAGGTGACATCCATGTCCCTCTCCAGAGGCATCTGTCACCCTTCACTCCCTGAGTTCCCTGTGTATAAACAAAGCACTGACCTCCAGGGCTCCTGGGCATCTGTCACCATCAGTTTATTCCATGAGAAAGTGAAATTAAAAAAAAACAAACAACCAAACCCTGCAGCTGAAACAGCGCTTCATCTTGCAGAGATTATGATGACATGATTTGGAAAGCAGAGGAGGCTGTCAAGCCCCCAAAGCAGAGGTCTCTACTTGGTTTGTGGTCTCATTTTGCCCCTAATCTATAGGCAGCAGGGCTTGGATGCTTCCAGGGTGTTGTTAGGGGCTATGCCAAGGCAGGTTTAATCCAAAGTCTGACCTCCCAGCTCTGCTTTGGCCTGAGGATGCACCATCCATGAACCACCAGAAAGGGGAAGAGAGGTTATGAAAGACGATGGGGATCCCAAGTGAGGATGAGATGATTAGAATTCAATTTAATCCAAATACTCTGGGAAAGGACAACAACCAAACAAAAGAAAAAGGAGGCTGAGGGGACACTTCACTGTGGTCTTTAACATCCTCATTTGAGGCATCACAGGGGCAGGTACTGATCTCTTCACTCTGGTGACAAGGAAATGGCTGGAGCTGAGTCAGGGAATGTTCATGTTGGATATGAGGAGAAGTTTTTCACCCAGAGGGTGGCTGAGCACTGGGACAGGCTCCTCAGGGAGGTGGTCACAGCACCGAGCCTGTCTGAGCTCGAGGAGCATTTGGACAATGCTCCCAGGCCCACGGTGGGACTTTTGGGGTGTCCTGTGCAGGGCCAGGAGCTGGACTGGACCATCCTGATGGGTTATTTCCAACTGTGCATATTCCATAAATCTGTGGAAAAAAAACTCGAACAGGACACAGTGTGACCAGGCAAGGACCAGCACAGAGGTCTAATTTACACACCAGACTCAAGTCAGAGATTGTGGGAGGTTCCTATCAAAGACCCATATCCCACGTGGGCCGAACTGCCAGGCTGTGACATCACCCACTGCAGGAACAGCTGAGGGTGACAGGTACCCCAGGCAGGTGCCTGTGAAGGTGGGCTGGACCTGACTGCAGAGTGAGGGGTGGGACCAGGCTGTCAGAACGGTGTGAGTGAGACCAGGAGATGCCTTCCATCAGAACCGCTCCCCCTGCAAACCCCTGTGCCCTGCCTCCCCGGCGGGCACAGAGAGGCTCTGAGCCAAGCAGACATTGAATTTGCTGCTCTGCACACGAAGCAACACGCAGAACACAACCCACCCCCGTCTTCCAGTGGTGGCAGCAGAGGTGTGAACACTCTGGTTTCACGGGTGTCACCCCCTGCTCCGTTTTCCAGCAGGGAGCTGCAGTGGGTGCCAGGCAGAGCAGTCCAAGGGTTTGTTTGCGCTGAACCAGCTCCTCACCCTGCCCTGCTCTCAGCCTGCTGGGAACACCCCTGGCTGTGTGCACAAGCCTTCACCGTGGATCTCTGAGCCCCTGGGGAGGGGACAAGGTGCCACCTGCCACCTGCCAGCCCCGCGTGACGGGCGGGTGTTTGCCGGGGGAGGAGAGCAAACAAACCCACCCCGGCAGGCCCCGGGCTCCCCCGCAAACCCAAACAAGGTGTGCAAAACGAGGGTTCTGTTTTTTCAGTAAAATTTCCGAAGTTTAATGAAAAGACAACAGGGGAGAGAAATAAAGGGTTAAAACGGCTGGCTGCTTGGCATTCAGCCAACAGCACCCTTACTATCTTGGAGAAATTCTTTAAATATATATATATATTAATTACATTAGTTTGTTTCATATTTATAGACTTCTATGTATATTTATACTTTTCTATAAGCTGGCTAGCATTTGCTCCTCTGCAGCTTTTCTTGAAGGCAAAACAGAACCTCCAGCCTCCTTAACTCCCTGCAACAACCCCCTGTCCCCTCCCTGGGCTGTCCTGTGCGAGTCCTCTGTCCTTCCCCATGCCCTGACCCTCATTCCTGTGTGCACCTGAGCTGTGGGCAGCAGTTCCCAGCCCTGTGTGCCTCCCAGGAGCAGCCTGCCCATCACTTGGAGGGGCTCTGGACTCACAAATCCTGCCACAGGGCTCGGAAGGAGGACACTGCTTATTTTTACCCGGGACTAAGGTGAGGGTTTGCTCGTGGCTCAGCAGGGTGACTGTGTCCTGTACTGATCTTCCAGATCCTTCTCCTGTGTTACAACCTCTGCCAGCAGCAGCCCAAAAATCACCCACCAAGGAAGAGGCACAGTCTATAAAAGGGTTTAATGCAAAACCCTGCAATAATCAGCACCCAGCACACCAGCATGGGAGGCTTTTCTGCCCCATAGCCATTCCCATGCTTGTGCTCAGGGCCCCAAAGGAGATGAAAGGCTCAGTAAGATCTGAACATTAATCCACACACGTTACGAAACATCTTTTCGCTATTCCCTCTCCATCATGGCTCAAGCACGGGGCTCTTGCTTTTCCCACAGTGATCTCAAAAAAACAAAGCCAAACACACGAAATGCAGCCACAGGCACCCTCCTCCCCTCTCTCCTCCACGTGTATTTTAGAAGAGATGTATTTTAAAACACCGATGACGATTTCCTGGAGAGTGGCTGGTCCATGGAGGGCCACGCACAGCACAGGAAGGTCTGAAACCTCCAGAGATGCACCAGGCCGAGGGTGAGCTCATCCTTCCCCGGATTAACTCATTGCTCCCAACTCCAAGTGCAGGAATCAGCTGTCAGACCATTTCACATCACTGCTGGGAGCTTGAGCTGACAAAAACCCACCGCGGCAAATAACTCGCAGCCTCCTGCTCCAGCTGCCAAGCAGGACGAGGAGACCACCCAAGCCATGACATCCCCGAGAAGCCACAGGCTCCCCGAGCTCTCAGATGTGAGGCTCCACAACTGGGGCATCTCACTTGTCAGAGCAGCAATTTGGGAAAGCGTTCGCAGATGCAGATGGAGCGGGATGGAAATGAATGTCAGAGGGTAATTAGCTGCAGCGATGGCAGTCCTTCAGGTTGTGTCTGAGCTCTTCAGTGGATACTCAACAGCTCTGAGAGTCATGGCTAACCTGCTAAAAAAATAATAAATCTATAAATTAAAAAAAAAAAAGCCTTTGAAAGCCCGTGGTGTGGTGGTTCTGGGAGAGTTTGGGCACAACTCAACCTCACATTTCTCAGCATTATGACCAATTTTCTAAAACACGCTCTAAAACACGTGAAGGCAGGACACCAGAGGGAAAAAAGCTCTTCATGTGGCAGAGTGGGCTGCAAGAACACACGATAAAGGTCTGGATTTGAGGATTTCAGAGTGTTTCTAGCAACTGACCTCGGCTAAGGACACTGCAGCACATGTGACTTCTATCACTAGAACACTGAAAATCAGTGAGCCTGAAAACCTCCCCCAAAGCAAAGAGGACGAGGAGAATTAGGCTTGGACTGGGGACATCATCAACCTCAATGCTTCAAATTAAATTCCAACCCTGGCAAAGAATTATGTTCCATCCTCATTCCTACTGAATAAAACGCACCCAGATTTTGCTTTCAAATTAAAAAGTGAGTTGAAAGTCGCCTTGGGAGAACGATGGAAGCTGAAAATGAAGAGAGCAAAGGCTTTCTAGGGTGCTGGTGGCTGAGTCCATCATCACAGACTGGGTGGGCTGGGGTGGGCGACAGCCAGGGTGGGTGACAGCCAGGGTGGGTGACATCCAGGGTGGGTGACACTTGCTCTTCTGCAGCCTTTCCTGCAGGCAAAACAGAGCCTCCAGCCTCCTCAACTCCCTGCAACAACCCCCTGCCACCTCCCTGGGCTGTCCTGTGCGAGCCCCTTGTCCTGGCTTCTCCTGCTCCGCGACCTGCCACTGTCCTCAGCAGCTTTTCCCCGTACGTGCCCAGGCGCCCCGAGCTCGGCACTGAGTCACCCCACAGCGGTGAGGGCATCTCACCCCGGCCTCCTTTGTTTGTTCTCTCCCTCACACAAAGCTGCAGGCAATCCCCACTTCCCCTGGATCACATCAGGCCAAAGCAAACGTGCCCCCGGGGGCAGCTCCCGGGAGGTTCCCTGGCACGGCCACGGCGGGACGTGACTCTGGATGAGCTGAGGGAACGAGGCAGTGTCAGGGACCCTCTGTCCCCAGCAGCTGCTCTGGGTTCAGCCCCATGAGGCCGAGCTCGTCCCAAAGGGAGCCAGCTCATCCCTCAGCACACTCTACCCCGGGAGCCGGAGCCCAAGCTCCACCATTCCCTCGGTCCCCAGAATAGCAATACTCCCACTCCAGGAAATTATGGATTTTCTTCAGCATTACTGTGACCCTTTTAATTTCCATTCTGCCTTCAGCTGTCTCCTCCCCTACACTCCTTCTCTAAACAAATCTCGAAGCTGTACAAAGTGTTTCCTGTAAATAATACTCATCTGGCATGGACAAAGGGAAGAAAAAAAAAAAACCTCCCTTTGGCTGCTAGTTCCAACTTGCAATCATCCCTCCAGTTTAACTTCCATCTGCTTGACCGGGGAGCATTGAAGGAAGCACAGTGTTTGAGGGAAATGGAGGGGACAGTGACATGCTGTGGCCATCAGATTTGAACCTGAAATGAGAAGTTCAGGTCATGGAAATAAAAAAAACAAAACTGATACTGTGCTCCAGAGTGTGCAGTGATCAGTGTTGAAACTCAGGCAAGAAGTTCCCTTCCTGCCCAGCACAGTCAGCTGTCCTCACAAGTGCCCCAGCACTGGACAAAAACTTTCCCAGGCTCTGGTGACATCCCCCGTGGATGCCAGCCCCTGCCCTGGGGATGACTGCATCCCTCTGAGCCCCCTGACAGGCTCACCTGGGCACTGACACAGCAGGAAGCAGCAGCTCCCAGGGGGCTGTGAGCCCCCCCCCTCTGGAACACAAGCCTTGAAAGGGAGCCTTGGGCTGTCCTTGTCACCAGCCAGTCACCGAGGCCACTGTGGGAACGGGCTGAGTCACCAGTGGCTGTGCTGCCTCTCCCCCCACACCACTGCCTGTGTGATCCCACAGGGAGCAGGGGATGCACAGGCACAGCTGCTTCTCCTGAGGATGAGGAGAACTTCCTGGTGTGGTGTTAAACACGCTGCCTGTGTCACCCCAAGGGACAGGTGTCCCCTGCAGGTCACCTCTGCCTGCTTTTCGTGAGCTCCCTGGCCTCACACGTCTGTCCCACAGGTGAAATCCTCACAAACCGTTGCAATACAATGCCCTCTCCTCTTCCACAGACTTTTCCTTGGGTTTGGGTCGCGCTTTGTGCAGCAAACCCCAAGACACGCCTCGTCTAAGAGGCGCAGGCTGGCCTCACACAGAGCACCCTGCTCACTGTCAGCTTTTTGGGATGGCCCTGCAGCATCTCCCCATTCCACGTTCCACCACTTCTCCCTGCCCAGCCCAGGCGGCCACGGGAAGAGGATGGGACTTCTGGGGGATCAGAAATCACCCCCCCGGGCCCCACAGGACCTTTCATCACGTTCTGCAAACGTCTGCGTGTTGCGGTTTGTTATTTGTCCCTCTCCACAGGCAGGAAGGATTTCCTTGCCTCTCCAGACTGTTTTCTAACAGATGTTGGCATGTTTTTCCTACCTGGAGCAAAGCTCCCTTCCCACACAAGGCTGGAAAGAGCAGAACAACCCAACCAAAGCCACCACACCCCCTGATCTGGCCACGCCACAGGAGGGTTTTCCATAACAAGGCTCCATCCATCAGCAGCAGCCATGGGAAACGTGTGAGGGCACATTGCAGTTACATCTCCGGCAATCGGTCCTGTCAGCACCGGAGCATTTTAAAACGATTGTGCCTTTGCATTGGACTTCTCACGGTCCCTGAGGAGAGTTTGGCAGGACTGAGGCCAAGTGCCATCAACAGCTCTCGATATCTGCTAAGCCACAGAAACCAACCGTGGGGCCCTGAGGGCAGCTGGGAACAGCCCGTCCAGGGATCAAGGTGTTTTCATCCAGCAGAGGCTGCAACAATCTGTAACACTCCAGAAAATTACAGCTTTAGTGCCACAAGAGAGGACGAGGCGTGTTAGAAATCTGATCCTCTGAAGAACAGGACTTTTTCTTTTTTAAAAGCAATGAGGAGAGGAGAGGAGAGGAGAGGAGAGGAGAGTTCATTGTTTTAGGTATTAACTACACAGTGCAGACCTGGGCAATGCTGCCTCTCAGTCANCTGATCCTCTGAAGAACAGGACTTTTTCTTTTTTAAAAGCAATGAGGAGAGGAGAGGAGAGGAGAGGAGAGGAGAGGAGAGGAGAGTTCATTGTTTTAGGTATTAACTACACAGTGCAGACCTGGGCAATGCTGCCTCTCAGTCACAGTGTTGGTTTGGGAGCAACACTGCCCTATTCTGCTTTTTCCTCTGCCACCCACCACACACCAGTCATTGAGAAATTCAGGGATGTGGGGTGGAAAGGACATGCCTGCTTTTCCCTGGATGCCCCAGCACTCTGGACAAAGGTAGCCACTCTCTCTCAGCCTCTTTGAATGTTGTTACAGCTCAAACAACAATCCCAGCCAGTGGGAACATCAAAAGTCACTGTCCCACACGTGTGCAGCAATGGGGAAGTGGCAGAGCAGGGAACAGCACAACGTGATGGATCGAGTGGTTAAAAACAGTAAATAAATTGGGGCAGAAATGGGGATGAAAACCCCCCAGAGAAGTGTGTGAATGCTGTGAATGTGAGCAGGCACCATGGCTGCTCCTCACTGGTTCAAAAATATGAGCTGGGTTTGGACAAGCTGGAGATGTGCTTGTCCAAAAAAGAGCAAGGGTTTGCCATGCAGGAGCAGATTTTGTTTGTTACAGGGGTTAAAGCAAGGCCGAGGAGCCGTGGATGTCTGGTATCAACCAGCTTTCACGTGGATCCGAGTGATACAAATCATTCCTGGCAGCTGACCCAGCCAACCTGCAGAGCTTTCAGCATCCTGAAAATAATGCAAAGCCCTTTGTCCGTGCAGAAGCCTCCTGCTGTTCTGGGATTGTGGAAAAAACAAGTTCATTTTCGTGGGCCTTGGCATTTTCCTTCCTGCTGTTTCAGCAGCACCAGGTAACAGCACAAACCCTCACCAAGAACAGCCTCAGGAGAGGCACTGAGGGCAATCACACTCCAGGATGGCACTGCCAGCACCACCTTCCTTCCCCTTCCCTCTGTTCCTGGGCTCCAAAACTCTCTCCTCGCCCTTTTTTTCCCTTTCACGTCCCCCTCACTCTCCCTGGCCCAGCAATGCAAGTTTTGGGGAGTAAGAGCTAGCTGAGAGTTTGAGCTGAAAAACAATGGCTTCATTTTTTTTTTAATGTATTTCAAAACAAACTATTTTGAATTTCTGTTGCAAATGGCAATCTAAAATTAAACGAATGTTTTTGTTGGATCCCAGCAGTATTTTTTTTTTCCTTGATAATGCAGTTTGGCCAGCGAAGTAGAGAAAAAAAAATACAAAAAAAAAAAAAAAATCAGGTCTGAACAACTCTTTTTGTTTTTTTTCCCCAGCTCAGACACAGAGGGTGCCAGTTCAGTGACGGGAGATGGGGTCGGGTTCAGGAGCAAACAATGGGCTCTGCAGACACCGGGTCATCTCTGCCCCACCCAGCAGCTTTTATGGCAGGGGGGTTAAAAGTCTCTGAGGGAATCACACCAGCTCTCTCCGGCTCAGTATCAGCCTGAAAAAGATCCAGTCTCGGTTTCTCCAACCTGTTCCAGACCAGCTACAGCCAGATACGGACCAAGACCCCCCCGACAGACAGGGCTTGGCCAGTCACAGCCCTGGAGGATTATTTTNAGCTACAGCCAGATACGGACCAAGGCCCACCTGACAGACAGAGGATTATTTGGGGAGGGGAGTATTTGGATTAATTTGAATTCTAATCATCCTCAAGGTAGCTGTGCCTCAACCCTGCAGGGACCGAGGCAAGGGGGGCAAGACATCCTTTGAGGTCATGGTGAGGGAAACTTTCCTTCCGTGGGGCTTCGTAGACACATGTTGATATCTGTTGGGTTTCGTTGTTTCACTGGTTTGTTATAAGTTTCTGTCAGCCTGGACTGTTGTATGTGGGTAAAGCCTCATGAAATAAAGGCCTTATTACTCTTGTGATGTCATAGCTTAGGCTTACTACCTCACCTAAGTAAAAAAAGACCATAAGAGAGTGACTGAGCTGGAATAGAGGCAGAGGGATGTAAAAAATCATGAGAGATGTACTGCAGAGACTGCTGCACGTCCACACTGTAGTGTAATTAGTTGAACTCAGCTTATTGTGCCTTAAAACTATGTAAACTGATAACCAGCTAACTACTAAAAAAGCCCCTAACTTTTGCAATAAAGTTTGCTATTAATGCTTACCACCACCTTCAGCACCAGGCTCGTGTCCACCATGAATGGGCCTTAAAGATTACCTCATTCCAACCCCTGCCATTCCAACCCACCTTCCCCAAGGCCAGGCTGCTCAGAGCCCCATCCAACCTGGCCTGAGCACTTCCAGGGATGACACAGCCACAAATTCTCCAGGCAGCACCAGCAAATCCAACTTGACTTATATTCTATTTCCCATGTTTTGTAGGGGATCATTTTACGAGTCACAATAGGGGAAAATCCTCATTCAGTGATGGAATCACAGCTCTTGCTTTTATTCCTGTGATTTTTCCTGTAGCTTTAGCTCGTATCTGAAGAGTGATTTCTCCCTAAGTGCCAAAGCAATAAATTAGGAGTCTGCAGCTCAGGTAAGGGTGGGTGACACATGACCACTGCAAACAATTCTGGAGGCGCTGTAATTCTGGTGATCCTTATTTTAGCGAGTGCCAGCATCTCACATAAACCTGAAACTGAAACCATCCTCGGCCAAAACCATCCCTGAAAATACCTATAAATCACCGTGTCATTTATCACAAATCCTGTCCGTTGCTTCTTTGGCGACGCAGTTGGGTTTGAGTAATGGAAAGTGAGAATCAAAAAAAAAAAAAAAATCCTTAAAAAGTAGTATTCCAGGGCAAGCTTGCCTTCAGCAACTGAAATAACAGACATCCCCAAGGCACGCATGTAAGAGCTGGCTTCGGGAGAAGTTATTGCTGTGTAAAATCCCTGTTTCACGCTCTCCCCTCCTCCTGCTGCTGCTGCCAGGAGTTCCAGGAACAAAAGCGGCGCCGGGATGAGCCACACGTGCCCGTGGCTACGGCACAAAGGTCTCACGGAGCCTCTCTGCTGCTAGGAGGTGAGGCAGCCCAAGGCAAGCTCTTCGTCTCCACCACACCTACCTGGCGTGCGCTCAGAAGTGGCAGCAGATGGGTTGGGATCGCCCCTGAAGCGCTTTAGGGGAGGTTAATCCTGCCTGGGGCGGGGAACAGCCCGACAAACAGGAGAGCGCTGGTGTGCCCGGGGAGGAGGATGGAGCTGGAGGTTCAGCCCTGGGAAGTCAGGCAAGATACTCCAGCGGGGTTCAGGGGGACTGAGTATCAAAAAGAGATCCAAAATATGCCAGAGAGGGACAAATCAGGCCGGACTTAACAAGTACCTAGCCTCAAAAAGTGTTTAGATGTTCATTTTTTTTCCCCTTTGCCATCATTTTCAGGAGTTTCTCAACCAGGCACCGCATTTCCAGCCTGCCAGGGGCTGTCAGCATCAGCTTGGGCAGCCGAGAAGTGACTTTGTCACATCCCCCAGCTCCTCTGGCAGACAGCAGGGAGCCCAGGGGCACCCTGCACATCCATGTCTTGGAGAAGCAATCTGGGTTCCAGTGAAATTCCCCAAAGCCAGTGGCCACTGCTGTGCCCTGATTTGTGAACACACCAGCCACGGAGGGCTGGCTCCACCTCACGGGGGTGGCAGCTCTCCAAGGTGGCCACGGGTGATTCCTTCACCTTAATCCACCTTCTGCCCAATAAATCAGGGACATTTATTGGGTGCAGCACCCAAAAGTGAAGCTTTTGCAGCCCAGAGCAGCTCAGCAGCGCTGCCTGTGCTCTTTGCAAGGTGTGAGGTGCTTGTAAGGCGTGCAGCTGCCCTGTTGCCTCCCAGTAGTGAATTCTGGGCACGGCAGCTCTGTTCTTTTTGTTTGAAGAGCTGCACCGGGGAAATCTCACGGCGGTGTTTCCAAAACACAGCCACAGCCCCTGTGAAACAAAGGTACTGCCCGGGTGTCAGCCCAGCTGTACCTCTGACTGTAGGAGGGTTTGGGCACCCACCAGGGACACACCAGGGGCTTTGCAGTGCCCCAGCTGCACTCCAGCACAACACACCCCAAACCATCAAAGCAGCAAAGGACCCTTGGCCTCATCTGCAAGGAGTCACAAGGCCAGGTCACAGAGCCGGCAGCTTTTCTGTGTGACAGCCAGCTGTACCCAGACCTCCCCTTGCACTGCTCCTCCCTGCTCCGGGGCTCCTCCAACCACCTCAGGAGGCCACAACAAATAACAGGTTTCCCTACACACAGTGCACAGCCATTAATACACCATTTAATCCATCACAACGTGCTAATCATCACACCCAGACTGTCCCAGGTTCCCGGCATACAAGCCCAAATAAACCCTCCCGGCAGCCCACTTAGCAGCGCTAATGAGAGAAGGAAAATGTGCAAGAGAGGAACGTTGCTAATTGATTTTAACCATAAACAGGCAGCAGCATCACAGAGGGAATTTTCTGAGTGAAGCTGACAATTCCATATTATATATGTATACAATATTCCATATATATATACATATTCCATATGTATATATTGTATATATACATTATTATTATAGTAATAATATTACTAATAGTACCTTGTGTACTTCACTACACATGGCGAACAACAAACAAAGCCATCAAAGAAGTCTTTTCCGTTCAAAAAAGAAAAAAAAGCTCCTGTGGCTCATGAGCTCAGGCAGAGTCCTGTGGCCATGACGTGGCTCAAGTGACTGGCAGCTGCCACCAGCGTCCCTGAGGGGTGGCCAGACCCGTGGCTTGGGCTGTTAGGAGGACACTGGCATGATGTCACCACGTCCCCACAGCGGCCAGGGCAAAGCCAGGGCAGAACTTGGCTCGCGGAGCACGGAGCCACGGAGCAGAAATCAGCTGCAGGGCAAAGTCCAGCAGCTGGAAGAGCTGCCAGAGGCACCTGAGCTTTAGGGACACCTCTCAGAGGAGACTTGTCCACTCTGCGGTGCTCCAGGCACTTCCCGGGGCAGGATTTCACGGGGAATTCAGGGGAAGGACACCGGGCATGGTTGTTAACACTCACTGTTAGCCGGGGAGAGGGAGAGGAGGGCACAACGCCCTCACCCCAAAGGGCAAGCCTGGCAAAGGCAGGAGGGGGAGAAGGCGGAATAGATTCGCTCAGCATGAGGGGATCCCATCTCTTGGACCCCATTTGGAAACTCCTGCGGCCCCAAGGGCAGCCAGTGTCACTCACACACACATTCACACACACGCACACACACACCCCGCCGTCCTGTGCCGATGTCACGCTGTCCCTCGGCGCTGATCTCACCCCGTGCTGGCACAGGTGCCTTCCCCATAACAAGGTCCGTGCCCCCGGTGCCGGCTCCTGCCTGGAACAAGCTGCCTCGCTGCCTTTGCTTTGCTTTTTAAGCCTTTTTTTTCCCCACTTGCTTATACACAGTGAAACAGCTGTTCGCCCCTCCGCACGGCGCCCACAGCCAGCGCACGCCGTACTTGAGGCGGGGGGGGGAGCGGGATTTTAAACCTTTTTCTTTCCCCAGCACAGACACAAAGGGAGAGGCGAGGGAGGCTCACCTGAGTACGAGGATTTCTTCATGCCGTCGCGGCGGGCTGTGGCATGGGAGCAGGGGCGAGGCCGGGAGGGGTGCGCGGTGCCGGGGCTGCCGCGATCCTTTTGTAGGCAGGGCCGGGGAGGGGACGCGCGCGGTGCCACCGCATCCGTGCCCGGCTCCGGCCCGGGGGCAGCCCAGCGCTCCCGTTTGCTAGCACACACCTTTTCCCAGCCTCGCACACACCGGTGCGGGCTGTTCCAAGTCTCCTGGCACGGGCAGGGGAAGAGCGGGGCTCAGCCTCCCCCGCGGCTGCACCTTTACCCCCGCGGCACGCAAACCATCCCCGGGGCTCGGCCCCGCCGGCTCCCCGCCCTGCAAATCCCGGGGCATTCCGCCGCCGCGGCGAAGGCGAGGGATGGAATTTCACGCCTCCAGCCCGAGCGCACCCCATGGATTTGATTCAGCCCTCGGCTGGCTGGAGCAGCTCGGGTCAGCGCTGCTCCCCCGTCTCTAGTTCAAAGTGCGTCAGTGACCCGTGAAAACGCCTCTTTCCTCTCCAAACCCACTCGTCCGGGGCTCATTGAAGGCTGCGGACAGAGCCAAAGGTTTGTGCGGGCTCACACCTCACTTACTGGCCGCTGCGGGCCCCACGGAGCCCAGAAACAGCCCCCAGACATCGCCCCCGGGCTGGGGAAAAGGATTTTACTGTTCCCCATGTGCCAGGAGGGCGAACACGCTCCGGATCGCTCCCCTGCGAGACGCAGGTTGGGCAATTAATTACACAAATGCAATAAGCCGAGGGCATTGCAAACACAGACAGGAAGAAAGTCATAGCGACTCTTAATTTGTTTTAAGGGCACAGGGAAGTGCAGGAGCCTGAGCTGCTGGAAAAAGGGCCAGGCTGTTCCCTGGGAAGATTTCCACAGCCCCTCTGGTGGGTCACCCAAGCACAAAGGTGCAGAGCACAAGTCCTGTTCGCATGGGAGAGTTCCACCAGCTCCAAGGAAGGCACGGATTCCACAGGAAGGGCTTTCTGCTCGCTTTCAGACTCTCCCAGAGCAGGGGAAAAAAGTTTTCTGTCCCCAGCGCTATCCCTGGCAATTGCACAGGGAGACAGAGAAAGGCAGTAGATGAGCTGGATTAAGAGGATATGGCCCTATCAGCATTTCTTACCATTTCTCAGCCACAGATTATCTCCTCTGTAACAGATCTGAGAAAAAGGATTGTCTGAGTCTCTCTCCGGCTTTAGTGCAAAACTGGAAGAGCTGGCTGAAGTCACCGGGGGATTCAGTGCTAAGCAGGCAGACTTTGCACTGGAACAGCTCAGGAGCACTCCACATTCCCAGGGTTGTAGCAACAACAACTACCCAGGGCTGCAGGACAGAACTACATCGTTCTAGTGCTGGGGTCTGCGGGGGGGAGATGTTTGCAAAAAGTGTAATCGACAAAACTTCCATCAAAAAAACCGCAAAACACCACTCTTGAACCACCAAAGGTTTGTTGCTTAACCGAGCACACATTTAAGGCAGTAGTAATGATATATTACCCTTTCCACAGGCGCTTTTGAAATCATTACTCACAATTCGTGGAGGAGAAACAATAGTGCAACGACTCGCCCCACCTCTTACGCCGAAATAAGGGCAAGGCCAGGAGCAGAACCAGGTCCTGGTCACTGATCCCACTGTTCTGCTCCTGCCTGCGCCCCTCCGATGGGCACAACTGACCCTCAGCACTCACAGGGTCAAACCTCACAGGGGTACAAAAGGCAGCTTTCCCTGTTTGATTATGGGGATACGTGCCCGTGTGCCTGCTTTGGTGTGCAATTACACCTGCACGTGTGTGCAGCTCAGTGTCCAGCCCCGTGTTAGTGCACAATTACTTGTGCAAAGGGTGTCTGTGCCGTCGTCCCAGGGCTGCCGTGGTGGCAGCAGCTTGTTGGGAGCCGTGGCCGTTTGATCAGCTCCACTGCACAAACACAAACAGCAAATTGTGGGGCAGGCGTCCTGCTGCAGGGCCAAACAAACACCGTGAGACAGAAATTGGCTGAAGGGATAATTTTTCTGAAATACTCTCCGACAAAGAATCCTTTTCTTTGCCTGCCCGGCCTCGGAATTGCCCAGAGAATCAGTCACTTGGCTCAGAAGGGCAGGTTAATGTTTAATACAATGCAGAGCCCACAGGCTTCCAACAGGTAAGTCATTTAGAGCTTTTTTTTTTCTTCCCCCTGCTTTTTCGTAAGTCAGTGAGGGAATTTACTGCTCCTGAAAGTGAGGGATCTGGGCTGCTGGCTCAGCCTGGCCGCAGCTCTGGCAGGCACTGGGTGAGCTCCTGGCACCCACACCCATCCTGCCCCAGCCCCAGCATCCCCCTGCCAAACACAGCCCACCCTGGCACTGGGGTGCCAGCCCAGCGCTGCCAGAGGCACAGAGCCGGCCACCTGTCCTGGTTTAGGGCAAATTCACGAGGAAACCTCCGAATGGAGTCCCCTCTGGGGAGAAAAACCAAATGGCCACTCCCCAAATCGGTCTGGGAAAAAAATCTCCTTAGAGAAGAGTGGAAAAAACCATTTATTTAACAAGCAAAGTGTCCACGAGCATAAAAAAATGAATAATATGAAACAATAAAACCTCTTGCTGTTCGAAGAGATGGCAAATTTAGAAAGTCCTTGTCGTGGGTGTAGCTGGGCTGGCTCAGTCTCTTATCAGTCCCTCCTGTGCTGGAAAATGCCATCCTGGGCCCTGGTGGCCCACAGGTGTGAGCCCCTGGTGTCTCTCTGGGTTTTCAGTCCAGAGCAGGTTTAAACAGTTCCAAGAAAAAAAAAAAAAAAAAAATCCAGGGAACTTCTCTACCTCTTGGGGCTAAAACCAACTAAAAGCACAGGAGATCTCTGTCCCGCTGTCTGTCTGTCCTGCAGACAGCACAGTCCAGGAGCAGAATGTGGAGGAGTGAGAGCAGTTTCTGAAAACAAACTCAGCACTTCTTCTTTCTCCCCCTTCACTCTCAGAACTGGTCTTGAAGGTGTAAAACTTAATATCCAGCATAAACAGAGCAGATAATTGTGGATACCAGCATCAAAATAAGTCACCCCAGGACACCACCCTTCAGAGAGGCTGGTAACCTCTCTTGTCCCCTCCTTGGGGTGCCCAGCCCCACACACAGCAGTGACCTTCGGAGGGATGAGCCTGGGCAGGCTGCTCTGAGCCGAGGGGCACCTGCAGCCACTGGAGCTGCAGATGTTGCAGCTCCTGCAGCAGCTGCTGAGCCTGGCCCAGCTGTGGTGCCCCCAGCAGCTGGTTCTTCCTGCAGCACGTGTGTTAGAGTCCTTGCAGGCATGAGAAGCGTTGGCTGTGACGCCTTGGAGTGGGTACCTAGAACAGAGGCTAGACAAGGTCAAGGGAATAAGGTGGGTATTTAATAAAGGCCTTCAGCAGACACATCTTGGGCAGTGAAAATCCTCCCAGAGGCTACACCCAAGGTGGTCACGAGTTTTTCAGGGGTTAATTCTCCAGTTACAGCTTCAGGTAATGAAGTCATATTCCCCCAGTTTGCTCCCCCCCAAAATTCACTTTTGTTTGTACTTTTCGGGGCCCGAGGCTGTAGGGTGTCCTTGAATCTCAGGCCTGGAGGAATTTCTTTGTCTGGCCAAAACGTGAGGACAGTAGCTAACACTGTATATGTATGTATATGTAGTTCTGCACTACTGCAGCACAGGATTTGAAAAATATAAAGGCTGAAATCTTAAGGCATCAGCTGCAAGGGGTCTGTGCTGTCTCTCCTCCTCCAGGGAGCCACGTTCCCCAGCATGTGGGGGTCCTGCTTGCAGAAACACAATCTCCCAAACTAAACACAGCAGCGATCAGGGGAGGGAGAGACAAGCACTGCCAGCTCCACACCGTGGGCTGAGGCCGGCAGCCAGAGGCCCAGGAAAGGGTCAGAGGGAGGGAGAGAACAGCAGAGGCAGCAGCACCCAGAAATGCACATTGGAGTGGGGAGGAAAGGGTACAAGTAAGGAAAGGATGAGCTCCATGGAAAAAAAAAACAACTGATTACAAGGACTCACACAAGTGTCCCGAGACGTTTAGGAATGCTGGGCTGTGTCCCTGCCCCTCTGACTGATTCATTCAATCTCTCTGACTGAGCTTCTCTCACAAAAGAAGAAGAAGATGAAGTTTTTCCAGGGAGAGACGTGGTGAGGTTCAGGGTTCCTGGGGTTCCAAGGCATTGGCTGATGGGCAGAAGTGGCTATCCTGGGGAGAACAGAACTCCCTGGGTGTCCAGCAGCAAGGAGAAAGAGGAATTTACCCTGCAAAGCCCTGTCCGTGTGCAGCAGAGCAGAGCTGAGCTTGGGGAACAGCATCTCCAGCTGACACAGGGGTAGAACCTCAGGTGTCAGGACTATAAATTCCCCCCATCTCCCTCTCCAGCCCTCTTTGTTTTACAAATGATCCTCCAGGCTCCTTTCCTGAACAATCACCCTTTTGTGGCTGTGATGATGGAGAGGACATGCAGAGGACTTTTCCCCCCTGCCCTGCCCCAGCAGCCCAGGGCCCAGTGCTGGCAGGCAGCTGCCGAGCTGAGCAGGAGGGGACTGGTGACACTGCACTGTGGCCTGGCCACCCCTGCAAAACCCAGCGTGGAGAGCCCCTGGATTCAAGGGAAAGGAAGCAGGAGACCAGCACACAGGAGCTGAGACCTTGTGGGCTTTGGCTAAGACAGGGCTGCCCTGCCAGGTACCAAGGAGGGCTTTGGGCACTGCTGCATGTGCAGTGGGGCCTGGCTCACCCCAGAATCCAAAAGCTGGGATTTACTGAGCCAGCAGAAAGGGTCAGGAGTTCAGTCATCCCACTGGACCTGCTCACTTCCACTGGAGGAGCTCTGTGCCAGCAGACTGGCTGCTGGTGGCACAGCTCAGCCCGTGCCCTGTGCCCTTGGCAGGGCACCATTCCCATTGTCCCTTTGCCCGATTCCCGTTGTTGGAACTGCAGGACAGCGAGATGCTTGTGAGAAAGGACAAGAGCCTGGCAACCAGCGCTGCACACTGCCAGAATCTGCCCTTCCCTCTGCCACCTTCCTGAGGAAATTGAACTCTTATGGCACCTCTGATGGCTCTCCCTTTCCCCTGCAGCCCCAGCAGAGCATTCACCCACACAAAGCACCTCTTGTGCCAGCCAGTTAATCCACACAGTGCACACTGCTCACCTACATTCGTTATCCTCATTTAGTTATTAAAAAAAAAAAAAAAAGGCAAACACATATTTTCATTTTTAACGGCTCTGAGAAGGGGTTATCCAAACTGGGATTAAAACTCTGGGCTGTCTGACTCCTTACTGCCTAACTCCTCAGCTGCAGGAATGTTGGCTGCTCCCAGCTCAGTGGAGCCTTATGAAAACATACCTGCCCAGATCTTGGAGAGGGAGATAGGAATCAGCCCCATGATCAAAGGCCCTGATAGCATTCCTGGATCATGCAGGCTGTTCACGCAGAGGTCTGCAGGACTGATTGGCAGTGACCTGGAACTGCTTCCCGCAGCACTTGGGGGATGATTCAGTGGAATTCACATCCAAAAAATCCTCCAAGCCCTGACTTCATCTGTAGGCACATATGAATCATGTGGCTGCTGGGAGGCAGCAGCCTGACCCTCAAGCTCGCAGTTAGGAAATCAGGGGGAGGTTTATGGAGTGCATTTGGGGTGACCCTGTTATTCAGGAGCACCAAACCCACTGAACCATGGGGATGGGCTGGTGGGATGTGTGTGAGAGCAGCTCAGGTCCACACGGATGGGGAATAATCTCCTATGGGAAATCATGGCTGACATCTCAGCTAAATCTGTGTAACAACACAGAACAGGCCTATTTCCCTGTCCTCAGTGTCACTGGGGAGAGTGCCTGTGTCCCCAAATGTCTGTGCAAACCCAACTGCCAAACCCAGGATACCTAAACTCAAACAACAGCAATGTCACAAGCTACCACCACTGCTAAAACTTGCCATAGTCCAGTCCTGAACCACGTTTTCTTGCCACTGGCCAGGATTTCATGCCGCTCTCTCCCCTTCTTGCTCCACAGTAGGAAAACACAGATGTTCAGCCTGTCAGCATCAATCCACAATGCTCAGATGCAGGAGGCCAGGCAGCTGTGGTGACCTAAAGCCTCATCACTCTCTCTCTCTCTTCTGCTTTTTCCAGAGGTTGATTCATTTGCTTAGGACCCAGCACAGCCAGGCTCTCTGTGGTCTTAGCTACATATGGTTAAGAGGTAAATAATTTAGCTGTGCGTTTTCTAACTTTTTTCCTGTGATTCCCTCTGACAGCAAAGCATCAAAACCCCACAGCACTAAAGGATCATTGTGTATGATCTGATGGTCAGGCTGCTCTCATTGGGGTGGTGGTTATGGTAAGGAAGAAAATCACTTAATGAAGCAATTACTCCTATCAAATCAGCAGGTTTTGTTCTTTTCTTCTGCCTTAATTATGGGGAACCAGGAAGAATGTCCAATTACTCAGGGCAGAATTTCATTACCCAACGAGATAGCATCTGCTCAACCACAAGGTACATCAGATGGTCGTTTTCATAGAACTGTTAGGGAAGAGAATACTTCACCCTGAAATTAAAGTTGAAGAGGGCATTAACGGGCAACAAAATAAAAAAAATTAAAGGCACTAGTCAATGCCCATTCAATAGAAGGAAAATCCCTGAATGTAGGGGAAGTCTGAATGAAAGGTCGTAAGTGTTTTCCATTTTCAATAGCTCCAGTTTCTGAAAACAAAACTCTTCAAGGTGGCTCAAGAGCTGACCCACATGAATGCATCCCCCACCCCCCTCCAAGAATCATTGTAAAATCCCTGAGCTGCTTTCAGAACTGCCAGCTAAGCACTTCAGAATCTAACTGCAAGTTTGAAAAACAAAAGCAGGTCAAAGTCAAACTCTCAAACCCCTCGCAGCTTAATCCATTTTTCACAAATAAAGAACCCTGCTTTATGGCTTTTATGGTCTGAAACTAGGGGAATTAAGAAGCAACAACCTCAGCTTTGTGTCAGTCGTGTCCTTTCAAAGTGGTGCAGAAGGGATCTGGACAAAAAAGCGAATGAACAAAAAAAAGAAAAAACACTGTCAGAGTCAGAACACGACCTGACGCCTGTTGGTCAGGGTGTTGGCAGCAGTGCAATTAAGTCCTCTTGGAGTGCCAGATGTGGTTCTGTTGGAGCAGAGATGATCCTGGAGAAGGCTCCAGTGGTGCTGAGATGGGTCTGGTCTCTCTCTGGGAATCCAGTGCACACAGGCTGTGCTGGTGTTCTGGATCCCAGGTGTGATCCAGGTGGGAATGCTGGGCTCCTCCCCCTGGGTGGGGCCTCTCCCCATGGGATGATGGAATTGGCTCCTCCCCCTGGGTGGAGCCTCTCCCCATGGGATGATGGAATTGTATCAGCCCTGCAGTGAGCCTCGATGGCCCATGAACAGCAGATATCCCCCGGAGGGAGGATGGGTCCTGGAAGGGATAAAGAACCCTGCCCCAGCTGGTTTAACAGCTGCCCATGAACAGAAGGCACCTGCCCCCTTCCCCCCAGAGTTTTGAGATAAAGAAAAAGACTTCTTCTACCAGTTTCAACAGAAGAGAATAGAATACATCTTGCATTGCAGCCCAAGACACCCTGGGAGAGTGATTCAGAGCATATTCCTACCTGCATGACCTTACACGTTTCCCTCCCCTGTCTGCAAGCCAGAGGCACGAGCTGCCCCTGACAGCTCGTGATGGAAAAGCAGCCCCAAATGCAGAGGGGGCTCAGCCTTGTCTCCCTGGACTGCAGCCATGGGGCCTGCTAGAACTGGGAAAGGGGAGCAAGGGACTGGAAAATAGAATCAACAATTAAAGAGCCCACTGAAAATGTGGACAGAGGAAAACCGCTGAGGGATCAACCAGAGTCTGCCTATAATCACCAGCAAAGCAATTACAGAATTAGGGATGATTTATAACAGGCTGAAGAGCTGGATACTTGGCACGTGCTATGGAAAAGCTGTAAGGAGGGAATTCTGTATGCTGGCACCGGGCTCAGGAGCCACAAGTGATGCAGCCTCAGCAGTTCTGTCCTTTACAGAGCAAACTGAGCAGCATTTGGACGTCTTTTCCTATAGCTCTCAGCTTCCAGCTATAATTCGGTCCAGCCATCGATTCCAAGTTTTAAAAATCAAAACAAACAAAATTTAGTTAGGCAGAAGGTTGAAAAAATATGAGGGACGATTAATAATAGCCACTGTTTCCTCAGTGCTGTAACGCAGAGCAGCTTCCAGCCAGCACTGGCCGCTCTTTTGGGAGGAAATTACCATTGTCCAACTTTACAGGTGGGGAGACTGAGACACAAAAGGGCTGCAGAAAGCAGCTGGTTTAGCCCAGCTTTAGAGTGGTAGTCCTAGACTTTTATTATACATAAAACTCCAAGTATTCCTGAAAACTGGGGCAGGTTGATCTGTGCTGCAGCAACCCAGCATCAGCCTTCACTCGTGTCTCTGCCTTGCTTGCTAAGGACATTATTCCACTGTTATTTTCTCTTTTCTTGCACTGGCACAGCTTCATTTCTCATTGCTCTTTATCTCCCATCTATGTCATTTACTCGAAATTTTCAAAGGATGATTTTGCCACCAACGAGCAGCAGCTAAAATACCTGCCCAAGGTTTAGGGGAGTGGAGAAACAAAACCCAAACTCGTTTTCAATCAACTCACACATGAGCAACAAGCCCCAAGCCGAGAAGTCCAAGACTTCCAAGTAAGTTGGGTGCAAATTCCTTTGGAAAGCTCCAGAAAGCTCCAGGGGATTCTCCCACTGACAGTGAAAGGAGCAAATCTAAAAGACAGAGGAGTTTCGACAGGCAGTGGCTTTAAGGGTATAAAAATCAGCTTCATTTGAAGCTCTGCTGTGCCAGTAAGGAAGCAGCCAGGGCTGCCTTCACACCCAGCCCAGAGTGATCAATCACCGTGAATCATCCCCTTGAGAGAGGAGCAGGGAGGTGATTTAAACCCTGAAACATGCCTGCTGCTGTTCAGCAGGTACCTGCATGACTGGGCTGACATACCCACCTCAGAGGGACCTCAAACACGCTGGGGAGGCAGGCAGGGAGGGTGCAGGAGCACAGCTCAAATCCGTGTTCCTGCCCACACCCTGTGAGCCCCCACAGGGGACAACCCCAGTCTTGCTGCTGGAGAAGCACCTTGGAGCCTGAATCTGCGTTTTCATCTTACGTGTTTCTTTAAAATATCCTCGGCTTTACAAACTGTGGGGTTTTTTTTTTCTTCTTTTGTGCTGACACTCACACGGTGCAGACAGGCCCTGTAAGGCAGCACCAGAGATGAAGAAGGAAAACAGAGCCACACAAAACAGCAAAGCTGCCTCTCTCCTCGCTGAGGGAGGGGCAAGCACAGCTTTAAGGGCAACTGAGCAAACAGAGCTGGGGTTTGAGTCCGGTTCTGTACAAACTGGCAGGGACTGCAAAAATGATGCAGGGAGAAACGACTGCCCAAGAGCAACAGAGGGCCGTGGTGTCAGCCCAGCCCCTCAGCCCTGCCAAGACAAGCCAAGCAGCATCAGAGGCTGCTGGCAGCGTTTTGGGGGGCTTTGAGGAGTCAGCTGGGGCTCAGGCTGGGGCATGAATGGTTTCCCAACAGAAATGATTCAGAGTCTGGAGCGGTTTCAGGAGGAGCTGGCTGGTGCCAGGAGCTTTGTGAATGTAGCAGCAAGGAATGCTTCCTCCCTCCTCATCCCCCGGCCTCCGGCTGCTCCCGGGCCCGGGCTGTGCAGAACCACTCAGGAAAAGGGGGTTGTGATCCAGAAACCCCCGGGGGGAGCTGGCCTCCGTCTCCACACGGGCTCTGAGGGGAAGCTCCACGGAGGAGCTGCAGAGAAGAGTCACCTGCTGGGAGGGTCGAGGCCCCAGAAAACCCTCACCTCACCCGTGGCCAAAGGCAAACAGCTCTGCTCCGAGGAGCGGGGAGAACAGGAACTATAAAAGGGCTGTTACAAGCCCTAGTGCAAAAGCCTTCCTGCTGTTGCTGTGTTTAACAACTCGTATTCCCAAGAGGAGCGGGGACTGAGAGCAGGAGGGCTCCCATCCACTGCCAGCTCCCAGCCTGGCACAGCTGCTGCCCTCACCCCCCTGTGGCCCCGTCTGATGGATTAATTTTTCTGATTAGATTAATCCTGATGGATTAATTTTCACTCAGTTGGTTGTTCCTGCCTTGCCCTCCCCTGGGCTCGGGTGCTGTCCCACTGCCACAGCCCCTGCTCGGTGTTGTAGTGGTTGTCCAAGAGTTTTAACCACTTTAAATCTGCCCCCAACATCACAGGCAGCTCCTTTTCCAGTGAGGTCCTTGTGTGTACTGAAGTCAACTACAAACACCATCTTTTTGCCTTTTCTTTCCCTGTAGGATTGAAGCTACAGAAAGTAACTCAAGGTGCATCCACCTGGCCGTGGCTTTTAGCCATCATCTCTGGACAGAGTACAGCAGAATTCTGAGGATAAACACTGCCTGTAAACACTGTCTTGGAGAGGAGAAAAGCAGTGGAAAACAACATTTCAACTAAACTGCTCCGAGATGCAGCTTCAGGGAAGCGTTACTGCAAAAAATACCTCACATTTCAATATTTGCTCACTGATCTGAGCGCTGGTGGATTCAGTTCTCCTACTTCCCCCTTCAGGCAGCTCATGAGTAGGAAAAAAAAAAGTGGATGCATCTTTTTTTTTTTTTATAAAATAATTCTTCCTGAAGCATTCGGCAGGGTCTGATCTCCCCAGGACATCTCCACAGCCATCCGCAGCACCAAACCCTCCAAGTTTTGTTTGTACTGCTTGGTCTTGGCGACCACAGGAGTGTTCCCAAGGAGTCAGACCCAAGGCTGTTCATTTTGCCACAAAACACGGGCTTTTGTGCAGAAATCTGAGCAGTCACCAGGTGGGGCTGTTCCCGATTGCATTTCCTTCTCTGTCATGAAGAACTGTAGGGGAAGGCGGCCAGCAGCGTGGTGCCTGCCTTTGGAGAGGCCGAGCATAAATCAGTCTGATCACGGTGTGAGCAGAGCCATTCTCCAGCCGCTGCTCCCAAGCCACGCACAAGGAGAAGAACACACGACTACAGATTTCTCCTTCCATTAAAGCGTTTCTTTCCTCCCAAAACCATTTTTATAATAATTATGACTAGCAGCACAGGTCCAGTGCCTCACAGCCCCACCATTCTGATTGAAGAATTAGAGGATGCTGATACCCACAGCCCCTCAGTGGTTCCAACCCGGAGGTTTTCGAGGGGAAAAAATCTCTCTTGCTGCTGAGCCGTGCCCGTTTCATTGGCACTTCAACTTATCTAACCACAAGAGCAGCTTGGCCAATGACAAATTGCACTGTTTATACAATTAACAGCCCTGGATGAGCGTATCTCTTCCAAGAAACCATGAGCACTTACAAAGCTGTCTTTTTTTTTACAGCAAGGAAGAAAGCCAGTGCAAAAGCGGAGCATGTGGCTGCCAGTTATAATTGAAATCATTTTAATAATTCATGCCTCATTACCTTGCCACATGGCAGTTCAAAGACCATCTCCTAATCCTTTAACCCTTCTCTCCTGCGTCCTTTGGTTTGGTTTCTTGGTTTAATCAGGGGAGAAACAAAATGGGGGATGCTCATCAGCGCTTGCCCATGGGGACAAAACCCGATGGGGGCTGGTGAGCCTAAGCTCTTAATCCCCTTCCTCCTGCCCTCCTCGGTTTCCTGATTTGATCTCTCACTGCCAGCTGAATGGGTAAAGAAATTAATAAACTATCTATTAGATATGCCAAGCTGTTGGCTGACGCTGGAATTGCTTTATGGCGTGTCTTGGTACACACTGGACAAGGGGAGCTCCTGTTACTCAGCAGCTTTATATGGCCAGGTAAGAACTGCTGGAAGCAGCTGTGTCCTTTATCCTCTGATATCTCCGAGGATTTTTCCAGCTTTGAGTCGTCCTCTGGGTTGTCAGTCCCACAGCCATGCCCTTTCTCCTCAGCAGAATTGCAATTTGACAGTCAGGATACCAGAACATAATATTTTCAATTTTGAAGCTTTCTTGCTGCCCCTTTGGCCATCGAGGGAGGGAACACCTGATATCTATTTACTCTTCCAGTGCTACGTGGGCAGACTGCAAACAATAAAGTAAGACCTAATGTTATTTATGGCTGCAAGTACGGTCCTGTTCTCTCATGAAAAGGAAATAACCTTGTAAAAACACATTCATTTCGAGCACAGCGTGTATTTACACACAGGAAGGGTCCCTCCTTCACCAGTTTAGCTCCGTGTGGATGAGGGAAACCAAACCACGTACACACAAACAGGCACCAACATGTGCAAAATAAGAGCGCTAGCAAGGAGGTTTCAACAGCAGCAGAGGCTATCAGTCTATCATTTATAAGTTATTACCCAATGTGTTCCAGCAGGCGGGTGCACAGAGCTGGAGATAAACCCAGCCTAGTGAAAGCTGGAGCACGAGGAGCAGCACGAGCTCCGTGCTGCTGTCACCTCTCCTCCAGCGCCCAGAGCTGAGCCCTGAGCCTCCAGCAGGGCACAAACCCCATCTCCTCAGGAGCAGAAACAAACCCCATCTCCTCAGCAGCTGAAACAAACCCTTCTGAGCCTCCAGGACAGCACAAACCCCATCTCTGCAGCTGGCACAAACCCTTCCTGAGCCTCCAGAACAGCACAAACCCTTCTTGAGCCTCCAGCAGGGCACAAACCCCATCTCCTCAGCAACTAAAACAAGCCCCATCTCCTCGACAGCAGAAACAAACCCCATCTCATCAGCTGACACAAGCCCTTCCTGACCCTCCAGCAGGGCACAAAACCCATCTCCTCAGCAGCTGAAACAAGCCTCATCTCCTCAAGAGCAGAAATAAATCCTTCCTGAGCCTCCAGCAGGGCACAAACCCCATCTCCCCAGCAGGTAAAACAAGCCCCATCTCCTCAGGAGCAGAAATAAACCTTTCCATGTTCCAGTAGGGCACAAACCCTTCCATGCTCCAGCATGGCAGAAACCCCATCTTCTCAGCAGCTGAAACAAGCCCCATCTCTTCAGGAGCAGAAACAAATCCTTCCTGAGCCTCCAGAACAGCACAAACCCCATCTCTGCAGCTGGCACAAACCCTTCTTGAGCCTCCAGGAGGGCACAAACCCCGTCTCCTCAGCAGCTGGCACAAACCCTTCCATGCTCCAGCTCCCACCTGCATCTCCACGCAGGGAAGAGCAGCTGGCAGGTCTGGAGAGAGCCCTCAGGCTCCAGCTGCAGGAGGTTTGTGTCCCCACTGCTTTTGAGCTGCTGTCCTGTCCTGGGGAGCAGATCTGTGTCCCCTGGCAGCAGAGCCAGCACAGGGTCACCTTGGGGAACGTTTCGAATACACACAGGAGTCCAGCCTCAGGGCATGGAAACCTGCCCAGCTCCAGGGGCATTAGAAGAGGAGATTTATCCCGGTTTTTTTTCAGTCTATCACAAAGGTTTGTGTTGAACACAGAGCCATCCCCACCTCCCCTGCACGAGGGAGAGGGGCTGACCCACCTGCTCCCTGCACGAAGTGCTTATCAGAGAAGCTGCTGTGCCCGTGGATGGTCTGGATCAGAGTGTGGGGAGTCCCCCGTGCCTTTTCCCAGGCTGGATGAATGCCTAGCGAGAAGAGGGATCTTTGCAGGGAATTTATTAGGCAGCCTGAGCAGCGCTCCAGAAGCTGCGTGTTACCTTTGAAGCCCTTAAATAAAAATCTATTGACGGATCACACTCTGCCTCGCAGGGAGAGGACAAAGGTGATCAAACACAGGTTTCTTTCATGGATAAGCTCTGAGCCAAAGCCCTCTCCATTTAACAGGGAGGAGAGTACAGTGAGTGTGACTCACGGCAGAGCTGTGTGGGTGATGAGCAGGATGCTCAGCTGATGAGGCCATTTCAGCCATCAGACCCCATCCAACACGTCGTGCTGCTCTTTAATGTTGCAGAACCAAGGTGCCCAGGTGGGTTTTTGCCCTCAGAATGCCGGTAAGAAATCTTAATTCCCCTTTTCTATCACTGCTTACATTAACAAGCACTGCCCAGTGACAAAAAATGTTAAGGTTTTCAAGCACCATCAAATTGGATTTTCCAGTTTGTAGGAGAGGAAAAGTAAAGGTCACAGTGATCATTACAGCTGTCTTCTTATTCAAAGCAGAACATTTTAGAGAAGAGTTTGGCCTCACTTCTAATCAGCATTCAGTATGGAAGACCTTGGGGCTCTTCTGGTCTGGGCAAAGGGCCAGAGAGTGACACTGAACAGAAAAAGTAAGCAAAGTCTACTCTAATATCACTGAGCAAACCAGGTGAAATACAAAAAAAAAAAATCAAGTCCATTAAAGCACAAAGCTCTAATTCAGTTTCCTGAATTTCAGTTTCTTTCCCCGTAACAAGATTAGGAATTACAGTAAAACAGGCAAGACACTGATCTTCAGTTTGTGTTTAAGGAGGATAGAAATGGTGCCTTGGAGAAAACGCTGCCAACACACAGCAGAACTCAAAGGATCAGGACAGAGCTGTGGGTCACGGAAGGAATCAGAGCAGAAGTCCAAGAATTTGCCACAGCCGTGTTCTGGACTGCTCTGAAAGATTCCCAAATCCATCCTCTCTCAGAGCTGGCTGCTGATCCCTTCTCGATTCCCAGGCACGCTGCACCCTCCAGTCTCCATCTCCAGCTTTTTACAGCTGAATCTCCTCCAGCTCTCCCCTTCCAAACCCATGTTAAAGTCTTTCAAGGGCTCCCAAGCATTACCCAGCTGACCATAAAGAGAGAAATCTGACCGTGTCCCTCCTCCCTCCCTGGCCATCCCTTCCAGCCACGCTGCCAACTTCCAGCACATCCCGGCCGTATATTTAGTCTGCAGTAATTTGCTTTGCATTGTCTTGTGCGGGGTCCAAGCGCAGGAATTACATCTCCAGCGAGGCATCCAGCGCTCTGGGAAACCCTGGAGTTCTGGAGACTCAACTCCTGGTGCTGCTGCCAGGGGTTGAGAGGCCTCGTTGGTCCAGAGCACCGCAGCGACTCCGAGGAGATGAATGGCAGCTCAGGGAGACAACCCCAAATCCCTGTCTGTGTGTGCTGGCAGGGTGTGTGGAGCAGGGTGAGAATTGCCAGTAAAGTGATGGAGGGAATGGATCAGTGCTGGGGACACGGGGTGAGGGTCTTTGGCACTCCTGCCTGCCAGCAGCTGGTCATGGGCTCTTCATGGCAGAGAGGCTGAGGCACAAGAGCCACCACAACATCCTTAAAATAGCAAAAAACCCTCCAAGCGGCAAAAAAACCCCATTTCCACCTCAGGCTCCTTCACTTTGTTCATAAGGAAAGATTGGGCAGGGGGAACTTGGTTGGATAGAAAACACTTGGAGGTCAATCTTTACTGATTCTCATGGGACACATCCCTTTGTTATTACAGGTACACTTATTTTTCACCCTCAGAATTGACTGTTGTGTTAAAGGAACTTTTAATTCTCAAAATGTGGGAACTAAAAAATTGCTTGTTAGCTGCACTTAGAAAGAAACGCGAGGCTAGCTCTGAATTTAATGGAGCAGGCCTGATTTTATGAGGCCTTTCTTTTATAATTTTTCTACCTGTCACAGCGTTGCCCACCCAGTCCCAGGCCGTGGTGCCGGGCAGGAGCGAGGATAACCTTGCCACGGAAGGGAAAATTGAACGTGGTGATTTTCTCTCTCTGGAGCACGTTTCCCTACGAGCCTGTTCACTCTTCAACGCACAGAAATTCTTGAGGAAATGTCACCCTCTTGTGCCCGAAGTGAAGCGAGCAAGAAACGCTCCAAAAGTGGAAAATAAAGGCGCCACAGCTGCACTGAGGCCATTGGGGTCACAATCCCCGGGTTTAGAGAAGCGACCTCCAGGCTGAGGGCAGGGACGGGGGAGCTGCTCTCCAGAGCTCCTGCAGAAAGGGTTTTGTGCTGATTTAAATGCAACAATCAAGGGTCTCAACCCCACTCCACTTAGGATTCCACAAGGTGAGAAAGGTGAAAAGCAGCGATTCCGTGCAAGCACAAGGCAAACGACATGGATATTAAATGACCTTGCATGCTAGCTTACTAGTCTATTATTAAATTATCTATTATTATTATTAAATTATCTATTTCTAGTCTGCTATGAAATAACTAGCACACTAGCTCTGAGAGACCTTCATGGCTCTCACCTGCTCCTGGCATCAGCCTGCCCTGCTGGAGCCACGAATCAGGAAGGGATCAGTGCAGAGAAATTCAATATTCATCAATATTCAGAGCCATTGCTCTGCTCCAAACAGGTAAACTTGTACCCAAATCTGCCAGCTCGGTGTGCCACCTCCCTGGGACATTTCTGGGCTTTGCCTGCTGGAGCCTGAGGCCCCCTGTGAGCTGTGGGGTGGGAGCTGGGAAGGGGGATTTGCCCAGGGGCAGTCCTGTGAGCTGAACTGGGCTTTGACTTTTCATTGAGCCGCTGATCTGCCGCTCACATCCCACTGCAGACACGAGCTGTCACTACCAACCACAATTTCACGTTCTTTCTCATGCTTGCTTCATCACTGGCAAAAAAAAAAGCTAATAATAATAATGATAAAATCTGCAAACATGACTTGAGACAAACCTGTTTTCCCCAGTGAAAGTTTTTTCTGATCTCCTTCCTCCCGAGCAGGCCCAGGGCAGTTTCTGCTGAGCTTTGCAGAGGTGACAATTCTCCAGCAACAACGGGACACACTGAGCTGGTCCCTCAGTAACCCTGGCACTGCTCATCCCCAGCTCACACCATCACTTCTGCACGTGGGTTTGATTTTTGGGGGCTTTTTTTTCTTTGTTTGGGTCTTTGGGGTTTTTTGGTGGGTTTTTTGGGGAGTGGGGAGGTGTTTTACTGTCTTTGTTGTTGCTGCTGTTGGTTTTGTTTGTTTGTTTGTTTTTCTTGTTTGGGGGGTTTTAATTCATTTTGTGATTTTGGTTTTGGTTTTTTGGGAGGTTTTGGGAGGGTTTAGTTTTGTTTGTTTTGATTTTTTTTCTTTTGGGTGGGTTTTTTTTGTTTGATTTGTTTTTTGAGGGTTTTTTTGGGGGGGTTGACTTTGTTTTGATTTGTTTTTTGGGATTTTTTTTTGTGTTGTTTTGATTTGTTGGTGGGATTTTTTGTGTGTGTGTTTTGGGGGTTTTTTGTTTGTTTTGATTTGGGTTTTTTGGGGGGGTTGGGTTTGGGTTTTTTTGTTTGTTTGTTTGTTTGGTTGGTTGTTTTTTTGGTTTTTTGGGGTTTTTTGGGGGTTTTGGGGGTTTTTTGGGGTTTGTTTGTTTGTTTGTTTTTTTGGCTACCTCACTGGGTTTGGTCTGCTCACTTGCAGCCAGGATAAAAATATTTCCCACTGCCCCATCCAGGCTCAACTTGATCATTCCAGGGTGCACAAGGTGCCATCTCCCATTTCACTCCCCCTGCATATTCCTGTCCATCTCCTGCATCCTCTTAAAAAGCCACAAGCACATTTAGCTTGGGAAAAAAATAATAAGTAAGTGATAAATGGGAATAAAATAGCCAACTGCAGACATGAGATCCACAATGTGTTTGTCATTTAGATTTAATCAAAATGTTAATAGGCATTCAGTGTTATTTGAGAATTTCAGATGTATTTAACACGAGAGGATTTGCATATCTACCACTGAGTTTTTAATCCTTGATAAATGTGTAGAATAATCAATTATTCAATGAACATACAAGAGTTGGCTGATTAAATCTCAATTATAAAGGCAAGTCTTACCCACTCTATTTATTATGACTGTTCTCTCAGCATTGCCTAATTAAGCCATATTTGATTATGGGGTGAAAAACATTTATTGCAGATATTGCAGCTCTGTAATTGATGCATATCTGTGGCCTGGCTGTTAAGCCCTAATAAATACATTTTAAACAGCTAATTATTTAATTAACAACACTCTTCCAAGCTCAATGCAAACCATTCTGCAGCCCTGCCATGAGACCCCTGACAGGAATGAAGGCTCTGGAGGCTGCTGGAATGTTTTCACCCCTCTCTGGGATGCTCCCAGCTCTGCCTCCAGTGCTTTGAAAAGAGACTCCACCACCAGGGTTGGGATCCACCAGCCCAAACTGGTCTCTGCAGCGTGGACATTGACACCTGAGCTGGTGTTTGTCTGTCACAGTCCGGGGAAAGGAGCAGGCACTAGCAGGGGATGCTGTACTTTTCTTTGCAGGACACATCCATGTCCTTTTATTTATCACTTTTCTCCTTCATCTTGTGCTGCCAGCCTCCTGCTCCTCCAGCAGGTTTTAGAAGCAGCCCCACGGGTTCGCTCCCACCTTGAAGACAACTGAAGGTCAGCAAGATCAAATCACAGTTCCATGATATTACACCTTCAGTCACATCTCCTGGACTTTATTGTCTTGCCCATTTCCTGAAAGGTTGACAGAACCTTCCAAGCCAAGCGATTTCCAGTCACTGCCCGGCCCAAGAGGCAGCTCTGTGCTGGTCCCCGCTTCAATTAACTCCAATTAACAAGAGAGGCAAAAGCACAAGAGCTTTGTCACTCTTCCATGGCAGGAGCTCCTTCTGCAGGAGATTTTGGATGTTGCCAGGTGTCTGTAGTTTAGTTCCAGCTCCCAGTTGAGCAGCTGGAGATGTTAAAAAAAAAAAAAAGAGCGCCACAGTGTGCCCAAGATTTGTTTGTTTTCTCTCAGCTATGAGAATTTAATTCCTCTTCCTTGCTGACACTCTGGTACCAGAGAAACAGAGAAAATGGAAAGGAGGAGAGGAGAGGAGAGGAGAGGAGAGGAGAGGAGAGGAGAGGAGAGGAAGGGTCTGTGTGAACTCTTCCTAGATAAACACACACATCAGGTGGGCTGGAAGGAGATTTAACGGCACTGTTGAAGCTCAGCAGCTCTGTGACTCTGGTGTTTTTCTGTTTGAAGATGTGCAGTTTAGGCTACTAAGCCACTGTCTTTTCCTGTGATTTAAAATGATTGTTGCTCTAAGTTTTCATTTTCCTCAGATCAAATCATTCATCCTGCTCTAACTACCCAGCATTAAAAGCACTTGCCCAGCTCATTTTTTTTTAAAAATGTGTTTGCTAATCCAAAGCAAGATTTGCTAAAGCAAACCTGGTGGGAGATAATTGCAGCAGACACCAACACAAGAAGAAGAAATTGGAAGGATTTTTGCTACAGAAACAACCCCAAAGCTCCTCAGAGAGCTGGCAAAGCGAGCCTGCTGCCTTTCCCAGGCAGGATTCCTCCTAGCAAGGGAACTTGCAAAAATCCCATAATTGAATTATCCATCTGTTTATTATCAGAGAATTATCTGCTTCAGGGTTTTCTTCCCCTAGAAGCCAGAAATGGTGAAAATTCGCGAAAAAAAAAATCTGGAAAGCTGAACGCAAATCTCCACGGTCAGCCCCAGCCAAAGCCTGTGTTTGGGACCAGAGGAAGTTTAATTGCATTTGGTCCTTTGGGAAACAAACAGTGACAACCCCGATATCACACAGTGTTACCCACAGTCACTGTCCCAGCCACCCTGGTGCCTCTGGGTCTCCTTTGGGCCACCAAGGGAGGACAAGAGGCAACAACAATCTGGCTCCCTTGAACACAGGGGTGCTGTGACTTCCTCTTCAAGTCAAACAGCCTCGTTTATCTGTTAGTGAGGGGTCCTCTTCAGGAGTTCCAGATGCTCCTTTAGAAGGTAATTATAAGTAAATTATACTTATTTATTACATATTTCTTATATACTTAGATTTATAATATAGTTAACATTATATAATTATAAGTAAATTATACTTATAAATTATAAAGCAATCACAATTTGAATGTAATTTCGACCC
This sequence comes from Sinosuthora webbiana, assembly GCA_013397395.1. Taxonomy (NCBI): domain Eukaryota; kingdom Metazoa; phylum Chordata; class Aves; order Passeriformes; family Sylviidae; genus Sinosuthora; species Sinosuthora webbiana. The sequence continues at coordinate 147,326 of VXBN01011724.1, read as the reverse complement.
CAAACCATTTTTAATCCCACAGAACATTAAGCATCAATTTTCATCTGACAGCCGCTGGCATTCCCTTTTCCTCCAGCTGCAGTGAACCTCAAAGTAACCACGCTGCTCTTCTCTCTCCTCAGCCAGCCAGGCTGGTAAACTGGGCCCAGAAGTTCCACCCACAGCACCCCGAGTGTTATCATCTTCCCAATAAATTTGGAAACATCTGTTATCTGCCTCTAGGCCAGGTTTGATGGCAGCAAACAGCACACTGGCCTTGCAGAGGGTGGCAAACGCCCACAGTCTCTTTAAGCAGCCAGGCAGGTGCTTCAAAGCCTCTGAAAAACCAGGCAGAGGTAACAAATCAAACCAGAACCGTGAGTGTAAAAACCAGTGCTGGATATTGGTGGTTGAAAACTCAGCCCAAACCGGCTCATAAATAATTTGGTTTTTTTACACTGCCTGAGAAAGAATGACTCAAAGGAGAATGCTCCCCGGTTTTTGTCTTGGGGGAAAGTGTGAAAGCTGTTTCACACTGGGGCTAAATGCAGATCTTTTTGGGTAAGGCATACATTGAATAAAAATGCAGCTACCTGCATCCTCCACTCCCAAATGATGGGGAGATGGCAGGGATTCCTCCGGAGTGGGATCATGTGTCTGCAGCTCTGAGCTGCTTTTTCCTGGGAGGAAGAGTCAAAGCTGAAGATCTATCATTAGGACTTATCTTCAGAAGAATTTTAATGAAGCAGAAAATCCTAAAGATGCAGAAAATTTAAAGAGCCTCCTGTTTTATCCCTGGTATCTAAATCCTGTAGGCAGCATGAAAGCCACTGAAATATTTCTGAACCTGAATAATACAGAACGTACAGATGAGAATCTCCCTCTGATGAATATTTGATAGGAATGGTCCCAGCGTGGAATGTGGGGAGCACCTTCACTCCCACACACATCTGTGTGCACATGCAGAAAGCTCTGGAGGCTGAGGCACTACCCAAGAGTCTGAAATGAAGAGATTTTGCCGTGCAAAAGCACAGCCATCAGCTTCTGTGCTCCTCTGGCAGCCGGGGAGCACAGACTCCTCCTCACTGTGATGTTCATCAGCCTCTCCCTTCACCCTGTTCCCCATCCAAGCCCCTCCACGTGATGCATTTCCAGGTTCTGTCACAAGAAAACGTCGTTTCCTAAAGCACAAATTGACACCGAGGGCATTTCTGTCACAACAACTCTTTTTTTGTATGTGTGTGGCTGTATCAGCTCCACGCCAGATTTACTGAGAGTCCCTCTCCTCGGGCAGAGCTCCTCAAGGTCCCTGACCAGAGCCCGGCGCTGAGATCAGCCAAGGAAAAGGAGCAGCTTTGTTTCCCTGGCTCTCCCGAGGACAGGCTGAGGTGTGAGCGCAGCTCGGGGTCGGCTCAGACGAGTTACGAGGGAATTAAACTCGAGAATTAAACAGGCTGTGAATGGTGCCACCAGCAGGAGGCTTCAGGGGCAGGTCAGGCACACACTTCACTCCTGGGATGGGCTGGAGCCACACACGGGATTATTTCGTGTGCTGGAGTTGTACATGTGATAAATACATATTTTATAATTGGATATTTGCATATATTAAAATGAATATTCTATGTGTTATGTTAGAAAGTTATGCTGTATTAATACAGGGATTTTTTTTAATAATAGTGGGATAAATTTTTTTTAAGGCTACAGCATAATATTGAAATAGAAGCTATGCGATGTAAGACGCTTTTTTAGTGACATCTGAACCAGCTCAAGAAACAGGAAAGACAATTAAGGAATTCTTCACATCACCCTCTCCGAATAGAGATAACAGCAAGGACCCCAAGGAGGCAAAAAGGAAGAATTTATTGCCCCCGTTATCAAGGGATTCGTGACTTCGTTGTTGCAAATTAAGCGAAGTTGCAATTAAGCAGAAATACCTAAAGTCAAAAGAAATGTTTAAATCACTTATAAAGTTTATGGATATGCAATAACCTTTAGTATTGAAAGGAGAGATCCTTTGTTGGCAAGCTGTGCCTTGTGGTGGAATGCCAGGCACCCAGACGTCTGTAACCCCTTTTCCTCTATATGTCTCTTATTGTCTTAATTTTTTTTTATTATTAAACTTCTAAAATTTTAACAAAAGTGAACCGTGTTTTTCACATATAAGTCCTTTCTAGACCTTGCTGGCTCTAGCCCATGACTCTGCCTTAGCATCCTTCCTGGTGCCTCTTCCCACGCTTTAGGAACACTCTGTGTCTGTCTCCATCCTCCTAAAATGTCCTGTTTTTAACAACCCAGGGAGTTCCCTCCCTCATTCACGGGTATGCCCAGAGGTGTGGCAGGTGGGGAATAATCTAAGCACCCTTAAACACCACTATGTGTGATCACATGTTTTCCTGTTAAGCATTGATGTCAACTCTTGCTGCAGTATTCACCATTAAAAGTCTTTTAAATGTGCTAACACTGATGTAAAAAAAAAAAAATAAAATAAAAAAAAAGTTTGAGGCCACAGAGCATTAAGTATGGATTTCCTCCTTTCAGACTGGTATTTCCTTTTTGTTTAGCCGAGAAGAGTGTCAGAGCCACAACCCTTCTCCTCCTTTGCCCTCAGCTGGCCAGGGTGTTTGGCAGAGCTAAGGGCAGATTTAACCACAACCTTACGCAGTAAATTGAAGCCCCTCAGAGCCAACACTTGTCCTCGTTGTTTCTGAAGACACATCCTGTTTCGATGCGAAGGAAACAAAGAGACAACAAAAGCAGGGAGGAAGAGCTCCAAAAATAAAAACGCGGCTTCCACTTCTTACGAACTGAACTTGCTCCTGAGGAAATACGCCGCCAGCACAAGTATCAAGGAAAACACCACAACGACGAGTCGAGTTTTTGAGGCATTGCCATGTGCCTGCCTTTTTATTTAAGGTCTTTCAAGGTAGATGAAAAGGCCACAGTTTTCCTGGGGGCTTGACTCAGGCCCCTGTTAGACAAGGGCAGCCACAGAGACAAAATGCTGCCTGAGGGGGACTCCAGCTGATGTACGAGGTGCAGCCAAGCCACAGCAGAGCTGCAAAAGGTTGTGACATCCCCTCCTTCACCTGAGAGCCCTTCCAGAGCGAGCACAAGGCCAGCTCGGGGCTGCTGGGTGTCCTGGGGACACTGGGAACACCCAGCTCCTTCTTCCCCAAAACGCTGCACCCCCCTCAGAGCAGGGTGACACCTGCACTCCCTGCCTTTGGCAGGCAGCCTGAGGATGCAGCTGGGAGCATCCTCCATTCTTTCCAGGATGTCTGACAAGTACAGTTCACTGCACTGAGTGACAGAGTGGCCACAGGCAGCTGCAGCACAGAGCACAGTGTGACAGTGACAGTGACAGTGACAGTGACAGTGACAGTGACAGTGACAGTGACAGTGAGGGCGCTGAGGGGACACAGCTGTAGCACAGAGCACGGTGTGACAGTGACAGTGACAGTGACAGTAACAGTGACAGTGAGGGAACCAAGGGGCCATAGGCAGCTGTAGCACAGAGCACAGTGTGACAGTGACAGTAACAGTGACAGTAACAGTGACAGTGAGGGCGCTGAGGGGACACAGCTGTAGCACAGGCACAGTGTGACAGTGACAGGGACAGTGACAGTGAGGGCACTGAGGGGACACAGCTGTAGCACAGAGCAGTGTGACAGTGACAGGGACAGTGACAGTGAGGGCGCTGAGGGGACACAGCTGTAGCACAGAGCAGTGTGACAGTGACAGTGACAGTGAGGGCGCTGAGGGGACACAGCTGTAGCACAGGCACAGTGTGACAGTGACAGCGAGGGACCCCGGGGCAGTGGCAGGTGGCAGGTGGCAGCTCAGAGGAGCAGAGGCAGGCTGGGTTTGGGTTTGGGCTCTGCAGAATGGCTGGCACGGCCCTGCCGAGCACACGGCAACCACAGGCGCCTCACGGGTGTCTCAGGACGGGGACAGCACAGAGCAGCCCCCCTGCAGTCCTTGTGAGCGCAGATAACACCTCAGACCTCCCCCTGCAGCAGCCAGGCTGCACTGTCTCCACCACAAACCACATTTTTTTGTTTTGAGACATGACAGCAGCCCCAGACAAGCGAGCTGCAGAACGCGTGTTGTTAAGGAACAAAATTGTTTTTGTTGTGGATATTTCTGCCTCCGTTTTTGTTCCACCCAAGTGGTGCCCCCAGGTCTGAGCATTAGGGTTGGCCATGGAGTAAGAGGCTCTGGAAGGACGGCCCTTCTCCTCTGCCTTCAGCCAAGCCCACTCAGACAATTTGCGAGCTCACCATGACCAGCATAATGAGATTTACTAATGATTTACTAAAAAAAGCACCAGGAGGACAACAGCCGTCCTTTCAGCAGTGGATCCCTCCTGGTTCACCTAATCCTGGACAAGCCTAAAAGTTCCAAAGCCTCAGTTCAGGTTGTTCATTTAAGTTTCTCTGTGAGTTCTAAACCTGGTTGGAATTCTCCTCTATTTCCTCTTTTGGCTGGGGCAGAAATATGATGATCTATTTTTCCAGGCCACAGCTTTATTTCCAAAAGACCCTCGCAAGGAGGAGCACATGGCTCCTCTCTGTGTGCTCTCTGTGGAAGGAATGCTTTTAATTTTAGCCTTGGAAGTCATTAGGAACTGTAACTTCTTTACCTGCAGTGTGTCCACACACATGCTTGATTCCTTTTTTTGAAACCTTAAACTGCTCAGGCTTTTCAAAAATAAAATAAAGATTTTTTGAGTCCAAAAGCTGTTAGAGTTTAGGCACCAACTGCCATCCCTTTGAGGAGACTTCTTCCTGGAAAAGCTTCCACTGTGAGCATTAGAAAGCAAGAGAACGAGGGTAACAGAGAAATCCACAATGATGCTGCAGAGTTTCTTCAATAATCTTGATTTCTCAGAAATCACGAGCGTTTTTTTTTGCAAAATGTCATCCCTGCATTGGGGCTTTAAATGTCACTCACCCACAGAGCTTGCTGCCCGCTGTCTCTGAGCGGAGATAATACAACCCAAGTGGAAACCACGCACAGGGATTTCTCAGAAGACTTGCCCCCAGAGCTGTAAGGCAATAAGGTGTGGGCAAAGAGACCCCACAAACCAAGGGTCTCTTTCTTTTTCTTCTGCCACATCAGAGTAATAAATTCCACCAGCTGAGGGTGAAATGGTCACTGCCATCGGTAAAACATCACTCATGCAGCAACCCCCAGAATGAGCTTTTACGGAACTTGTGTGATTGTGCTTAGAGCAGGTGGACCAAATGTCTCATGAACTGCAGAGAGGGATGAACTTAAAGGCTTTCCAAGAGAGTTACTAATTATTAATTACTGATATTAATTTATAGAAGGAATGAGAGGTCATCTTCCACTTGTGCAGTGTTTAGACATCATTCCCATTACAGACAGGGAGCACAGGAGCGTAGCAGAGCATTTCTAATATCTCAGGTGGAAATCTCTGGGGCCGTGGACGTGTTCTCCAGGGAGAGTTTCAGACCCATGCCAGCCAAAAGCAAAGTAATGGTTCCTGTGAAGTAGTTACACAGGAATTATCAGCATCCAGGGAGTTCATCCAGCCCTCCCAGCAGTTAATTACACAGTCACCTCCCATCCACAGTTGGACAGATAATCTACTTGTACCAGACAGATTGTGACAACACTGAAAAATTTTAGTGTTGGGACAAAATGGTTTATTCCCTTTAGTCAGTATTTAGGCTGGTTGCTTTATTTCCATTTCTTAAGCGAAAAAAATTATGTGAGATTCTTGTAGACAAAGCAGGGTGCTCTGGCTGTATGAGACAGTTATTATGTTGAGTAATATATTGATTTTCTAAAAATCAATAATAAAAGTTAAAGCCTGTTGAGACTCCAAATGAAATTGGAAAGATTTCTTTCCAGTTCTAAAGATTTCTTGCATGTTGCACAAAGCCAGTGACCAGTCATTCCTGAAGGATTTGAAACAGTGTTAAAAACCATGCAAAACAACATAAATACTGTTAAATTTATACAACAAGCAGTAAAAGAATTCATTAACTAGTGCAGGAGCACATTAACCAAATATGTCAGATTAAAGAAATGGCACCAGTGAAGCATTTTCAGCACCTCAAAGCTCGAAGCTGCGAGAAACCCAAATCTGTGAACCAGAAAAAAAATCCCTGCACGTTTTCAAATTGACTGGGAGCTGACTGACTGCTAACACATTGCGAGTTTAGAGTTACAAAGCATTCAAAAAGAAACTAAATGCTTTGGAAAACAAGCGCTTACAAAAGCTTGCACAGCATGAGTGGAAATTGGTTTCTTACTAACACAGGGACGGAGAAATCAGCAGTCAGTAGATTGTCTTCAGCACAGCCAGCAGTGCTGGACGTATTTTGGTCAGATCCTCTGAATTCCATAGCAGGATGCCTCCTGCATGAGTTGTTGGATGCAAAAGGAGTGACAAGCAGCCACCAGCAAGAGACAGGTGGGAGGGACTGGCTGCAGAGCCCTCTCCAGCGTGGGTTTCAGACGTGGATCATGTAGCACTTACAGCTGCTAGGAGCACATAAACACTGGGTTGCAGGAGTCACTGGAGACATTCCAGTGTCCTGCAATGTGTCACCAGCCACGAGAGCAGAACCTGCTTCTCTCCCATCTCCTGCCCTCCTGCAAAATGATTTGTGGCTCAACTCAGCTTGTCACTCCCTTTGGCACCAGAATTCAGGCACGTCCTTGTCACACACACCTGAGGCAAGGGGTTAAAATGCTTTTTTCCAGCTAGATTTTCCTCAGTCTGTAGGCTCCATCAGCACTAATCCACATGGGCTGGCTGGTTTGTTCAGTTTTGCAAATAACCAAAAGCATTCGTGGTGAGCCTTCCCCTTCCCAGGTGCTCAGCCCAGGCCACTCCATCGAGACCTGAGTCATTTCAGACCCCCTCTGTACCTTTGCCTGCTGGGTTTTCCCTGACCTGCTGTCCTTGCTCAGCTGCCTTGGCTTGCTCCATCCCCTCTCCACAAACCCTGACACTGGAGCTGCAGCCCTGCTTTGCTCCCAGCTGCAATTCCTGTCATTTATCCCATGGATGGGGCTGAGGACATCACCCTGATACCGCTCTCACTGCCACAGGTCCCATCCCAGCCTCAGAACTGCACTTCCCACCTCTCCTTGAACATCATTTCCCTCTGCAGAGGCTCAGATGAGAGACAGAAAAATAAAAAAAAAAAAGGCAACGGAATTAGCCCGGAGCAATTCTGTCTGAAACTCTGGGGAGGAAAAATTCAGTTCTTCTGTTTCCAGGGAAGTTCTGAGACAACTCTGCATCTCCAGAGTGCTCCAACCCTCTTGGGCAGCCAAATCCCCAATTATTCCCTGACTCTCTGGAGCTAAATTCCCCAGCAGTTCATTCACCACTGCTTGGGTTAATCGTGGTGCTGGATTCTCTGCCCCTTTACACATGAAATGTACAGCCCCTGAAATGTGTCATTTTCTCTAGCAAGGTGTTACTTCTTTTTTTAAAAATTTGTTTACACCAACCCAAAAAAAACACCTCCACTACTGTTTCCTTTCACAGTTTTTTTTCTTTTTTTTTAATTCACCATTGTGGTCATGTTTGCACAGCAGTGTTGCTACAGAGAGCTGAACTCAAATGCTACTTTGCTCATTGTGAACCTCCCTGTGCTGCCTCTCAGGGGTTTTGCCCCTTTCTGACTAAACCTGCACCTTGTTCCGAAAATGAAAATGTGATGGAAGGTGATTTACCATGGACACCTCAGTTCCTAGATTGGTACCTAATTTGTTGGTTCTTCTCCAGCTCTTCACCCACCCCTGAGCTGGGCTTTGCCAGGGACAAAGTCAGAATTGGTTCCAGCACTGATTCAAGCAGAATTCAAGAAAAGTTTGGGGCAATGAGACGTGGAATACACAAGGTCTGAAGGGTTCTTTTCTATTTTCTTCAGTGATTGGTTTTAAAAAGAAAAATCGCTCGCAGATTTTGTAATTAAAGTGCAAAACAGTTACTGTGTTGTCTAGTGGGATGCTGTTAGGAGCAGTTTATACGGAATTTTCAAAAAGCCTCGAATCACAAAAAAAACCCACACCAAAGCACTAAAAAAAGAATCCATTTATTTGCCAGATATACAAAACAAGTTTTAATATACGTATTACAATGGCGAGGAACTGTACAAACACAACAAAAACCCCAACACAAACACAATTTATCCAGGTCTCTCAGTGTGAAGACAGCACCTATTTGCTCACAAGGTGAACCTGCACCATCCACCCCTCACAGCGAGGGGATTTCTCCCTCAGGCCTGGTGCACAGCATTTCATGAGCAATATCTGGAGGGAAATGGGCTCTCCTGAGGGGCAGGATTTTTCTTGGCAAGCTGGGATCTTGTCAGAGCTCAGCTCTGGAGAGGAATTACCCTTTGTGCCTGGCTCTGCTCCAGCTATGCACTCATCAAAGACAAACTGACCCTAATCCCTCAAAAAAAAAAAAAAAAAAAAAAAAAAAAAAAAAAAAAAAAAAAAAAAAAAAAAAAAAAAAAAAAAAAAAAAAAACAAAACAAAAAAAAAAACCAAAAAAACACCACAATTACATCAATAGAGAGAAACTCCAGTCTCAGCCTGTCCTCAGCAAGCAGAGGTCACCCCCATCGATGCTGCCCTGGCAATTCAGGATGCCTTTGTGGAGGATTGCTGACTTCCCACAGTGGCCCCAGCACTGCAAAACCAAAACAGCCCCTGGAGGAGGCCAAGCCCTTCCTTGGCCCAGCTCCCCACAGCCACCTCTTCTAGAAGCTGTCACTAAATCCAATTTAGCCTCACCCTGCCTGGTGTGGGTTTTGACAAATCCCTTTGATAAGAAGGGGTTTTAGCTCAGCCCCACCCGTGCCCAGATTGGAATGCAGGCATTGTCTTTACCCCGGGTTATTCCACCTGGTTTTGTGCAGTGTGGGGTCACTGGGTTGAGAAACTCATCGTGCTGAGACAGCCCCAGCACAGCACCGACATTTCTGCTGTCCCAGGGGGCAGCCAGGACCCAGGGTCGGTCACTTTGCTGGTCAGCCACACCAAGAACCCCATCAGTCACGTGAGTGGCCCTGGCAGAGGCAGTAAACTAAAACCTAGATTTGTTTTTGTGGGTCTGTCATGACCTTGGAGCAGGATCCAAGCATTTCACCCTGCCATGTTCCTGAAGTTGATTTCCCTGCTGTAACTGTTGAGTGGTTTGAGCTGCCTGAGCTCTTGGGCAGACCCCAAGGATCCGTGAGAGAACTGGAATCAACACCTGTGTGGATCCATTGCAAGTTATTGAACAGACCCATGTGGTCTTCCTGAGCACTTAGCAAAGCTCAGAACCAGACCTCCCCATCCATCCCACCTTCCCAGAAAGGGTTATTTAGCAAAGAAACGAGCCCCAAAATGCTGCTTTTTCACACTGAACTGCATTCACGTGTCCTAGGGTACCTGCATTTCACTACATTTTCTGTACATTACAAAAAAAAATAAAATTAAAAAAAGTAAAAAGGCTTGGGTGCACTGCAAACTATTCAACAGACCCGTGTGGTCTTCCTGAGCACTTAGCAAAGCTCAGAACCAGACCTCCCCATCCATCCCACCTTCCCAGAAAGGGTTATTTGGCAAAGAATCGAGCCCATATGTTGCATTTAGCCCCAAAATGCAGCTTTTTCACACTGAATTCTATACACATGTCCAGGGTACCTGCATTTGGTAACATTTTCTGTACATTAAAAAAAAAAAAAAAAAAAAAAAAAAAAAAAAAAAAAAAAAAAAAACTT
>VXBN01011724.1:96767-137373 GCA_013397395.1 Sinosuthora webbiana | reverse complement strand
AAAAAATAGAAAAAACCTTTGAAATGAGGTTTTTCTTTCCACTGAAGGAGGCAGGTGATAGCAACTTCAGTTCAGGAGTCAGGGCAGCACTCAGACCTGCCTGTAAGTGAATGGTGGATGCACACACTGTCCCAGCTGGCAGAAGTTTATTCCCCTCTGGAATAGGTGTTGCTTCTCACCAGTGTGCTCCGTCTGGAGTTGAAGGACATGTCCTCATATACCACATTGGGCTTTTTCTTCTGGAAATATTTCTTCACCTGCAAAACAAAGAAAACAGCCATTCAAGAGAGAGCCTGGAAAGACCCCAACCAAGGAGTCATTTTCCATTCTAGGAGTCCATCTACATCATCCGTTGGAAGAGGAAACATATTTTTAAAATTCCTCTCACGACCCAGTGAGGTCTCGGGCGACCAAGTGGAAATGATCAGCTTATTTATTTGACTTTCTTTTATGAGTCTGATGCAATTTCCTTCAAGAGTTGGATGTAACTGTGGCTTTGACATAGATAATAAATGGCAATAATAATAAATAAGGCTCATTCTTAGACTGTTAGTGGTAACGCAGGACACCAGGTCCCGCTGGGCTGGGACAGAATGATGTTACACTATTGGTTTTTAGCAGTGCTGGATCAACATTTGGAGGGATGAGACAGGAGCCTGTGAATCACACTTTATTTCCAGGAATCTTTATGGAGCAGGAGGATCTATCAGAGGCAATTTCTGGGCACTCTCCGCAGTATATGTATAGAAATAATCCCAGTGAAGGAAAAACAAGAAATAATTTTATCTCTGGAAAGGGGCAAATTCTTTTTCCCAGCACTACTTTCAGACATCAGGCTATTTTATGAGGTTTTTGTTGCCCTTGTGTCCCCCTCCAAGCGTTCTCCTACATCTCTTACAAGCTTGCTATGCACAGCTCCAGTCCCAATTCACAAAAAAAAATTCTAGAAATCAAGCAAAGCAGAACAGAGAAGGGCTTTGTTCAGGGATACACACAGGACACATGGCTGTGTCAACCACGCAGCTCACTGGAGGTTTGTTATCAAAAGAGAAACAATATCTTATTCACAAGGGGTTACAGAAATACAAGACGCTGTGTTAGCTGCCAAGAGCTGGCAGCTGGAGGATATCAAACAAGGGCAAACAGGAGAGCAATAGGAAGCCCCAATTCCTTAGGTTTATCAGATGTTTGCTTGACTCAGGCACTGTATAAGAATAATATCAGTTTTCCCCACCTGCCCCAGTTTAGCTGTGGTGACAGTGTACTTACATCCACACGGCGCAAGGTGCAGCACACCAGGGCACAGAACAGCAGAGCCACCACGGTGAGCAGGGCATACAGCTCCCAGGAGCTCTTCTCACATGCCTGCTCCCCTTAGAACGAAGAACAAAGAGCCTTATTTTTATTCTGAAAAAGGTAATTTCGCAGGCTAACCAAAAATTCAGGTATCAACAGGTACAGAGCCACGTTTGTCATGCTGTTTATATTCTCACTGGCATTCCCTCTGCTCTTCCAGAGGCTGGGTGGGTCAGCAAGGAAAAGTAAAAACTCATCTTTGGAACACAGCAAAATCAACCCCCCTCTTTGCAGCAGACACTCACAGAGTTCTCAGTGTGTAACAGGGGTATGTGAGAACATCTCTGATGTGGTCTATGGTGCTTGAAGCAAATGCTTGAGGACTTGTTTTGTGCTCCCCAGCGTGATCTGTTTTTAAACACAGGACTTGCTGGAGGGAATGGTTTCTAAAAGCAGTTTGTGTCACACTAAGGTCAAAAAATCGGTGCTGAAAATACTTATTCATATCCTAAAGCTGATAGATTGCACACAGTGAAGTGTTTGTTACCTTGGTTTGACCTTTCTTTCTTTCTCTAAGCTGCAGGATTATAGTAAGGCCTGAATTCCCCTCTGGTTGTGCGAGGCAGGTGGAAAACACAGAGTCTGTTTCTGTGTCTGAGCTCAACAGGGCACAAAGGAGTTTGAGCCCGCTCTCCAAACTTCCCTAGGTTGGCCTGTCCTGACTAAAGTTCCAAAAGCTTTCTGTCCACAACACAACAACAGATATTTATGGTTAAACAAGCGAAAGGGTTGTACCTTTAACCAGCACCATGGTGCCACTCGCTGAGAGCAGAGGGGAGCCCTTCACCTGCTCAGCACAGATGTAGTTGTCACTGTCCTTCTCCTGCAGGTCGTGTAGAGTTACCACAATCCTATTTCCTTCCCTTGAATACTTCAGGCGGTTCCCAAAGGCAGGAGAAACCTTTGTCTCGTTCAGGTGTGACACAGACAGAACTATGGCGGGCTGCAGGTGAGTCCTGAGCAAGTAGAACCTCTCGTCTTGGGGTGAGCTTCCCAACACACAGGTGATGCTGACAGACTGGCCTCGCTCAGGGTTGGCATGGAGAGGTGACTGCTCCAGAGCCCCGCTGGGTTTAGCTAAAAACAGAGAGATTAGTGGTCATCACACCCTTAACACAGTGCATTTTAACTGGGGAGCAAGGGCACAGAACAGACAGAAAGAACAGACCATAGAAATGTAGATAAAATGAGTTTTTACACATGCTTTACACAGGCTTTGAGAAGAAGGATATGTTTTAGTACACCCTGGCATATCTTCCTGCCTCAGGATCTGAAAGTAGGACTGACCTCCAGGTGTGGCTGTTTGTAAAGGGTCTGCATCTACCTAAAATTTGATAAATACTGACATCCTCTAAGGGAATACAGCCTGATCAGCACGGCCTGGAGCCATGCATCACTGCCTGCTTTGTCAAGTGAGATGAAGCCACAGAGAGATCTGGGGGCTGTTGGTCTGGATCAAATCACACACAGTGTGTCCCATCAATGTTGAAAAGTGTTTGTGAGAATGGAGTGGTTATTAATGACTCACTGTCCAGCTGGGAAGACATTCCACTGAGTTCCTCTGAGGACAGGACTTGTTCCTTCTAACATTATCATTAAAGTAGATAAGGGAGTGAGGACAGAATTCATCGTGTTTGTAAAGGGAAGGTTGTAAGCTTTTCAGAGAAGAGCATCACAATCCAACAGAGATATAAAGCAATTTAATAAAATAATTCAGGGAGACAATACACAATAAAGATGTGGTTCATTTGAGAAAGCACAGCCAAGAGGTTTGAAAGGAGAAGCCCAAGGGAGGAGATGACAATCCTTAATGGATATAAATTACTATTGCTGATCAGCAATCAATTAGATTTCACATGCCTCGGGGACAGGAAAGGAAGAAAACCCTGTAAGCTTTGGGAAAGATGTTTCAGGTTAGAAGTCTCATCGAAAGGACAGGCACATGGAGGGATAAACTGCCAAAGAATAACGTGGACTCAACCCTCTTCTAATGAAAAAAAAAAAAAATAAAGACAGGAAAATTGTTCCCCCGACCAGAAACACCTGCCAAGAGAAGCACTTCTGCCCATTCAGCAACTCCTTTTTCTCTTTTAACAAGAGAAAAAAAAAAACCCCTTTACCCACTCGTGCCCAGCTTGCAGACCCTGTCTAACACCAGCTTCTCAATTATCATTAGTCATTTAAGACAAATTAGTAAAAACAAAAGAGATTTGCAAAAACAACTGCTACCCAAAAAACCCCCCTCTTTGCTCTGCTAGTTGTTTAAAAAGGTTTGACAGGTTGTTTTGGAAAGAGCCGTGGCACCTCACTGTTTCCAAACTGCTGCAGCAACCTACGTGACTCATGTGAAAATCTGCAGCTGGAATTAATGAGTCACAAATTAATCTTCTAGGATGATTTGGGTTTTTTTCTTCTGGTACCATATTATCTCGTGTGTTTTCTTCATTGTTTCAGGGAGCAAACCCACACGTTCCTTCAAATCTGTACGTGACCTGAGCAGACACAGAAGACGTTCTGTCAGACTCTCCCACATATTGCGTCTTCTTCCAACCTTTGATTTAAAATATAGATCTGTGTTTACCTTTATTTAAAGGTGGAATTGCAACACCTTTGACCACTACTATGGTTGTCTTCCAGTGTAGGTGTGTGTGGCGGCCATTGATTTCAGCAATCCCAGAGCACTGGTAGATGTCGGAATCAGATTGCTGTAACTTGTGCAGGGTTATCCTGTAATTCTCCCCTTCCTTTGTACACTCAGTGCGATTAGCAAACTCAGGATTGATACTTGGAGGGTTCTTCTTGGGAAAATTTACCACATTGAGATTCTGCCTGATAGCTTTCAAATGCATTATCACTCGATTTTGCGAACCACTCATTGGGCAAGTTAGGCTGATGGAGTCTCCTTCCCAAGCACTGATAACATCTGTTGGGCGTTCATTTCCTCCACCTAAAAATAAGAAATGCAATTGAAATTGTAATATCAGAGTTCCTCTTGGTCAGTTCTTATCAAAGTAGGTTTCAAAACCAGCTCCTCCATCAACAGAACTGCTCTGTAAGGGTGGACCTCAGTCTCCTTGTGCTGGACATGTCATTTCTGGGCTGTCCTGGCACCTGTAGTGCCTTTCATGCCCATTGACCTGAGCAGCTCGGCACCTTCCCAAGCTTCAAAGGCCTCGGCAAAAACGTGGCTTCTGTCATTCACACATCCAGAAAAATTCAGAAAATTTAGTTCTCCCTATAGATTCCCAGGATGATCCTATTGGTTCTCAAAACACAAGCTGCAGTAAACTCAGCCTGATAATTGGTTTCAGATCTAAGTCAGGAATTTAAAAGTAAGAAAAAGTGGCAGAAAATGGAAGAAAACACACTCGTCTTTTTAAAGTGGCATTTAATACCATCAGGGAGCTGGATAATACAGATTCTCAGAGTCAATACAGGAACAGGGCTGCACAAGCTTTAAGTCCAATCTGTTTTAAGAAACAAAGGCATGCAAATGTAGAATGAGACCCCTGGAGTTCTCCAGTGACCCCAACATCCAAAGAAACTGAACGGGGACGACTTGTGCAATGAATAGCAAGGAACAGAGAGATCAAATGGGAAACACCTGAGAGAAGCTATGTCAGAAGCAAGGTGATAAAAATTAAATAGAGAGCATTGCATGTCTTAGACAAACATAGTTTAGAAAAGGTTGGAAAAAAGGAAAGAAAATATTGAAAGGTAAGCAGTGTAAGAGCATCGATGTTGTACGTACCGTCCTGGGCAGGGAAGCACGGGAGAAGCAGAAGGAAGAGGGATGCATTTGGGAGACACAACACCCACAGCATTTTCAAAGGTCTTTTCAGTTGCTCCCTCAATCTGACCAATGAGTTCAAGTCCTGAGGAAGGGGCTGTAAGCCCCAGGTTGGGCTGTTGCCTGCCAGTTACGGGAGCTGTCTACTGGAAGAAGGCAGCTTTTGGCTTTTTTTCTACTGAAAGAAGTTTTGCTTTTGGTTTGGTATCACAGTGGTTGTCATGGAGGGGGCAGAGCCATGTCTCTGGGAGGGGCACCTTGGTTTTCTTCACATTTAAACTACCCTATATTTCCTGCTGCTGAGCAGCACCAGCCCCGAGTAGAAAGCTGTCTGTGAGGAGCACCTACCTCCCCTCTAAAGACAACAGAGAAAAGGGAGGTTCAAATTTGCTCTTCCCAGTGCCAAAGTCAGGCAGCTGTTCCCCAGTTGTGGTCTCCCTGGAAATGCTGGGGTTTGGTACAATCAGCTCAGTTTGTCAAGATTCCCACAGGCTTAGACTGGTGGCTGCAGATGCCAAAGTCTTGGCTTTGTAAGGAGAAAGGACATGAGAGATGCTCCATTACTTCAGGAAAACCCTCGATTATTATACAAGCCCTGCACACAAATCAGATTTGATCTGCATCTTGGCAATGACATTGTGAATAATTCCCAAGCAGGAGGAGCTGGAGTTTCTTCAGCAAACACCAGCCACTCTCACCCAGCTTCCCCCCAGGGCAGACCTGACCCACAAACCAACTCACCTGGCATCACCAGCAGGAGAAAGAAGATTTGACAGGAAATCTGTAGAACCCTAACAAGGTGTTTTGATCCTGTTGCTAAAAGGATCTACTTGAGGAAACATCATTACCTGAAACTTTCAGGCTTTTCCTTCTCCCTTAACTTCATTGCAAAGCCGAGACAATAAACAATTTCGATCTTTACCAAGACAACGAAGCCTTTTCCACCGTAGCAAAGTACTCTCTCAAAGTGAGAATGAAACTTGCAACCCAGGAAGCCAATTATATTCCACACGTCTACTTAACGAGTAGAAAGAGCAACAATTTCTAAGAGAAGAGATTGGCTCTGAGACAGGAGCACTTAAAGAAGACAGTGTGAGCACCTTGTTGGCTTTTCTCTCATCTGCACACAGATATAAAGAGTCCAAGCAAGGTACCCGTGAGAAATTCCTCTTGTTTTAGGTTGCAGTGCAAGATTTAACCAGCTGTATGTACTCTATCACCAGCTGTTAAACCAGGTGGGGCAGAGTTCTTTATCCCTTCCAGGACCATCCTCCCTCCAGGGGATATCTGCTGTTCATGGGCCATCCAGGCTCACTGCAGGGCTGATACAATCCCAACATCCCATGGGGAGAGGCTCCACCCAGGGGGAGGAGCCAAGCATTCCCACCTGGCTCAAACGTGGGATTCAGAACAGCAGCACAGCCTGTGTGCACTGGATTCCCAGAGGAAGACCGGACCCATCTTGCCACCTTCAGAGGAAAACAACACCCTTCCACAGGATCATTGCTCCAACAGAACCACATCTGTCACTTCAGGAGGACTTGACTGGACTGCTCCCAACACCCTGAGCAACAGTGTGTCAGGTTGTATTCTGACTCTGTCAGTGTTTTCTTTTTGTCTGTTTGTTTTTTTGTAATGCTACATTTTTATTTTCATTTTCCTAGTAAAAAACAGTTATTCCTATTCCCATATCTTTGCCTGAAAGCCCCTTAATATCAAAATTATAATAATCCAGAGGGAGGGGGTTTGCATCTTCAAGAGAGGCTCTGGCCTTCCTTAGCAGACACTTGTCCTTCCAAACCAAGACACTGCCGGAGGGCAGGGAAATGCTCACTCTGGAGGCTTTTGTGTCTCCCCAAGGGGTGAAGGGTTGGGCCTCAAGCACTGGAGGATCAGCCCAGGATCCATCGTTGTTTGGGGATCCACCAAGACCAGCAAACGGGAGAAACCCCGGCTCGGAGAGGCCCCGTTCAGAGCAAGGTCACTGGTCCAGGAGAGCTCCAAGGGTCTGGTTTTTCACTGCTGTTTACAGGGTCACAAGAGAGGGGCTTTAGTCTCAACGGTGTTTCATCCTGGCCCCACTTCAGACTGGCACACGTTCTTTGGAAGGGTGAGAACGGGGATGTTGCGCCGTTCAGGCAAGAAAAATAATTTCCAAGGCTGCTCCTAAGGAAACCAGGAGCTCGTTGGACAGCAGCAGTGCCTGGGAGCAGACTGTGTTTCTGATGAACTCCAGAGGAGCAGAGCCAGGGGCTGCTCATCAAGGCTGAGGCCAAACGAGCGTTTCTCAGGTCAAGGCACGGCCTGGAAAAGGGAGGATGCACCACCACACAGTGAACAGCCAGTGTTTAAGATGACGTTTTATTGTGATTATTATGACATCTCAAATGAAAAAAAACCAGCTATCAGATTATGGCTTTTGGTGAGTCAGGCCTATTAGTATTGTTTGTTATTTTTTTTTATTCCATAAGACAAAATAAGATGATCTTTTAGGTCCCTTCCAACACAAATCATCCCATGATCCTGTGATTAAAAATATTTGCCTCTATGTGTACATCCAACAGCAAAATGCACTTGCTGAGGACAAACACTGTTGATTTTTAAAGGAACTCCTCACTGCTTTTCCAGCACAAGACAGCTCCAAAGGGGCAAAGGGGAACATTGGTAGGGATGTCCCCAAATATCACAATCTGCATAATCACCCATAAGAAATAGAGATGTGAAGGAAAGAGTGTTTTAGTGAGACATGAAGATCAGTCTGTGACTTGTGTTTCCTGAGTGATCACACTGAGGTGCCCGTATAACTTTTCCTCTCAAAACATGTCCAGCTCTCTGGCCCCAGCTGCTGTTACAGAGTAGAAATTAAATCTGCACATCATTCAACCTGAACACCTCAAGTTAATACGACGCAATCTCCAAAGCAAACCTTCCTCGCTCCTTTTACACAGCTCTACGCTGTCAAAAGCTTCCAGCAGTTTTGTTGAGGGGGAAAAAAAAAATGGAAGTGCAATTGTGATAAAGTGCTACATAAAGAGGAACAGTCTTTTTCCTTTTATTTCTTTGTTCATTCACAGTCTGGCTTTTTTACAGGCAACCTTAGTTTTGATGTATTGAGTAAATATAACATTCCTCGTGATGAAACACAGCTGACAACTGGATCATCAACACCACAAGCTCAGCAAATACCCAGAAGCCTTGGAATACCTGGATTGTCAACACTTCAGGAATGTTTGACTGCATTCCACCACATTAAAATTGAAAATTTGCATCAAATCAGCTGAGGACTGAGTTAAAAGTCGGAGTGTAAAGCCCTGACTGGAGAAAAAAATCCTCTCCAACCCAAAAAAAGCATTGGTTTCCTTGGCCAAACAAAAGGTAAATTTAAGCACAGAGGCCCTTCTATCTTTCTAAAAATTAATTATTAATATTATTTGGATATTTTACATTAATAACTTTTTCTTTAGCTTTGACTGTAGCAAAGTTCAAGAGGCACACAATGCCCTGCATCCTTTGCGATTTCCTACTGGAAGTTTCAGCTACAGGTTTATGGGGAACCAAACCATGGAAAAATGACTCAGCAAACGTTCACACTGCCTCAGGAATTTGCTTTTCCACTGGTGCTGCCACTGATTTTCGCTCGACAGTCCTGATACTAAATTAGATCCAATGCAAAAGTTGAGGATTTACTCAAATCAAGTGGGAATGAGGAATGATTTAAACATACCAAGTACCCAATGGGATTCCTGAGGGGCTGGATTCATCACACACTGTCTAAACTTGGATATTTTGTCAGGAAGATCGATAGCAGAGTTCTGTTCAGCCTGAGGGGAGGCCAAGGCCTCTGTGACCCAATGTCATTCCTGAGGGAGCAGGACACAGCCTCCCACCCACCCCTGCACGGGAACAAACACACAGACACGTCCTCAGCCTGCAGGTGGGGGCAAAATCAAACATCTCTTCAAAAAACCAAACTCTTCCAGCTGTGCAAAAGGCTTTGGTGAATCAGAGATGACCTGAGAATTAAAAAATTCAAATACCTGGGCGGTGCTGTGGTATTACCAAGTGAAAGCCATGCAGAGGGCATGGGGAAGGTTTTCAGAGCAGTTCACACTTCCAGTCACAGAGAGAATTCAGGTGGTTCCAGCCTGTGCTGCCGAGTCAGCCACACAGCCTGGGGTGCTGCTGCCTGCAGCCAAGCACCAGGAGAGGATGGGGGCTCCTGGTGCTGCTTGTGCTGCTCACAAAGGTCTGGAGCTGGACAAGAATCACAGTGCTCGGGGAAGGTGTGGATGTGGTGATGGTACATTAAAACAGGACTATTTGTGAATACAAGAGCAGGAGTTCTCATGGACAATCAGTCTGTGCTCAGCTGGCTGCTGTACATCATGAGAGAGGAGGAGGATGCTGCTGGTGGTGGAGAGATTTTGTCCCTTGTAGATGGTTATCAAACAGAAGTGGGGCTTCCTATGAGCTGTTTGTCATGCCTAAAAGCTGCAGAATTGAAAAAAAAAAATAGGCGAGGTCACCCAAGAAATTGGTAGATTCCACTCAGAATTATAAACAAAATGCCTGTATTTGTGCAGTCCTCCAGGCACCTCCCCTCTCCCATCTGCTGCTGGGCCACCCCTTGCCCCACAAAGGGGGCAGCAGCTTCACAGCCATGAATGTGGGTTCCAGGCTCTGCTGTGACCCTGCCCTGGTGCTGTGACCCATCAGCCTCTGCCTTACAGGGGCTCTAGGACAGACCTGAGACATCACTGGACATTGCACCCCAGGGCAGGACCTCAGGGCAGTCATTACTCATAATTTTTTTACCCCTCACACCAATACACCCATTAATCTCTTGATGTAACAACAACAGTGAGGCTGGTTTAGTGCTGCCTTTGCTGGGCTTTGCAAGCCCTTGTGCACCTCCTCCTGAACCAAATTCAGACTTGGAAATTCAATCCTTTGACTCTCAGAAAGAAACAACCAGCATCAGTTTCTAGGGGATGGACTAGCTGAGGAAC
The DNA here is from genome assembly GCA_013397395.1 of Sinosuthora webbiana. Lineage (NCBI taxonomy): Eukaryota > Metazoa > Chordata > Aves > Passeriformes > Sylviidae > Sinosuthora > Sinosuthora webbiana. Next base: position 127,218 of record VXBN01011724.1, on the reverse strand, counting down.
TGAGTCTCAGCCTCAGGCATACAAGGTGCCAAAAACACTAGAGGCAGGTGGATGGAGGGGGAAAGCTGCATGGCAGGTTCAAGAAGTGTCTGTAGAGGTCTTCACAGAGCCCATCCCACCTCTCTCCATGCATCTTGGTTTGCAAAACAAACTTCCCTCTTGGATGCACTTAGGGAAATGTTTGTTCTCAAATTAAAACTGGCTCAGTGGTGGGCAGGGCTGAGAGAGGGAACCACTCTCCTGGAGGCGCTGTCAGCCATGCCTGGATGTCCATCAGCGTCCTGGCTGGGACACATCTCTGCCAGGGATGCTGCACAGCGATGCTGCAGCCTGGGACTGCTCCAAGGAACAGGATCCCACGGAGGGAAGGCTGAGCCATGTGATTTCCTAGCCCTGCCAGTGCTTCCCCCTTGTTTCAGGAGGAAGCAGTGAGGCAATTCCTTCTGTGCTTATTTTTCATAACAAAGCCACTGGATGGCACTGGGACAGGAGGAGAGTCCACCCCAGCTGTCAGCTCAGACAAGATCACTAAGAACTGCACGAGCAGCAATGGAGATGAGATCCAGGAGGAAAACCCTTTATGCTTTTCCCACTTCCACACAATTTGTCGGATTTACCTTGGCGCCGGCGCCGCCGCAAGTAACACATGATGCTCCCTCCAATGCAAACTGCAGCAACCATGAATGCAAACAAAAGGCCCGTGCTGTTATTTTTGATGGTGATAAATTCGGGATTACCTGCAGAGTAGAAGAAAACAGAGCATCCACGTGAAGCAAGCAGGAGTGCCAACCCACGAGCTGCCTCGTAAGTACCGCCCAAAGGAGCTGGCCCCATCTGATGAAGAGAGAAGGAACTGATGAATGAGAGAACAAAGAGCCTCTGGCTCATCATATCTTACAGAATGTAGCTGGCAGAACGCTCACTTTATCGACATCCAAAGCAAACCCTTGTCAGCCCACCACAACCGATGCCTTTGAACATCAGTCTTGTCTGAAGGAACCAACAAGGGGTGTGTGACACCCATCCCTGATGAAGTGTTCAAATAAGGAAATCCACTTTGATTGGTTTTTAAAGACCTTTTTGTCCATGACCTATGGGGTTTCTGCCATGAAAGAAATTTGAATGTATAAATTTCACCTTTAGTTGACAAATGGCCTCTTAGCCTGGAGGCAAAGTCTCATTTAGCACTTACAGATGAGGTCAATTCAAGGGAATTTGTTGTACACCCATCATTTGCCTCCCTCCCTCAGCATCCCCGAGTCTGTCACTATATAATTACAGGAACCTGAGCCTGTGGACATCTCTGTCCAGGACTGGGCATGTCCATTTGCCAAGGTTAAGTCTCTGAGACTGGATGGCTGCAGCAGGTGTGGATTCAAGTTATGAAGGTACAGGACATCACCCCGCACATTTAAAGCTCTGTTCACATCAAGCTGTCTGGACAAACCCCTCTCAAAGCAAAAGGCAAAATAAACAGGAGAAGAGATTAACCTAGAATTCCCTCACCAACGGAAATTGGCAGAGTGATGGGTTTTGGATGTGACTCTTGAGTGTAGCACTTCAGGGTAGGGTTTTCCCTCCAGGCATCTGTCTCTGCTTCACAGCAAATGTTCTTCTCAGTACTGTTGCTACCTTTTCCATTTTCTGAGAAAGATGAAGGGTAAAAAAAGTTTTGATTATAAATATGGATCATGTAGAAAATCCTCAGTAAAGGGCTAAGCCAAAGAGGTTAAAAGATTCAAAAAATGGATCACATTGCACAAAATGTTGGAGATTGCTATGATTGCTACGAGTTAGAGATGTTTCATTCCCTAACAGTCCGAATCAACCATTGCCATTAGATTTCCTTCTCACTAAAGCTGATGAGTTGTTCTGGGATTCAAGAATGGAAATATTTAAAGAAGGTAAGAAAGTTTTCATGTGCAATTAAGAATAACAAGACATCTGTAAAAAGCTTATCATCGCCTTTATGCAATAAAAATACATTCAAAAATTTTGCCCACAGGAACCAAAGAAGAGGAACAAGCAAGTCCAGTAGTTGAGTAAATCTCCAAGACCCTGGAGTGCATCTCCTATCAACCCTGCATCCCACCGTGCCGTTATAGAGCTGAATTTACTTTTGTGAATTACTTTATGACCTTTTTCACAGAAGAAACCCATTCCTTCCAGTTTATTCACTCATAAGCCTTGCTGTCTGCCCAAACAGAGAACAGTTCCATTTCCTCCCCAGAAATATGTATTCCATCAGTTAATAACCAAGCTCCCAGCACAACATACCTCCAGAATTCAGGATGCCACACGAGAGTCCTGCTTCCCCAGCTTTCTCCCAGAAGATACCATAAACTCCATCCAGGCAGGAATTTGCTCGCTCAAAGCAAACAGTCATGTGCGTTTTGTTGGTCACCAACTTAATTGTTACATTTGAAAATGTCTTGTTTTGTGTTTCAGCGATTTTTTCGAAGTTTTCAAAAGAGCATCTGCTGCTCTTACAATCCTTACAGTGGTAGACTGCCACAGCTGGGTTGCCAGAGGAAGAGTCTTCTGTCCCTTCAACAGAGCCAACAGTGGACATGGCAATATCTAAATCAGAAAACAGAGAAAAAAATCATTTTCTACCAATTTTTTACCCGGAGATTTAGCGTCAGAGAACACAGGATGGGTTTCGGTGGACAAGGTCAGCCGTGGCTTTGGGGACATTGTCTGCCAATGGGCAAATTTTGTACAGTACTGGGGCCAGTTCACAGGATAAGTTTTGGGGTGGAAACATGACAGAATTACCCCATTGCTTGCATTGTTTTATTAACCAGGAAGCTTGGAAAGTGAGTTGAAAGATGTTTCTCTTGCTGAGCTCTTGTCCTCTTTCCTTCCCCAGCTCCTTGGCACAATCCCACCAGGTACCCCTCCGACACACTGCCAGATCCCAAGACCACTAAAGTTCAGAGCTGAGCTGCCAGACTGCCCACTCCGGGTGCAGTGTCCCAGGTTTCCTCCCTCAGACTCTCCTGGGAAAGAGCCAGTCCTTTGGGAGAGGACTCACCTCATCTGACATCAGGCAGACCCAAACTGTCACCCCTCCCAGAAGAGGTGATTGTGACAGGTCAAACACATCAACCTTCACCTCCGTGATTTCTCTCCTCACCTTTGAGGTTTTGTGGTCTTGGTTTTAACTAAGCACAGCTGAGATTTCTCCTGACAGTTCAGAGGTTTTGAGCTATGGAAGTGCAGGGAAAAGCACCGAGGTCAAACACAGAGACTCACTTGGATGGGAAGCAGCAAGAGCCAGGAGCAGGAAACCCAAGTGCAGGAGGTGGGGAGAGTCCATGAGGCTGCCCAGGGAGCTCAGGTCCTCCACAGCGCCAGGGCAGGCTCAGCAGGCTCCTCCCTCAGTCTTCTCCCTGTTGGGAATGAGAGGCAGTGCTTAGAACCCAAGTGCCTCTGTTCTCTTGGTCCAGACAAAAAGATGACAGCTGGCAGACCAAATGCAGCTGCCTCCAGCCCAGCTCACGAGCAAGGCAGGGGAGCCCTCACACTGCTCAGGGCTACTGCACTCTGCAAGGGCTTTTGGAAGGGCCAAACTCAGCCCTTTCCACCTCTGGCTCAACCACAGCAGCAGGAGGCACGAGGTCCTTCTGCAGGGAGAGGGAAATCCCTCCTGAGCCTGCTGGGCAGGAGGCTCCGTGTCCTCCAGGCACCTCCAGGCGGTGGCCCTGCACACAGCCCTCAGTAGGAGCAGCAAAATCAGCTTGATTTGCTGTCACTTCCAAAACACACCAGAAAATTAACTGAGGAAGATGGATTATGCTGAATGAATGTTTCACTTGGCCTAAGATGAAATATTTATTTTTAGTTTTGGAGATCTGATGGGAAAAACCCATTCAAGTAAAATGAACAAACAATAACTCGGTGTTTCTTTTCAAAACATCCTCGGATTTAGTCAGAAGTTATTTTTCAGCCATTTAGATAAAACTGTCACGACTTTGTGATTTACGTTTTAGCAAAGAAAGAAATAGATAAGAAAAGAAATTATAGAAAATTCACCTAACTTTCCACACCAGACTAGCTCTGGCAAACACAAACTGCTTTGTTCCTGGGAGCTTTTCATCCAAAGCTTTCATTAAAACAACTTTTTTTTTTTTTTTTTTTGCTGTCACTCCCTGAGAAGTACCTTGAGGAAATTTCCAAATTAGTTATACACCAATTCCTAATTGTACATTCAACAGAATAACTTCTGTCATTCTGTTAGATGCTTATCTCTCCTGGTCTGTGCTGATCCAGATCTGCTGAGAGTTCCACCCCATTTCCCAGAAACAGGTAATCCAGGGGAAACACAACCCAAGGCACACACCCATTCCAGCTGCCAGCAGGTGCAGACTCAGTTCTTGAGACCAGCTGCAAAATTTCCTATGGAATAAAACCTGGGACACCTCAGGCTCTCGACACAGTTGCAGGATGCAACTCCAGGGAATGCTGGACAGAGCCAGGCCCCTGGCTCTGCTCCATACACACTCTCCAAGGAATGATCCATCCTCTTCCACCACATGAGGGAACCGTTTGCACTTTATGCACAGAGCTCCTGCTCACCTGGACAGTCCTGCAAGGATTTCCTCTGGCCCCACCAAGTATTAACAACTGTCTCTTCTCATACATCAAAAAATTGATCGTGTCTTGAATTTTTTTCTTTTTTTCTGATCGTCTATATTGCACACATGACTTTATCCCATTTCCTGATTCACAAAGCACAGTAAACGATGCCTGTCCCTCCTACCCTGCAGATGAGCAGAGTTCCAAGGGGTTGACAACAATCTTGGAATCACAGAACCGCAAGTTTGGAAAAGACCCTCAAGACCATCAGTTCCAGCTGCTAACACAGCGCTGCCAAATCCAGCACTTAGATCATGTCCCTAAGTGCCACCTCTTCTTGTCTTTTTAATGCCTCCAGAGGATTCATACCCCAGGGCTGATGTTCACTGCACAGAACAGCTGCAGAGTTATTTACCCAGAAGTTAAAATTTGGGTTTTCCCCAGTATTTTTTCAGCCTGAGGCCTGTATCTTGTATACTCATTCATTTGGTCCTCCCTTGTGTGGTCTTCTTGCCCCTCTCCTCATTCTGGCCAAAGGACATCTCCCTTCCTCTTCTCTCTGGTGACATTTCCTCCTTCCCTGCCTCTTCTCTGCAGTTTCAACAGCCAGAACACCATTCACCAAATCTCTGTTCCCCTCCATGATCTGCCTTAAAACCTGGAAACTCTCCAGCTCTCTTGGCCAGCTCCTGCCATCAGTTTTCAACTTACTTCCATAAAACACTCAAATCTAAAGTGAAACACATTCTTTGGACAGAAAATATTTTTCATCCAGTTTTTTTCACCTGTTTCCCTTTCTATTTCAAAGAAACACAAATTTTCACTTTTCAGAGCGATCGGAGTTGTCTGCAGGGCTGTAACAGAGCAAAGCCAGACCCTAAAAGCAGAACAAGCAGTAAAGTGAATAAAAGAACAAACAGGAAGAGCTGGAATTCCTTCAGCACACGCCAGCCACTCACACTCAGCTTCCCCCCAGGTCAGACCTGGCCCACAAACCAGCCCACCTGAGATGAGCAGCAGGAGAAAGTGGATTTGACAGGAAATCTGCAGAGCCCTAACAAGGTCCTTTGGCTTTGTTTTCAAAAGGATCTACTTGAGGAAACATTACTACCTGAAACTCTCAGGCTTTTCTTTCTCCCATAACAAACACAAGACAATAAATAACTCCAGTGCTTGCCAAGAGAAGAAGGAAATTCAGTCTCCAATGCAATGGTATCACTTCCAGCAGAACAAAGGTTCTCTCTCAAAGTTAAAATTTGATGACCTGGAATACTCTGACCCATTCTTTCCTTGACTCCAGCACAAGTTAAACCAGCTCACCACCTTTCCAGTGTGTGTCCTCAGGCTTCCTGCCTCTGGCACAGGTTAAGTGGGGACACCCAAAGCGACCAAAGCAGAGTCCCCCCCCAATACCCCCCCAGGAGCCAGCAGAGCAGAGCTGCTGCCCCAGGGTTTACATGTCCTCCCCTCTCCAACCAACCATTAAGCACAGTCATGGACATACAACATCCAGTGCTGTTCTCCAGCTGTAAACACTGCATTTTCTCACCCCTTTTCTCTCTTCCAGCCACATGCCCTGCATTCTACAGCTTTAGGAGCAGTTTAGCCTGTGGGTTTTGTGGTCAGAAGCAGCTTGGTGGAACAAGACACCACAATCTCCAAAAGTTTTATGTGGCATTCTAAGGGTCCCATGGAGAAGGCTTAAGCTGCAGTCAGTTTGGAGAAAATGATACTACTGAAGGAAGTAAGGCAGGAACAGAATAAAACTCAAGGAACTTCAGAAGATCCTACAGATTTTCTTTTCTACTCGAAGTTCTTTCCCAGAAAAGGAGAAGTATTTACATAAGATAATTTTGGTATCACTTTCTTTATCACTTGTCCCCCTCTTTGGTCTGCTGTATGCCACTCTCAGCAAGCCTTTCCAATAAAAGCAAACAAAGCAAAACAAAATCATGTGAGGGGATAAAGCAGCTCTCTCCTGAGTGAGTGCGTGACTGCAGTTTGTAACCACAGCTCCAAGAAGCCATTGCAGAGAGAGCAACCAGCAGGACACTGTGGTTGAGCTGTGAAATCTTTGCAAAATATCCTGAGCGTAAAGCACACTTTGGCTTTCCTCCAACTACCCTGAAAAAACATTTTCCACAGCAACCACTATAAGACGTGGGTAACACTTTTTTACTGCCTGCAGTGCATTAAGCAGAATGAAGTATTTCAGTGGGTTAACTTCTATTTTAAAGCCACTATCCTGAGTTACTGATGCTTTGTGTTTCAGTTCTGTTTTGTTTCACTCTGAGCCCAGAGCTGCTAGGTTGGATTGTTCACTAGTCAGGATGGATGTGAGGGAATGCACAGTCAGCTCCAGCTTGGGTGGCAGCTTCTCCTCGGAAAGGAGGAGAGCTGCAGGGATTTCTCCTGCAACACTTCTGACAAGTCCTCCCTTATTTGCAAACATGACAGGATGACGCTCTTAGAAAAGAAGATATTAGCAAGACATGCCAAGGAGCGATGAGGAAAAAAGGGTTAATGGATATGGGAAAAATTATTCCGGAATTACATGAGCAGGAAAATGCTGTTAATACACTTATTCTATTATTTCTGAGGTCACTCAGAGTTTTATATAAACGCACCAACAGGAAGCTGTTGGGTTTCTGCACTCACACAATCAGTGTGAGTTCACACAGAGCTCTCTGGAAGTTGCCGGTTTGGGCTACAGATGTGGCGAAATTTAGTTGCAAAGATCCCCAGCACCAGTAACACATGTTCCTCCCTATGGGGAAAATGTGCAGCACGCTGATCATTTCCCTCCTGCCACAGACATTTCAGTGCCTGCTTCTGAATGCCTACTTCAAAACAACAAAGCAAGAATTTGTAAGAGAACAGGGTGGAAGACAGGACCCTCTAAAGAAGAAGACAGTACCTCAGAAGCTGTTTGTGTCCAAGGAAGCCTTCATGCCTCTTCCCTTCCCTTCCTTTGAGCCTTTCCAAATCCCAGTTCATTCAGCTCCTCTTTCAGAGAAAATGCAGAAGTCAATGGGATGAGAGGACAAGGCGCTGGAGTGACTCCTCCTTTAAATGTGACGTGATGTCATAAGCAGCAACTTTCACTTTCATTCTGAGCAATCAGCAGTGCCCCAGAACAATGCAAACAAGGTGAGCCCTGGAGCTGCAGGAAATGCAGCTGGAAAACATGGAAAAACCCAATCACACACCCAAGAACTTCCCAGGGGGCTGCTTAGAGCTGAGCAGCCACCCTGTCCCCGTAGGCACTTCTGCAGCCGTGTGAAGTGACTGGATTTGAGATTTGCTGCCCAGTCTGGCACTGTCTGGCCAGGCAAGGGCTCCCAGGGTCTGTCGTGAGCTCAGGGGCTGTAAGCACAGGGTACAGACCAGGGTAAGATCTGCTGCTTTCTCCTCTCCTTTTTGGGTGGGGTTTTTGGGGGTGGCATAAGGCAAATCAAACTGCCAAAGCAGATTTTTAACTCTCAGCAAATGCAGCACGAGGTCACAACAGGAGGGTGACCTGGAGAGTGCCTGATCCTCTCCTTTCCCCTCTTCCTTACAACTCCATATCCCTCCACACAGCCATAAGATCTTTTGCCTTGACTTGGCCCCTGCCTTTGACACACAGAACAACCTTTGGTTTTCTTTCTGCTGCCCTGTGTAAGGTGTCCCCCAGCCAGCCACAAGGAGCAGTCCCAGCCCCGGGCTGCCATAAACCATAACTGGATCTAAGAATAGCAATACCTTCTCCCAGTCCACAGTTCACCCTTTCACCAAGCCTCTGTTTTATTGCATTTTGCCACGATCCACATTTTTATCACCATCTACAGCCTGGAAAGTCCAAACAAGGAGTTTCTGCCTGCAAATTTTACTCCGGGAGCAAGTGAGTGTTCCTGGAAGGATAAACATGCTTGGTGTATGCTAGGCACTGCAGCACCTGTGCCCTCAGAGTGGGAGACGTGGAGGCTGACCCTTAGGGAAACTCAATTTCAGAGGTTTATTTAGCAGACATCCTACAGAACTGACCAGCCTCCAATTTAATCAGTGTGCTGCACACCCACACTGCCCCTCCGGGGAATGCAGGTGGCTTGCTTTGCTCCCACAGTCCCAGCTCAGAGCAGCTGTGTGCTAGAAAAACGCTCCAAAACTGGGACATTTGTCTCCCATTTCACTCTCGCGTTTCAGGCTCAGCACATTAAGTTGGAGACTTTTCCTCGAAAAGAATCCCAAACCACCACCACCACCACAATGAACACAGCCAGCCAAAACCAAACAAGCCAACAATAAAACCCACAATAAACCCCTTGTTTCCCTTATCTTACGTCCTTGCTTCAGGCAGAGTGTGCCCTGGCTGGCAGGGATCACCTCCAGCACGAAAATAAGGTTTCTACACCTCCAGAGGAGTCAAATATAGGCAACAGTAAGTCACGAGGCGGCTCATCATTTCCAGGAATGAAGCACAAGGTGATGTTGCCACTCCTGCAGTAAGCCCCAGGTCTGCAGTTCTTTCCCTCCAATCCCCTGGCTCCCAGCACAATCTGGCAGTGACTTCACAGCGGGTTTATGCTCCAAACAGACAAAAGTGCCACTCCCAGCCAGTCCCCAGTGTCACCTCACAATGAACTCACAGCCTGAAACAACCTCTGGCAGCAGAGCCTCACTGGGTGCCGTGGGTTGGCCTGACCTGCTCAGCCAGGACTGCCTTCACGTGTTGTAACACGTGGTGTGAACCAGGAGCTGCAGAAAAAACCCACTCTGGGGGGTTTGGGGGCTTCCAGAAGACAGCTTGGTTTGAGGAATTGCTAACAGGGCTGAACCCTTCACTCAAACCCAGCCAACCTAAATAGCAGCTGTTGTAGAGCAAGCTGGCAGCACTAAAGATATCAGTGTTCTGGAAATATGACGCAAAATTTTAATTTTTCTTCTGTCTTGATTCGTTTTCCACAGAATCCAAGAACAGGATTTGGAAACACCAAACCATATGAGTTGGTTCAGATTCACTTCTTCCTCAGAGACACAGTATTAAGTTGTCCTGGCCCCGGCACAATGTGATTTTTCATTTTCAGTATTCCCTCTGAGTGATACCGAGTTCCTCAAACATCTGCTTTCTGCAAGCGTAGGGCAGAAATTCAGGGGTTATATATGCTGCTTAATTTAGAATTACCAGAACCAGGCAAAGATCTTCTGTACCCAAAAACTGCTTGAAGAAGTTTTAGTTTATACAGAGTTTGCACTGCATGCTTTCACTATAAACTGTGTGATGAATAGAAAAAAAAAATTAGTAATTCGTATCTTCAGTTAGGAGTTTCTCCTTCTCATTAATTAAATTGTATTTACACTGCAATAATCCCAGAAACTCCACTCCTGAACAGGGCTTCATTTCGACTTCCAAGAGAGAGAACCTCCAACGTGAACTTTCTCCTGTGGCCATGGAATCTTATACTTTGATCCATCCTGACAGCAGAAAACCCCTTCTAGCTGAATCCAGAATTATCAGCCCAGAATACCACTGTTAACTTTAACCAGAATCAGAATTATCAGCCCAGAAGACCACTGTTAACTTTAACCAGAATCAGAATTATCAGCCCAGAAGACCACTGTTAACTTTAACCAGAATCAGAATTATCAGCCCAGAAGACCACTGTTAACTTTAACCAGAATTTTACCCAGAAACTCAACAGGATAAATGAACCAGAAGGTATGAAAGTCAAATACTTTGAACATAGAAGAACCTCTGTTTTTCTTAGCTATATGCAAGATTATAAGAAGTGTTTCGGGCTTCTATTCCTTTTTGTTTCAAGCAACTGTAATATCTTACATATCTTATCTCATGTTCTGGTTAATTGAAAGTGATAAGGCAGCATGGGGATCCTTCCAAAGTCTCACCATTAACAACCTTTTCCCTATTAGACTGCTGGTTTCAGTGTGTTTCGTCACTGATTTTGGCCTCCAAATCTCATTTATCTACAGAACCTTGGTGAGGAATTCCCCTGTTAATCTGGTGCAGTAAGAAAATAGAGCACGAGGCTGGAGCATAAAAAGTTTTATGGTTGGAACATAAAAAGGACTACCCCAAATGGTTCGTGACAGCCATTAAAAGGTCAGAATATGCTCTTTTATTGCCGGGCCGTTCACCAGGAAGGCGCCACAAGAAAAGCAGAAACTGTTTTCTGGCTTTGATTAAAAAGTTACCCAACGAATTTGAGCACACACATTCAGCTTTGCTCAGAAGAGTGACAAGAGAGGCTACTTTGAAAAACCGCATCTCTTATATCTCGGAACCAGTGAGTTACTGCAAAAGGAATCAGCAGATACCTGAGGTGTTGCAGGCAGAAAGAGCTCGTGGTAAGCCCCCATGGACACCTCATGAGGAAGTCTCCACTTCCAGGAGGTGCCCTGGAGGCAGAAGAGTGACCAAGGGCAGGAATGAGAAGAGATTAACTTCTTAACCCCAAGGACAGAAGGACTGTAGACAATTTTGATCTTTTCCTTAGAATCATAGAATCGTTAAGGTTGGAAAAGCCCTGCAAAAGTGTGAAGTGCAACATTTGACCAAACTTTGACTTCAAGGCCATGGTCAGTAACGGAGATGCAGCCACAGGGGTGAGCCCCCTCTGCTACAGGAGCTGTTCTTCAGTGTCCCATGGGTAGCACAGCTCAGAGACCCCTCTGTCCTGGGCACTATGTAAATTATAGAATCACAGAATGCTTTGGGTTGGAAGGGAACTTGGAGGCGTAGTTAAAGATCTAGTCCCACCCCTTAGGGACACGTTCCACTAGACCAGGTCGTCCAGAATCCCATCCAGCCTGGCCTTGGACTCTTCCAGGGATGGGGCAGCCACAGCTTCTCTGGGAAACCTCTGCCAGGGCCTCATCACCCTCAGAGCAAAACAGCTTCCTCCTAATATCTCATCTAAAGCTACTCCATGAGTCTGAAGCCATTCCCCCTTGCCCTGTCACTGCATGGGCTTGTAGAAGGTCCCTCTCCATCTCCCTTGCTGGCTCCCTTTAGGTCTGGAATCCTCAGCCTCATTAGTTCCCAGGGCTGCAGGGCCACGCAGGGCAGCTGTGCTGGGCAGGACCCCATTGCCAGGGCACAAACATTTCACCAGCTTTTCTTCTGATGACCGTGGAAATGGTCTGATGTCCCCCATGTGCTGTCCCCTGCTCCAGAAATCTGCAGGGCGCTGGATGAGTCAGCATCGTCTTGATAACCTAATGAGGCCTTGGGAAGGCTGACCTGGAACAGAGACTGCACAGAGCTGGAGAATAAAGTAGGTATTCATTAAAAGGCCTCCAGGATCCACCTTGGGCAGGACAAGAGCCTGACCAGGGCTACACCCAAGGTGGACCCAAAATGGTCACAAAATGGACAAACGGTCACAAGGTCTCACACTTTCATAAGTTTTGGTCCATTTGCATATTGGGGTTTAATTGTCCAATCCCAGCTCCAGGCTGTGAGTTCCCATCCTTCTTGTTCCTCCCTCCAGCCCACCCTTGGTTGTGCTTTTGGGCTGAAAGTTGTCCTTGGTGTGCAGCAGGAAAAGGATTTGTTTTGTGTCCCTGCTCTGTGCAGAGCTGAGTGACACTGACTGTGAGCTCAGAGCTGCACCCCTGGGCACCACAGAACCTGAAATACATCAAAGCTGAAATTTAAGGCATCAACAACACTTCCTCCATCAAAACTACCTGACAGCACAATTAAATGGACGGATGGAGCAAATTAAGGTGATCTTGAACATCACAAGGCCCAACCCAGCAGTGCTGTGGCACACAGAGCAGCCCCTGCTGCCAGGAGCTTGTGCCAGGCCCAGCAGCTGTGTAGCCACCCAAAACTCCCTCATTCCTTCACTGCAGGATGATCCAATCGCCTCCCCAAGTATTAGGCAGCTTCTCTTATGATTTCTTTTAACTATTATTTAAGTGGTGGGAGAGTTATTTTGAGGCCTGCCAAGAAGCTGCTCTCCCCACAAGATCAGATCATGCACTCTTTGTGTTTGTGCTCTGTGTTCACCGTCGACCTGTTCAGAGCTGCAGATATTGGCTGAATCACCCTGAGGCAGTAATCTTGGCTGGGGAGACAGCAAGTGTGAAATAAAGCACCTCTCCTCCATAGCTGAGCCTTGGTTTTGTACTGTTGCCAATACCAGGGTTTGGAAAATTACTGAATGGAATACAACCAAGATTGTCTTGCACGAAATATGCATTGGCAGCTCCAGTGCCTGTGGCAATGCTCCAAAGCCTCTGCAAAAACCGAAAATGATCTTCCTCTAAAAGGCAGGCCATTTCCTAGAACAGGCTCTTCCAAGAGTGCCAAGCCAGAACCTTATCTGCTGTTGTAACCCTCTGACCTCAAAATGCTTTGGTATCTTTTCAGGAGAAAGAGCACCCTTTTCTGAGCATTTGTGCACCCACTGTGCCTGTCTAAAGGAGCTGGTTTGGGCTGCTGTGGCACAGTGAGTACCCAAACAGCATCCCAGAGATCAGAACACACAGAAGCAGAGATCCAAAACCTCTCTGGATTTGCAGAGACACAACCTGAGATCAGCTGAGTTGTCAGAGCAGGTGCTAATAATGCCAAGGTTTGGGGGTTGATCCCAAATGGTCCATTCGCTTTAAAACTGGACTTGATGATCCTTGATGATCCTTCTCGGTCCCTTCCAACTCAGACTACTCTGTGATCCTGTGAACCAACAATATTTTGGACAAAGCAGTTCCATCACAGTCTAAAACAAGATTCAAATCCTTCCGTGAAAGGAAACTAAAACAATTTATCAGAATAAGTTGTTAACTTCCTGTGTAATACCAAAGCTAGTTCTTACAACTGTTCCTTTAATAAAAGAGAAGAAGGATCATTGAAAAGACAGCTACAAATTAAATCCAAGATGGGACCCACATTTTCTTTGATTGCTCCCTGAAAACAAACACCATGGTGATCTTAACACGTCTTTGTTTCTCAACAGCTAAAGAGGACATAAGGAAATTTCATTTCTCATGAAATACCAGATGTCTGAGCCCATGAGACAAAGCATACGAGTTATCTAGTGTTTGGTTTCCAAACTTATCTGCAGAACCTCCACTTTCATGTTTGCAAGGGACTCTCCTGCTAATCTGGGACATCATTAAAATGGTGCATGGAGTAATTTATGGCTGAAATGTAATGAGGGCCGTCCTTTTTTTGTGGAAATGAAAGCAGTATCATAAAAATGATTTTTATAATTCAAGTGATCAAACAACTCACCAGCCAAATGCCTGTGTACCACCCGACAGCTGCTCACACAAGGAAGCTGTTGTCAGGCATGGTTTTCCCACGTGCACCAGGTGCAGTTCCCTGAGGTTTCTGTATCACCAGATCAACAATTTGGCTGCAGAGTTGAGGGCTGCAGCTTCCACCAGGACATTTGGCTGCCATTACACTCATGTGCCAGGCTCAGGGCATGAAAAACAGAATGGTTTTGACCCCAGGTAACAATAATCACACTCAGAGTTGAATTAACATCACCCCCCAGTACATTCTTACATCTACTTCCCCCCCACCTACCCTGAGCTTTACTCCAAGTGCTGCCTTCTTTCCAACATTCCAAGAGGTTTTGGCTCAGGCTTTTCTGCTTCCTACCCCATTCCCTCTCCCTTCAGATCAAAAATCAGCTGAGCATGACCCAAAGGCTCTTTGGAGGAAACTGCCTTCTGCAAATGGATGCTGGATAATTATAAACCTTTTAGGGCAGCAGAGCACCCTGCATCCTTCCCTGGCCCCATCCAGCCAGGGATCCCCACTGTGTGGCAGATGTGGTACTGACAGAACTGACACCATGCCAGGGATGGCACTGAGCTGCTGGTAACAGGGAACCAGGCACCACTGGGGGGTTCCCAGCACCTCTTGGCACCTCTGAGTCCCTCGGGGCCAAGCAGCCGCAGAAAAAACAGTTAATTTTCTCTTCCCTTTCAATCAGTCCAGTTGTTTTTCTTCTCAGTGTTTGCTTTCTGTTGCAACACAAGCACAAGTTTATCCTTGAGTTTATGGCTGCTGGGGAGATTTACAGCCTGGGTCATTGCCACATGGTCTGATTGTGAGGACACAGCTCTCTCCTCGTGCCCTGCACCAGGAGCTGTGTCTTGGTCACCCCAGCTCACCCCTTTCCAACTTGCACCCTGCCCACTCAGTTCTGTGATTTTATTTCCAGGCCCAGCCTTGTTCCTACTTCCCCCAACCTGCTCACTCTGACAAGAGGGAAATTTAATCCCTCTGCTTTTTCTTAGAGCCTACGACAGTCAATAGCCTAATCTGAGCACTCCTTGGGAAAGCCACTGCTGAGGAATATTTGCAACCAGCCTCATCCTCCTTCATCTGTTTGTTGTATTCTGAAGTGCACAGACAAGGTTAGTGCAGAGCACGAGTTGTTTTCTTTGCTTTACCACTGTCCCATGACTGGATGTGAGCCATGCAGCCACACCAAAGCTGAACCCCAGCCAACCAACACTGGGATGACCCTAATACAAATGTATTGCTACCACGACCTGTCCCAACTCATAAAAATTGCTAATGCAGTGATGTCTCACACAAAAATGGCCTAGAGGTAATTTTTCAATCTCTGGGAAAGTTGGGGGTAGCACACTTGGGACCATAATTGAAAGTACTTCCAGCCTGAAGTGAGTCACAAGCAGCTGTCTGTGGGAGAGACTCTTATGCAGCAGGGATTGTACAAACTGGATTGGGGGACAAATGAAGCCTTCCACGTTTTCATTCCCCTTTAGAAACAGACCTAGAAATACAACAGTCTTTAGTGGGGTTTTTCTTTCTATTAACATGGCAGAAAATTCATTGTTCAGATGTGAAGGCACAAACAGGAAGGGAGTTTTTCCTTCAGGCAAGTGAATTGAGGAAGTGTGGTCAATCAGCTCTGTGTATGACCACCACATCAGTGAACTCAAAATCAGCTTTTCTAGACAAAGACATCAGGATTATGGCACATGTGCCAAAAGCAGCTCAGTGCTACTGCAGTTATCATGGAATCCCGGAATCATTTCAGTTGGAAAAGACCTGGATCATCGAGTCCAGCCTGTGCCCAGTGCCCACCTTGCCAGCCAGCCCAGAGCACTGAATTCCTTGGACACCCCCACCTCCAATCCATTCAGTGATGAAATTCTTCCAGGTGTCCAAATCAAACATCCCCTGGTAGAGTTTGAGGCCATTTCCTCTCGTCCTGTCAAAGCGAAACAGAACGTCAGGAAGTGTTAGGAAGGAAACACAAATCAGAACAACTAAAGCCACAGCATAATCACATCCCATTAGTTCATACTCCAATAACATCAACTAGCTCATACTCCAATAAGATAAACTAGATCTGAAAAATACCCAAATGCAGGAAATGGACAATGCGAGAAATACGGGCTGCAGGAGCAAGGGCACAGGGGACAACAAAGATGTGCAAGAGATGGCCATGAAGATGTAAATGACCCTGAGAAACAAGGAAATGTCACCTCCCCTGTCCTTGCAGGACAACAAAGTGGGGTTCACAAAGGCCATCATTGTGCTCTGTGCTCAAAATGATCGAGAGAAGGGCCCTTTGCTCGGGGACCAGGCAAAGCCCAGGAACATTTGGGATTAGACAGATCCATGGGAGGAAGGTCCAGCAAACAGGCCTCTTCAACACTTTGGCTCTGATGTGAACTCCAGCTCAGGGAGTCTCCAGCACCTTCCTGCTCAGCAGGTCCATCCCAAGGGAATTCCAGCTACTTGCAGGTTGCTGGTCATCCTTACAGATGGGATGTTGGGATCCAGCCCAGGCCAGCAGAGCTGGTTTGCCCTCAACAAGTGTCAAATCAAGATGTGCTTTGCCTCTGAAAAAAAACACAAGTATAAATGGGCCTGGAGTTTTAACATTGTTTTTCTGCTCAGAACAGCACAAGGAGAATTGGATGAAATGGGTGAGGCAGCAGGTGCTGAATCCAAAGAGCTCTGAGTTTTTTGAGGATTATGGATGGAACAGAATGGAGTTAACTAAGAGCCACTGTATTGGGATTTTTCCATCCATAAACACACATAAAAATAATTGAGTGATTAAAAATACTTGTGAAACATCCAAATCACATGCGGAGTATGTTTATTTCAACACAATGCTGCTTCAAATCCAAACCATTGAAATTTTTAACAGAGAACTGCAGCAAAACACCGGCAAGAGACATTCAGTCAGGAGCCACATCAGCACCTCGCACCCCATATTTCCTTTAGGTTAATTCCCAGACAGGTTATGAGCTTTTATATCAGATAGTGCTCAGTTCTCCTCAGGGTTTCTTCACACCGTCCCTTCCATTTGCACAGCTCTGATGTGCTGAAGACATTCCCAAAAAAGATCTGCTTTTACACAGATGCTCCAAGGAAATAAAGGTCTAGGAACTTGTTTCATAACAAGACATTCTCATCCTTTCCTATGCTAAACATTCCACCCAGGAATAATTACCACTTTTTCTCACCAGTCTGTGACCCACTGCCCCTTGCAAAGGTAACCAAGCTTGTGAAGACCTGGAGGGATGGACAGTGGCACCAAGCACTGCCTTTAGGTGATCAGGAAATCATCCCTTTACAACTGCTGAGAACCAGTCCAAAGGTGAGCACCACAAACTGGAGCACAATTGCAAAGAATTAAATCATTCCCAGGATGAAAAGCACTCGGTCTCAGCCACCAGCCTGTCCTGCAACAGTTCAAACTGGCCATTGCAACAAAGAAATATCATTGTTTTCTTTTGCTGAAAGATTTCCATTTTTACTGTAGGGCTGGGGGATTAAAAAAAAAAAAAAAAAATCAAGCAGCCAAAAAACCCATCAACTCCAAAATGCTCTGTGCCTGCTTTTAGGCACGTAGTTTCACCTGGGAGAACTCTGACCTGTGCTGAGGAAGCTGATTGTTGTTCTAGCAATGAAATAGGAAACCCATGGAACAGATGACATAATAGATAGATAGATGATATAACCTCAGCATCAGCACAGCTTGATGATGCCATTAACGTTAAAATAATAAAAGCAGAGAGAAATCAATCATGTTGACATCATAAAATAGTGAGAACACATTTTTTGACATGATGCGATAAGATCTCCAAAATTGCACTGTGAGAATGCAGCTCCCTGGATTTCCCTTTTGTTCTATTATGTCGAGGAATTAGGCTGATTTCCCATAAAAAGCCTTGGACCATTGACACCTCCACTGCTGGAGCTCCAGGAAGAGAAACTGGGGCGAAAGTTCCAGGGCCAGATCTGCTCCCAGTGACCTCCCAGAGTCAGAGCCCATAGATAAGAAGAATGGAGGGTAGAGGTTGATTGTGCAAGATGAAGCCCTCAGGAGAGCTGAGGGAGAAGTCACTCCTGTTCATCTGGAGTTGAGTTTCAGATTTCTCTCACACGTTTTTAGGGTATTCACTTTGTCTACTCAATCTCCAACCACTTAACTCACACTTCTTAAACTTCCATTTCCTTCTATTGTGCTGACTCCTGGGAAGACAAAAGCTCTACAGTGGATGTTTATTCTCAGAGAGTCCAAAATAATCTACAATTACCATTCTGTTGCAGGGCTGATATACCCTTCAAAAACTTCTGCTTCAAATATTTTGTTTATTGTATTAAAATTATGTTTACGACCAACCACAAGCTCCTGCTCCAAGAGAAAACCTCATTAACGGCCCTAACAACACATGCACTGAAGCTTTTTAAGTCTGAATGGTCAGCTTTTAAAAGCAACCCCAAATCTGGGCATTTCTGCCCTAGAATCCCAGCAGTAATTACAGCAGAGCAGGAAAACTTCAGGAGCTCAACACCCTACGTGTGTCACTGCCACATGAGCTTGGGGCTGTGACTCAAAACCAGCCACAGAAGGAGGGTAGTGGAGATGGGGCTGCTCCAAAAAGCCCTGGAAAGAGCTCCACCAACAGATCCCAGCTCATCAGGCAGACAAGAGACATGATGTGTGCTTTGGAAAAAATTGTGGGTCTTTATTTGACTCATTGGTGGGCTACAGAGGATCTCAGGATTGTGTCACATCTGCCACCAGCTTCCCTCTGGGAAAATGCATCAAGGGCTGGGATCCTTCTGCCAGTGCTCAGCAGGAAGCTGATGGAAGCTGCACACACCTCCTGTGCAGGTCACAGGAATTCCCAGTCCCATTTGATATTTTAGGTTTTGAATCACCTCTCTGGCTCCAGCTGAGCCAAAAGACCTCTGTGAACAACACAGTGAGGCACAGGCTCCACTACCCATGAAGGACCTGGCGCTGCCACCCAGGTGGGGCCCGTTGTGCCAGGGTAATTTAAGACCATTGCGATTCAAAGTGGCCTTCCCATATCTCTGTGTTTTAAAAACTGCTTCAAAGCCCAGGCAAGTCAGCCAGGAAGGTGGCAGGAGGACAAAGCTGCAGGTCCCACTCCTGGAGGGGAAGGATGTGCAGTTTTCTCTCAGGCGTCAGTAAAGGTCGTGTCACAAGCTGTCACCGCCACTGGGGAATGTCCTCCTGAAGCTTTTGCAGCTGTGAAGTAACCACAGTTACACGGACATTGCTTCCTTTGCTCCTTATGTAATAAAGTGGAAAATGTCACCATGTATCTTCATTAATTCTTGGCAGAGTCAAAATGGACTCAGGTCAGTGGTCAGCCACACACAGCCACAGTCACCACCACAGACAACAGCTGAAGTAATGGGTCTATTTCCTATGTGGAGAGTTTTTTAAATGTGGAGAGTTTTTTGTTCCACACCCCTGGAGCAAACTAGAATCGAACTCTGATGTTCTGTGCCACTTCAGTGCCTGATACCAGCACAGAGCAGCCACAGCCTCAGCCTGGGCTCTCGCTCCTTAGCCAGGAGGGAACAGAGAGAAGCTGTGCTCCCCCAAATTGTGCCACAAGTGGATTTCCTTCCTCCAGCTGCTGGTTCGCAGCCTTTCCCCCTGCCCCCCCAAGCCCTGCATTCCCCTGCTGCACTCACTGAGAGGTTTCACAGTCCAGAGGGTTACGCTCCTCTCCAGGGAGCCTGAGCTGCAGCTTCCTTGTGTCCGTGCAATCCGAACTCCAGCCAGCAACTTGCCCAGTGCCTTTGTGCCTTCCAGCCCTTCAACCTTTGCCATAAGAAGTGTCTTCTTCTGGAGGAGACCCTCAGCTTGAAGATGTAAACAAGGTTTGTAGGTAATGTTACTACCACGTGTAAACAGCATACTCAAAGCTTATTCCTTCCCCAGAGCAGCCAGCCCAGCATCTGCTCCAAAGCCACTGACAGAGGTGTTTGTGGGCTGCTGTTGGAGGCATGATTACCTTAGGAAGTGCCCTAACCTCTTCTTGAAGCTTCCTTCCTGTTCTGCCTGTGGTTGGCCTGAAAAAACAGTAACGCTTAAAAAAAAAACAACCAAAACATGAAATTGTTCTGGTGAAAATATTCAGGAGAATAAACCTGTCCAGCCACTGCCCAAACCAGGCACCAAGGCACAGATCCCAACAGAAAGACATGGGACAGGGCACTGAAAGAAATTAATAATATCAAGCAAATATTAATTTTTTCGTTATTATATATATAGATATCTATATATATATATATATACACATATATGCAGATATGAATTAATTATTTGAGCTGATGGAAGTCCCTAGTCCCAGCTCAATCCAACACAGCTGATCTCCAGAGCAGGCAATATGCTCAGGGCAGGGATTGTTCTCCCTTTGCTTTACCCCTGGAGCAGCAGCTTTCCTGGGCAAGCAGGGGAAAGGAAAAACCAGATGAACCCTCAGCTGCTGATTTGAGTTTGGCCCAGAGATTGGGATAGAAGCAGCCCTTCGCTGGCCTGACACTCCTGCTACTCTCTACAGGACATTTTTCACGCTCTCCTGGAGCAGCCTGGGATAAAAAGCTCCTGTGCCAGTCCCAGCAACAGCCACTTGATGGCCATCCTGCTCTGCAGGAGAGGGACACCGGGGACACAGCAGGACCCTCTGAGCTGACCAGCCGGGAGCAGAGGGGTCCCCTGTCACCCCCGAGCTGCTGCCCCACGGTGCTGCCCCCCACCTGGCTGCTATGAACCAGAGATTTCAGATCACTTAAAAAATCACAAGGCAAGGGTGTGAGCTGAAGTCAGATTTAATACTAAGCAACAAAGCATGACAACTCTACTACTTACAGGACAGCTGAGGCACAGCAAGGGAAAACAATCAACCAGAAAATATAGAGGAGATGAAGGCCTGGAAAGCTGGAGGTGCCCCATCCAAGAAAAAGAGGATTAAAGGATGAAAAAACGTGTTGCAAAGCAGCATGAAGAATGAGAAATCCATAACCAGTAGAGGATAGGATACTAATTAATCAAGCGAATGATGTGACTTAGAACCAATGACCATTAATTTCTCGGTTTGCTAAAAATCTGTAAATAAGTGGAAAAGTTCTGTATCGCCATCAATGTGGAGGCCAGAATTTGCCAGCCACCTCTGTTGGCCAAAAATAAAGCAACGCCTTCCTCTCCAACACTGCAAGACAGCGTTAGAGGGAGTCTTCATCCCGACGATTTCGGAGGTTCTCGGTAACAGCAGCACTGGTGAAAAGACCCCAAATCCCCGCAGCCTGCACACGTTCTGCCCCTCTAAACAAAACCAGGGCAGGGCACGCCGGTTCCTCCTCCAGGTGCCCCGGCTGCCCGTTTCCTTCTCGCTCTTCAATCCCTGGTGCGATGTTCCCCAGCGCCTGGGGATGGCATCACCTCCTCGGTGTTCGGGGTGTGTGGTGGGGAGCTGGAGGTTTTCCCTGGCGTGTGTGGGGGAAGCTTGTTTTGGCGGAAAACAAAAGAGATGCCACGCTCAAAACAGAGTGCTTCGCTCACTTCCAGCTTCAAGCCCCTGGCACTCGCCAGGGAGCTCTGGGACCCGCTGAGGTCCACACGGGGCTGAGCATTCCCTCGTGATTCCCTCATGATCCCATACCTAGTGGGGCTGCCAGAGCTCATTTGGGGCCCCACAGCTGCACTCCAGGACTCAGTGGGGCTTTTTGGAACACATGGAGTGAAATTTGGGGTCTGTCAAGGATGCTGTGGGGTTCTGCAGAGACAGTTCAAGGCCCACGGGAACATTTTGGGGGTAGCAGGGGAGCAACTTGAGGCCCTCTGCACAAAATCTGGGGCCCTGTGCCTGCAATCTAGGGCCAAGTGGGGCATTTTGGGATGGAGGGCAGGGGTGTGAGGAGGAAACATCCCACTGCCTGTGGGACAGGCCAGGAAGGACACAGTCTGCTCAGCACACTCAGGGCACTACACATCCGAAGGATGCCGTGGGCTGGGCGCGTTTCTCCACCTTTATTAATCCACAGAAAGCTGCAGCCCTGCTGAGCTCACCGGCACCAGCAGCACAGCGTTTGCAGAACCATCCCCGACCTTCGCCGCTGCCTCGGGGCTCTCAGGATCAAGCCCGTGTGGGCTGCCAGGGAGCTGACTGAGATGTCCCTGTCTGTCTCCAGGGGCTGAAGGGCTGTGACCAAAAGGAACAGAGCCAAGATGAAGCCACGTGCCTGCGGAGCCCCTCCGGGCTCCCCACAGACCACTCACCACTGAGGATATGAGTCTGAGTCTCCAAATCCTGGTCCCTCATGTGCCTCGTGGCGATCCCTGTGCACAGAGCTCCGTCATTCCCTGCTCGCAGAGCGCTCCCAGCAGGGTGACCCCCAGCCCTGCCACCCTCCCACTCCTCAGGGCTGACCCAGGGGCCACCAGCAGCCATGGGCAGTGGGGCTGAGCAAGGGGCCACCAAGCCCAGCTTGTGGCAGAGGGGCAGAGGGAGGCTGAGGGTCTGCACAGGGAGGTTGGGATAGCCACAGGGTTGCTGCCAGTGCAGTGCAGGGACGTGGCCAGGGTGGCCCAAAAGGGGCCAGGGGCTGTGACTCACCGATGAACCTGACGGCCGCCAGGCGCACGGAGGACTGAGAGTCCCTCAGGTAGGGCAGGCTCTGTTGCATGTACTCTTCAGCCCTGCTGCTCCTCTTCATCAGCTGCAGGGAGCACCAGGGATGTCTCCAGGCTTGTCACAAAGCCCCCCCAGTTGGCTGGAGCTGTCCCTCCTGCCAGCACCCCTCATTGCTGAGCCCTCCCTCCGGCTGGATACAGCAAGGGGAGCGGGGCCTGGAGAGGAGCCTCTGGGGCTCTGTTCTCGGGGACAGGAACAAGGTCCTCCAGGTCCTGCCCAGCCCTGCCAGCAGCACTCAGAGCAGCCTCTGCTCCCCTGGGCTCTCATGGGGACAGACACAGGGCAGGGACAGCCCTCACCCAGCCTGGGCCCTGTGGCTCGTCCTTACCAAGCATTCTCCAAGCTCCCACATCCGCTCTTTCTGCAGCAGGTGCTTGAGCTGCTTCCATTTGAGAAGCTCTGCAGCAGCAAAAAGGGCTTCCCTGGAAGCCTGCAGAATAGCATTAGCTCAGGGCCTGGGAAAGAGATCTCTGGGCTTTATACCTGCAGTGATCCCACCCTTGGGAAGCTGTGACTTGTCCTAGCCTGAATGTCTTGGAGTCTCTTGGGGACAGTTCTGCATGACTGACTGAGGCTTGAAGCCCTGGCCCCCGACACTTGTGGGGAAGCTGAGAAGCCTCTGGGCTTCTGGAGGGTTCAGAAGCCTCTGGGCTTCTGGAGGGTTCAGAAGCCTCTGGGCTTCATGTTCAGGCCTCGGGTGCTGCCTCAGGCAGGACAGGTGTTGAAAATGGCCGAGCCACCTTGTCCATCTCTGCTTGTGCTGCTTCCACACAAACCCTTCCCAGGGTCTGCACTGGGGGAGCCCTGCCCAACGCCAGCAGCCCTTGCCCCAGTGCCCACAGCCCCTGGGAGGTGTCAGTCCCCCCATATCAGTGCTCAGCCATCAAATCCACACCTTGGCCACGCTGGGGTACTGGTCATTCAGGCGGAAGAGGAGCGGGATCAGTGCCCTCTGCACCTCCCTCCTCATCTTCCTCTCATCCGCAGTCACCACGGACATGAGCAGGTCTCTGAGGAGACAGAGGGAGAGCTCTCGCAGCTGGCTGCAGTCCTGCTGGCAAGGAGGAAAGGTGAGCTTCGGGAGCTCCCTGCCCATGGCTGCGGTGAGGGCGATGCTCCGGGCTCAGATTGCAGAGCGGGCACAAGCAGATTTGGGCTGCAAAGCCCAGAATCCATTCCCTGAGGGCTGAGCCTGCCCTGAGTGCTGCTTTCAGGGCAGGGCTGTGGGGCAGTGCCCGTCTGCGGGGCTCAGGCTCCCACATCAGCCTCACCGAGTCAAAGAGGGGCAGGATCTTCCCCACCAGTGCCACAGCGATGGAGCTGGTCTTTGACTTTTTCAGCTGACTCAGGACATTTTGGAAGATCATGACCATCTTCAGCTTTTCATCTTCACTGCCGACTTCCAGTATCTTCATCATGCTTGGCAGGAAGGCTTCAATTCTTCTTGCCTTTGTGAAGAAGAGAGTTTCCATTTTCTGACAAGGCTACGTCCGGACACCTCCCAGGGCAGCCACCCCAAGACCCCACCACAACAGGGAGGGTTTTTGGAGAGGTCACCCCACATCCTGACTCCCAGCCCAAACCAAGCACCTCCTTGCACTCAGCCCCAGGACCTGGCTGCCCCAATGCCACCCTGCTCACCATCTCAGCTCTCTCTGACAGCCCAACGAGGACTTCCAGCATCAGGAAGGCCGTCACCACATCGGGATGCCCCTGATCCCTCCAGACGTTGGGCTCGTCATCAAACTCCTCCCAGTCAATCTCGCCCAAGGATGACTGGAGGAAACAAACACAGCCACGAGGTGCTGGCAGAGGGCTCACAGAAAGGGATTGGTTTTTTTTTTTTCTGGTAACTCACATCTCTGTGAAAGGCGGGGGTGACTTCTCTGGGAGGGTTGCACCACTGGTTCAGGAGCAAGGTGGCAAACTCGGTTATGACCTTGTCCAAAATCATAGGCGCGAAGGACAGCGTGTCGCACAGCTCCTGCACAGTGCTGGAAGCCAGGGGACTGCCTCAGCCACAGCGCCAGGACCAGCCCCACAGAGCAGAGCCCGTGCTGGGGGTCCCCAGGGCCCTGCAGGAGGCAGGACAGGGCTGAGGGGGAGTTCTCTGCAGGGCTGGGAGCACCGAGCTGGCTCTGGACTGCCTTGGTTGGCTTTGGCTGCTGCGGGCCCAGCCAACGCGCCAGAGAGCTGGAAATGTTTGTGGGATGGAGAGCCCGGCTCCATGGGGTGTCCTGCAGCATTCCTTGGATCTGGCAGCCACATAGAGTCTCAGGGTCCCTCTCCCCAGATGGAGCAAGCCCTTGAGATGGTCAGGGCCAGTACCTGTCTCCTTGAAGAGCCGCCTCGCACAGGCCAATGACCACAGCCGAGGCGTACTTGTTGGTCAGCAGGAGAAACACGGACTCCACTTTCCTACAGCCTGACTCTGTGGTGATGCACGGCAGGTTTTCAAGGATGGAGTTCACTATCTTGGGCACCTGGAGAGGATACAGGTGAGGATGGCTCTGCCACTGAAGTGCAGCCACGTCCTCAGCTGCCCTTCCCATTCCTCTCTGCCGCCTTCGGACGGCTTCAGGTGCCCAAGTCACCTGGCTTTGTGAGGAAGGACCAAGGCCTGACAGGGCTGAAGATCAGGGCAATCGAGCCCCAAGGCACTCACATCTGTCATCCAGAACTCTGGGTCATCTAGGACCACATCCAGCATGCTGTTGGGCACCTCCTTGTCAAGGATGCTGTCATCTCTCATCGCCTCGATGGCCTCAAGGATGACATCTGTCCTCTCCTTAGTGTGGAGGTATTTTCCAAAGGCCTACAGCAGGGAGGAAGGAAGGAAGGCATGCCACTGAGTGCCCTGATGGTGCCATCCCTGATGGTGCTGGCCACTGAGTGCCCTGATGGGGCTGCTTGGCTGGGCAGAGGTTCCTGGCAGTGCTGGCAGCAGACCCCACAGGAAAGCTGGCAGCAGTGCCTGCAGTCCCTGTGTGGGAGAGGGTGAGGAGACAGGGCCCTCAACATCAGGGAAGGAGGGCTCATGGGCATGGGGTGCTGGTCCTACGGAGAACCAGGGGCTTGCTGGGGGCCAGAAGGTCCTGCTGAGGGTGGAGCTGCTGCCAGGACACCAGAGTGCAGCCCATGTGCTGTCCTTGCTCAGGGATGGCAGGAACCTTCTTGCCAAGGCAGTGAGGCCCCACCAGCCCCACTGATTCCGGGTCCCTTTGCTCACACAGGTGCCCTGCTGATGCCACAAGAGTCCCAGCAAGGAGGGGGATCATTACCTGGGTGCAGTCTCTGGTGCTCAGGGAACACAGCGAGGAGGTGGTGACAACTTCCCAAGTGAGTCGGTCTGACTCGTCCCTTGGCCTTGACTTGTCTAAAGAGCAGAGCAAACACAGAAGAGTCAGTCAGACAGAGCTGCTTTGCCAGCAAGGTCATCACACCACCCTGAGGTCTGCTGGCAAGACAGCAGGACAGAATCACTTGAGATTTCTGGAGGGCATCAGGAATAGCTTCTTGCTATAGGCAAGGGGCACCAGCCAGCGTGGTGGATCAGAAGAAGACTCAGCTTTGGGACCTGGGAGTCAACTGGAGCTTTGGCTGTGAGGGCCACAAGCCAGCGGGGTCCAAGGCCCTGAAAGGACGGAGGGGAAGGAGAGCACTAACAAACAGATCCTGGACTTGAGGTGAGCACTCAGCCTCTGCAGCAAAGTGACAGCTGGGATGCTACAGGAAGCAGCTGGGGAGGGCCAAAGGAGGTCAGGAAGCAGACCTGTCAAGAGAGGTCTCTGTGCACAGGAATGAAGGCCGCAGCTGCTCTTGCTTTTTTACTTACAGAGGAATTCAGCGAGGGAAAAAAGAGCGTGGAAAGCTGTATAGCTTATTTGTTCCTTGGAATATCGGAAAAGAATGAGACGTGCCACCAGCCTTCCCATGACTGGGACTGAGATGTCTTCAAGGCACACAGGCCCAGAACTGTCTCTTCCAAAGGTGACAGAGGCCTGGTTGAGGGAAGCATGAGAAGAAGGGCTAAGAGAAGGAACTTGGTGTCAAATACCTGTGCAAAGAGTGTGCCCAGGGCTGGATTCCTGGTGAATCTGGGCTTTTCAGGGCTCTATGGCCCCATCTCTTGGGGCAATCAGCTGGGCACACTCCTGCCTACACCCATCCCTGGCACAGAGAAGGGCAGGGAGGGGGGCCTGGACTGGCTGGAAGGTGCCTGGTCCTCACCTTCAGAGTGGAATAGTTGGACAGCAAATTGGTCAGGACACCAATCCTCCCCACAGCCCTCTCCTGCACAACTACTCTCTCGAATCTGGTGAAGTCCAGCAGTATCTGGGGTGAGAGAAGCCGCTGGTGAGCAGCAAGAGCAAATACAGCTCAGCCCCTGGGCCAGACTCGTACCATCCCTCACGGCTTCCTCTAACCTCACACAAAGCCTGCAGTGGGGTGCCTGTCCCTGGGGTCCCTCACAGGCCTGGACAAAGGTCCCAGGACAACCTTTTGTCCAGGCAGGTGGACCCTCTGCAGCCACTGTGCTTCAGAGGAGCCTGGTGCCAGCCCCTGTTCACCACCACAGGAGGTGAACACCCACCCCACACCATCCTCTGCCTGCTCAGCACCGGACTGGGCAACTCCTCCCCTCCAGGGAGAGAAACAGCCCTGGGACCCCCACTCTGCTTGTGCCACACCTCAAAGATGTCCTGCAGCTCCTTGCTGACACTGGAGGCAGGAAAGCTGAGCACCACAGTCATCAGCATCGTGTCCATGGCTTTCAGGGTCTGCAAACACAACACAGAGCACTGCCTGTCATTCTGCTGTTCTTTCCCCCATGCCCAGGAGACTGAGCTGAACTCTCTGTGCCTGAGGAGGACACCTGAACTGCCCAGGAGAGACACGGGGACACACAAACTGTTGGGGACAGAGCAGCCAGGCCCATGTTGGAAAGGCACAGAGCCACGAGGGTGGGAAAGCAACACCAAGAGCTCAGGCTGCCTCAGATCTCTGGTCATGGTCAGCACAGGGTGACCAGGGGGACTGGGGGCTCCTGGAGCTCACCCAGCTCTTACCTTGGTGTAGAGGGACATGCTCTGGTAGGGCATTTCCCTTTCTGAGGGAAGCAAGAGGACACTTGAGAAACACGCAGAGAGGAGTCTTTTGGTTTTGCCCTCCAGCACATTCTCCACCAAGCTGCAAGGACAGAGGAGGGGCAGTTGGACACTGGTGCTGGGAGCAGCCCCCGAGGCCTTGTGCGGGTGGCCTCAGAGCTCTGGGGCAGGGGGCCCACCATAATTCGTTGATGGTAATCATGGCGAGATACCGGATCTGGGAGGTCATACGGTCCCTTGGCTCCTTTTCCAGGAGGTCCTGCAGAACACAACCGGGATGGGACCTGGCAGCACCCAGTGCCTCCAGTCCCCCACAGGGCGCCAGTGCCAGGGGTGCCTGTCCCCATCCCCACGCCACCAGGTGTCCCCTCACCCTGATATTATCCACCACTTCGCACGTTTGGCAGAACAAATCCAGGCCCTGAGTCAAGCCACTTTTCAAGGCAGTTTTGCACAGGACGTAGGTGCTCTTCAGAAATGTGAACTTGTGGGTGTCCTGGCAGCCAGGGGACAGAGACACAAACAGGGAGGGTGGGAGGATGGACACAGCCAGCGGGGCCGGAGCATTGGGGGTGCAGTGCCCTGTGAGAAAAGCAGCTCTGCCCAGCCAGCACCCCTCCACAGCCCAGCAAAGGCCAGCACTGGCACTGTCCAGCTGGCCACAGTTACCTTGTCAAGGCTGCTGACAAAGGCCGTGATGAAATCCGCAGCGTCTGCTGACACTTCGTATACGGGCAACCAGCTGGCATCTGCCACAGGGGAAGAGCAGGGGGGGCTGCAGAGGCTCTGGCCACAGGAGAGAGCCAAGGAGACCTACCCTCCACCCAGCCCCGTGCCCACACCCCAAAAAGGCACAGCCTTTTTCCTGAGCAGCTCGTGGCTGGAGGTGATGGGCAGAGGAGCTGCTCTGCTGTGCCAGGAAGGCCCCTGTGGGCTGAGGAACATGCTGGGATATGGACAGGAAAGGTCCAGAGTCCCACTGCTTCTCCCTGCTCACTCCCTGGAGCCCCTCTGCTCTGGTTTTTTTAGGGGGAGAGGCTGTGCTGGGGCTGTCATCCAGCCCCGAGCTGCCCTGGCATTCAGGTGACATCGTGCCAGTCCCCCAGGACAGCTGTTGTCACCGTGCCAGGAAAACACGATCCTGGCAAAGTGCAGGGGGTGCTGGTGGGCCCCAGCCCTGCCCAGCCCCACGGGGCCCCTCGCTCACCAAGCTGCAGTGACTGCATCGTGGTTTGGTCGTAGAAGGAGAAGGGCTGTGAGTAGTTGCTCTCCTGGGAGGAGCTCTCCTCCTCCCAGGCCTCCCCGGGGGTGGCAGGGGGTGTCTTCTCCATCCTGTGGGATAGACAGTATGGGGGATCCTGGCGTGGGTGTCGGGGTGGTGTCGTGGGAAGCTCTGGCAGAACACTTCAGCCCCACAGGGCTGCCAGGGGTGGTGGGGCAAGACATGGGCTGCACTCGGGGGCTCCTTGTCAGTTCCAGGCTCCTGCCTGTCACCTTCCACTGTGGGCAGTAGCCATGCTGAGCACACGTGCTGCAGCGGGGAGTCACAAAGGGCCCCACTGTGACACGGCACCTGCCTCTAGCGACAGGTCCCAGTGCTTGTTGACATGGGATCTGTCCCCAGCAACGGGTGCCGGTGACCCACCAGCCTGCAGGGAAGGGCAGGGTGTCCCCCAGGGCACAGGCCTGGCATAGCCCTGGGTGCTCTCAGCGTGCCTCCAGACCCCACCTTACACTCAGGACCCCTTGGGACATCCCTGGTGCCCTGCAGTGCATCCCAGAGCCCCGTGTTGGGACACTCCCATGTGCCTTCAGGACATCCCGTTCCTTTCAGGACACTGCAGAGCCCGACCTCTCTGTAGGAGTGATGGGGGGAGGATGGCAACCACCTCCAAAGCTCTAAGGGCCATGGTCCTCATCATGCTGGGAGCTGTTGTCCTCTTGTGTGGCTGAGCAGCCACAGCTGGTGCAGGTGCTGTGGGGGCCAGGGCAAACTGGGGTCTCTAGGGCACATCAAAAGGTGCACTGGGGTGCTGGAGGGGAAACTGGCCCGTTTTCCCCCCAGTTCCTGCAGCACCCCTCCATCAGCCCCCTTGCACCATTAGGAGCCCTTCCTTGACCCTCCTGTTACATAGTTTTCCCTTCCTCACCCCAGGGCTCCTCCATCTGCCTGGTGGGTGTCTTCAGATCACTCTAGATCCCAGAATCATTAAGTTTGGGAAAGACCCCCAAGATCATCAAGTCCAACCTTTGACCGATCACCACCTTGTCGACCAAACCAGAGCACTGAGTGCCACATCCAGGGACGGGGACTCGTGTCCAAAGCCTGACAGGTGTTTCCATAC
Source organism: Sinosuthora webbiana (assembly GCA_013397395.1). NCBI lineage: Eukaryota > Metazoa > Chordata > Aves > Passeriformes > Sylviidae > Sinosuthora > Sinosuthora webbiana. The sequence goes on along the minus strand of VXBN01011724.1, from coordinate 97,214 downwards.
ATGAATTCTTCCTGATGATCACACACAGACATCTCCAGAGGCCTTCAGTGCACCCCTGGCCCCTCTTCAGAGCAGAAATGCCTGTGGCAGGGGGGAGCTTCCAGCACTGGACTCTACAAAAACACTTTGTTCCCCCCAGCAATCCCCCGGAGCTGTTGGTTATGTCCCAGAGCCTTCTCAGGAGCCCCCCTGAGGCAATCCTGGCGATGGAGGCACTCTGTCAGTCCCTGAGCTCCCGCAGGGCCCCGAGGCTGCCCTATAACCCCTCTGTTCAGGGGCTGGTGGAGCCGCCGATCCTGGGGGCGGAGCCTCCGATCCTGGGGGCGGAGCCTGCAAACCTGGGGGCGGATCCTGAAGACCCTGGGGCGGAGCCTGCAGACCTGGGGGCGGAGCCTCCAAAACTTAGGCGGAGCCTCCACACTTGGGGCGGAGCCTTCACACCTGGGG
>VXBN01011724.1:28876-96758 GCA_013397395.1 Sinosuthora webbiana | reverse complement strand
TGGGGCGGGGTCTTCACACCTGGGGGCGGAGCCGCCACACCTGGGGGCGGAGACGCCACACCTGGGGCGGGGTCTTCACACCTGGGGCGGAGCCGCCACACCTGGGGCGGGGCCTTCACACCTGGGGGCAGGGTCTTCACACCTGGGGTGGAGCCTCCACACCAGGGGCGGGGCCTCCAGACCAGGGGCGGGGCCTCCAGACTGGGGCGGCGCCTCCAGACTGGGGAGGAGCCTCCAGACCAGGGGCGGAGCCCAGGCTGGCCTCAAGTGCCTCATCAACTTCTGCTCCATTCCAAGGCCAGACTGGGCTGTAGCGCTGATTTACTCCGGGGGAGGTTGGGCAGCAGAAGCTGTGGTACCTCTGCATGGGAACATCAAAATCTCAGACAGTGATTCAGGGGTCAGAAAAGCCAGAGCTCACTTTAGGGTCTCAACCTAAACCATGGTGAGGTACATACAGGAGAAAATTTTACTGCTACCTCTAATGAAAGCAGCTTTACTAAACCCATAAAAAAACAATTACTGTTGGAGTTGGGAAATAATGAAGTAGGTAAATAATTTACAGGGAGGGGGAGAGGGGCTGTTTAAAACCCCACCAACTGTGACTGCTCTGAAGCAGCCCCCAGAGCCTGCAGCAGTCTTCAGTTAGGTGCACGTTATTTAATTGGTTTCAAGTGATTTTCTGGGCTGCTAATCACCGTGATGTAATTAAAAACCTGGGCAGCATGCAGAGTGCTGTAGCACATTAGATATGTGAAACTCCTGGGAGTTCCTGTGCTAGGGGTGGCTGCTCCCCTTGCCTGGAGTGTGAAACACCCAGAGAGGAGATGTCTGCAGGTGGGTGAAGCAGGGGGAATGCAGGGCAGGTGGCCACCAGTAACTGCTGAGGAGTCAAGGTGAAATATTCATACACATTCTGAAAAATATCCACTGCATACTAAAATACAGATTTTTAAAACCCATTAATTTTGGAGGGACAGAAGTTCTTATAGGCATAGGCTGTCTCACTAAAAAGAAGGGGGGGAAAAGGAAAATTGAAGTTTTGATTCACAGATTGAGTTTTTTAACTACTCAAAAATAGTTTGTGGTCTCCAGGATCCTCGTGGTGTAATGAATCTTTTCATGTTTCTCAGGACCAGCTGAGAACAGCTGAATTAAACCCAGCCATGCTTTCACCCCTGTGGGTACAGGATAGTGGGGGAAGAAAAGGGGACTGAAAACAACAGGACAGTAACTCAGCGTGAAGAAGGGATAGAGACTGCAAGCTCTGATAGAGGCTGGAGAACACCTCTTCCCTGGAAAGGCACCATCTAAGCAACTTCCAGAACCACTTCCAGACACCACAATCCCATACCACAGGGAGCCTGCCTCTGTGGGAGTTTTGAGGGGTTGCCTTTAAACCAGCAGCCTTTTGGTTCAGGAGGAGCACATCAGCACCTGTGAGAGCACAGCCCGTGACAGCTTGTGCACTGGGGTGATNAGAGCTCACTTTAGGGTCTCAACCTAAACCATGGTGAGGTACATACAGGAGAAAATTTTACTGCTACCTCTAATGAAAGCAGCTTTACTAAACCCATAAAAAAACAATTACTGTTGGAGTTGGGAAATAATGAAGTAGGTAAATAATTTACAGGGAGGGGGAGAGGGGCTGTTTAAAACCCCACCAACTGTGACTGCTCTGAAGCAGCCCCCAGAGCCTGCAGCAGTCTTCAGTTAGGTGCACGTTATTTAATTGGTTTCAAGTGATTTTCTGGGCTGCTAATCACCGTGATGTAATTAAAAACCTGGGCAGCATGCAGAGTGCTGTAGCACATTAGATATGTGAAACTCCTGGGAGTTCCTGTGCTAGGGGTGGCTGCTCCCCTTGCCTGGAGTGTGAAACACCCAGAGAGGAGATGTCTGCAGGTGGGTGAAGCAGGGGGAATGCAGGGCAGGTGGCCACCAGTAACTGCTGAGGAGTCAAGGTGAAATATTCATACACATTCTGAAAAATATCCACTGCATACTAAAATACAGATTTTTAAAACCCATTAATTTTGGAGGGACAGAAGTTCTTATAGGCATAGGCTGTCTCACTAAAAAGAAGGGGGGGAAAAGGAAAATTGAAGTTTTGATTCACAGATTGAGTTTTTTAACTACTCAAAAATAGTTTGTGGTCTCCAGGATCCTCGTGGTGTAATGAATCTTTTCATGTTTCTCAGGACCAGCTGAGAACAGCTGAATTAAACCCAGCCATGCTTTCACCCCTGTGGGTACAGGATAGTGGGGGAAGAAAAGGGGACTGAAAACAACAGGACAGTAACTCAGCGTGAAGAAGGGATAGAGACTGCAAGCTCTGATAGAGGCTGGAGAACACCTCTTCCCTGGAAAGGCACCATCTAAGCAACTTCCAGAACCACTTCCAGACACCACAATCCCATACCACAGGGAGCCTGCCTCTGTGGGAGTTTTGAGGGGTTGCCTTTAAACCAGCAGCCTTTTGGTTCAGGAGGAGCACATCAGCACCTGTGAGAGCACAGCCCGTGACAGCTTGTGCACTGGGGTGATATGGACTGAAACCAAATACCCCTTAACTCCACAGCTCTCTCCTTCTCATCCAACAACTCAGCCAAAAATTTTGCCAAAGCACATCCAGCCCCACGTGCTTCTGTCACCAGCTGTGATGGTGAAGCATCTCCCACCATGCAGCAGTGCTTCTTCCACATTTAAACGCGACAGAAAACTGAAAAACTGAAAATGTTTTGGCATCTCCCAAACCTGTTATGTCCAAAAGAAACTTTCCAGGGAAAACAGGAGGTGAAATTAGAAGCAGCTGTTAGAAGAAACATGAGTCGTGCTGTTCTAACCAGCTTTGGCTTTATCAGCCCTTCCCAAGCCTGAGGAGTCACAGAACTGAAAGTTCTCTTTTTGATGATTAGATTGTTGCTGGGAAGAAAACAGTTTGTTGTTTGTGCAATTGTTTTGTTGCCTGCTTGTGCTTTCTAAAGGCTTTCCAGGTAAACACTTCCCAGCAGAGCTGAATGGGAATTCAGAAGGCACTGCTTTGGGCTTTGAAAGCTTTGAAAGCTCACTCCCCCTGTTCCCCTCAACATTTTGGCAGTCACAGGTAGAAAACCCACACTCTGAGCAGGGATGTAACATAAAAGGAACGCTTGTCTCCTCAGAGCAGGTGTCAGGCTCAGCCAGGGAAGATGCCACTCCTTTCTGTGGCAGCACTGCTGGCAGCTGGGACAGCAGAGCCTTTCCAGAGCTCGTGGGGAGCATCTCCAGTTTGCAGGAGCTGGGCTCAGCTGGGAGAATCCTGCCTGGGGAGGTTTCTTGGCCTTAGCAGGCTCCCCCAGCATTTACTGCAGCCTCTGCTCCCTTTCATGAGCACAATCCAGGATAATGTGTCTGTTGACAGGTGCAGACCTGGTTATGAGAGGAGTGTGTGTTAAACCCTTCAGCGAGGTCCCTGGAGACCACACTGCACACCACAGCACTCTGCTTGGCTCCTGGAGAAGCACTAAACACATCCCATCAGCATTTGTCAGCTCAGCACAAAGACCACCAGCCTCAGGAGACTTCTGCCTGGAGATGTGTCCTCCCCATGGGCAGCTCAAGCCCAAACTCCTGCTGCCTGCACAGAGGCTGCCATCAGATGACTGTAAAAACCATTTTTGCCCTAGGTCACTGAAGAAAGTCATGGCAGAATCAGAGTTCTCATCCTTTAACTGCTCTGAGCCAGGAAGGAGAGGAGAAATCCACGCTGCTGATTCCCAAACACTTCCAAGTCACAGAGAATTCCTGAGGAGCTGGCCAAGCTCTCAGGCCTGCAAACAGCTGCTCTGCTGGGCACAGCACACGAGAGGGGCAGTGACAGAAGAGTTTGTTCTTTCCCATGCCGAGGCAGGACAAGGTAAATGCCACCAGGAGGGACCTGCCAAGGACCATGGGGATGACCAGGGCAATGCTCCTCTGAGGAAATGAGCCCCACAAGCTTTGGCTGCCCCATCCCTGGCAGTGTCCAAGGCCAGGTTGAACATGGCTTGGAACACCCTGAGGAAGTGAAAGGTGTCCCTGCCCATGGCAGGGGGAGGAACTGCCTGGGCTTTAATCTCCCTTCCAACCCAAGCCTTTCTGATTTAATCATACCATTACCAGCTGTGTTTGCAATTCTTTGTAGCAGAGCATCACCCTGTGTATACTGACTCATGTACAGGGAAAAAAAATTAAAATTATTCAGCACATTAGTCACTAGAGATCAAAATCACTTCCTCGCATTATGACTTTGCAAGCATTACTCTGCAAATCTTCTCCAAGAAATGAGGTAATTATGTACCCCAAAGGAAAAAATACCCTTTATCAGATCACTTTCAAAACCACAGCAATAGAAGAATCACAACTTCAGCCCTTAGCAAGTAAACAGGAGCAAAGGTCATGACAGCAGCAAACACAAACAGTGTGGGCAGAACAATAACTTCACTTCCCAGAACCTGCTCCCATTTTCTGCTAGGTTTTTGTTCAACCGTGTCCAATCGCAGGGGAAAGACTCTTCCAGAAGACTTCCCCCTGTTTGGCCCTTCCCAACAAAATCACCTCTCCATGGTCACATATCCTTTCAGGGCCACATCTGAGCTCAAACCTGTCCCGAAGCTTTCGTGGCTGCACCCACAGAAAGAGCCGTGGACCAGCTCAATCCATGCACCAGCAGGGACACAAATAAAGTGAGGGACCTAAATACAGGTGACAGCTGTCCCAGAGTCCCTCAGATCAAAATCACAGCCGGTGATGAGGTGACAGCAGCTGAGACCTGCTCAGCCCGTGCCTGGGGTGCCACAGGCAGTTGTTTACCAGCAGAACGTGTCCTCTGCAGCAAAGCTGTGGTTTTACAAGAACAGGTGAATCTGTGGAGACCAACTCATTTCCTTAACCACATAATATTGGGAAGACTTGTTTCATCCCAAATTCAGAGGCTGAGGAAAAAGAGAGATAAGGATGGGACAGCAAATCAGCAAAAGCACAAATGGCACAATGCAACGTCCCTACGAGGGGCAGGAATACAAAACAAACACTTTAAAGGAGATTAAATTTAATAAGAAGAACATTCAGCTGGAAAAAATAGGGTGACATGCTCTGAGGATGGAGTAATGAATCCAGAAGGGTAACAGGGATGATACATCCTCTCAGGATTGAGCACTTTCTCACTGATGACCTCACTTCATCAGACCACCAGGGTTTCTGTAAAAGCTAAAAATGCATCTGATCTCTCCTCAAAACTCAAGCAGGTGCTCAGGTTGATGACTCAAATGTGAGTCACAGGGGCACAAATCCACCAAAGGATGTTACACCCGTACCAACTCAGAGCTGCACAAGCCTTTGTAGAAATATTTGTAATGGAGGAGCAGCATTTCAAGCACCCTAAATCTCGAGTGGTCCTCAAAACTGTTTCAAGAATTGCAGTTGATGTATATTGAACAGAGACACTTATATCTTTTATAGCCAAGTGTAGTGTCCCCTCCATGATAATTGCAATTTATTGTTGCATTAAAACTATTTTAATAACTTGCACTCAATCATTACAATCACAGATCAGGATTGCTGTACTTCAGGGCAGAAGCCCCAAATGCCTTGCAATTAATTTTGTGCTTTTATTCCGCAGCAGACTTTTCCTTCAGGCCTACAGAAAATACTTCAGTAGCTCCCCAAATGTGAAAATGGTGTTTCCACCATTCTGCTAATGAGAACACCTCCTTTACACCATCACTGCTGAATGACCTTCTCCTGGCCCGTGCACACACTCCTACCCGTGTGCTAATTCACTCTGGAATATTAATGCCGTGACTCAGTGGGGTGTTGAGTCACCGGTGATGCAAGGCCTGTCCCCAGAGCCCAGCTCACCCCGACCCAGCAGCAGGAGCAAACAGGAATTCCAGAGCTGCCGTGCAAGGAGCAGGGATGGATGTGGCACTTCAGGGACATCCCTCCAGCCCTCCCTGTGCTCTTGCAGTGCCACAGAAACCAAAGGGAGGCAGGAGGTGTGCAGGGGAAGGTCTGGTTGCTCTGCAGAGGGAAAGGACAGATTTATAAAGGCACCCCATTTCCAGTTGTCCCCATTACTGCCTCCACACACATTCTCCTCCGTTCTGCTCTCTGCCTTCCCCCTCAGGGCCACGGGGCAGTTGTGGCTGATAAGAATCCAGTGACTGCTGCTGGGCCAGGGTTCCAGGTGTCTCCATCTCCCTGGGAAGTCACCCACACTCGGAGCGCAGCCCGCAGGGAGCATCAGCACAGCTGAGATAAGGAGATGAGTCAAACCCTGGCTGAGACCCAGTTCCTTCCTCCAGGAACCAGGAACAGGAATAGCCTCAGACAGCATCACCACACAATCTGGACCTTCCTTCCCCTTCCCTTTGGCAGCTCTTGGGAAGACTGACAGCCCGTTTGGCTCGCTGCAGCCTCAGCCTTTGTCTCGAAGTTCTTGTCCCTTATTCACAGTGACAGCTGCAGAGGGGGCATCCAAGCTGCTCCCCTTTCCCCTTGGGATGAGCAGTGCTGCTCTGGGGACTCCCCTCAGCTGGGGAAAACTCCAGGTACCCAAAGGGCTCCTGCACAGCCCCAGTGAACAGCCAAGGGCTTTGCCAGGGAGGAGGAATCAAAGTAGCCCTCAGTTTCCTGGGAAATGGAAGTGCAAACCTGTGAAGTTTATTCACTGAGCAGATTGGATTTCTTCTTGCTGAGAAGGTCATCACTCCGTTTCTCACGAGACTTTATTTATTGCTGCAACTTTCCCGCTGGATCTCACAATTTAAACTCCTATTTAAGCACTCACTCACTCAGCTCCCCAGTGACTCTCCTCCAGCTCTTTGCCAGACAAAGCAGCCACCCCCAAAACAGAAATCCTCACCATGTGGGCCAACCCGAGCTTCTGGGGGGCTGCAGATACGGGAACAGCTATTTCAGGACTGAGGTATCCATCACCACCCCAGAGTGACCCTTTTCCCGGGGAGATGCAAGTCCCGCATTTCCTCCTGGAATGCTTGGCTGCATCCCAGCCGCGTATTTGCAGCCTGACGCTTTCCAAAGGCAGAGCTCCCCGCTTTCCCCAATCAGGTGTTAAACTCTCCTCTCTCCGAGCATCAGCTCGAGGGTGAAGTCTGGAGGGCCCCAGCCCGACCTGCAGCTTTTGCAAAGGCGGTTTAAAGGAGCTGAATCCTTTTCAATAAGGCTGACAGAAGGATTAACGGGGCTGGGAGATGAACGCGGACCTCCCGAGTCTCAACTCGGCGCCTCATTCACAGCCTCAGCCTCTGGCATTCTCTGCAGCAAGAAAAATCTTCATAAAAAAAAAGAAAAAGTAAAAATAGTAATACCAAGGGCGCCGGCATCCTGAATGCAGAACTAATCCGCAAGGATTTGGTTATGGATTACTTTTACAGTCAGCTCACTGTCTTACAACAGTTAAGAAATTTTTTTTTTGTCAATTAAATTAAACCCATTTTAGCAGATGGATACAATTAGCGATGTTGCATGGGAAACATTGAATTTGAGGCTTTATTTCACTGCTGCACAGAGCCACATAAATTGCCCTCTGCAAGAGGAAAAAACAGTCTCTCCTGAATAAGTGTTTCCTATATTAAAAAAAAAGAAGATAATTCAGTTTTTAAATTTACCCTCCCTCCCGGATGCTGCGTTAATTGATAGAAAGGACTGCAAGAGAGGCGGGGTTGGAGTAACAGAGCACGAATGGGACCAGGAGCCCTGAAACTGAGACCAGGAACACTAGAACTGAGGCGAGGAGCTCTGAAACTGGGACCAGGAGCACGGTGGGGCTGCTGGATGGAGTAAACCAAAATTGGCAGTAATTGATCAAATCCGTGATCTTCATCTTGGCTATTTAGGAATATCAAAGAATCACAGAAGGGTTTGGCCAGCAATGCAGCATCCCAAGGGTGGCTAAAACACCAACAGCCCCGTGGGGGGGTCTTTGCCTTTATCCCACAAACGTTTGCCCAGGTGAGATGAAATATCTGTTCCCTGGGATGTTGCCTGGGGTGCAAGGCTTGGGAATGGTTCCAGGCTGGCAGCACAGCATCTTTGTCTCTTGATGCTCACAGAAGCATCCAAAAAAGCAGCCTGGTTTGCATTCGTTGAGGTTGCTGACACCCAGTCCATAACTGCAGAGAAATGGGGGAATTAATGTCTTGGTGCCTTCAGTCTGCTGCTTCAAATTCAGCATCTTCCAAAGTGGAAATGGCTATAACGTGCTGACAAGGCTTTTTAAAGCTGAGACAGATCTACCAAAGACAAGGGGGAAAAAAATGTTAATCCTGACCTTGGAAGAGGTGGCAGAGATAAAGAAAGAATTGATTATACCATAATCCTGACTATCAGGTCCACCAACATAAAAGACGATTTTTTCGCTGCTGCCACCTCTCATACTTCAGAGGAGACACCTAATGGCAGAATTGAGATGCTGGGCAGGTTTACACTGGAAGGAATTAAGAAATTATAGTTGCTCAAGCAAGTGCCAGTCCTGGGCATGTGCTGATAACACAGAAAATCCTGGGGGGAAAAGAAAACCAAACAAAAACATCCAGCCCACCAAACAAACCCCAAAGCCCCCCCCACATTCCTCTCCCTGCTACACTCCTCTGCCCTGTTGGATTAAGGTTTTCCAGTTTAGGAAGGGAATCAGTCAAATGTGCCGAGATTCAGAGCCAGAGGTGAGCTCCAGATGAGGAGATATCTCCAGACTCTTTTGGAGTTGTGAGAAAGGAGCAATCACAGATGTTGCACCCCGTGCCAGGGCTGGGTCTGCCTCTGGGCACTGCTGATCCTCCTGGGATGGCAATTCCAGGGCAGGGAGGTGATGTGTGGTGTCATACAGGGCAGAGGGTTCCAACCCCAGGCTGCTCTCACTTGCAGCCCTGTGGTTCCTCCCAGCCAGGAGCACTCCCTGACCCAAAACTCTCCCGGGATCTGCAGTAGGAAAATGCAGCAGCTTCTGCGGAAGTTACTCGCAGAGTGAAGCATCCCAGCCCAGCTGCTGCCTGCAGGGGTCAGGATGTCACAGCCCTGCTCAGCCCTTGGAAGCTGCTGGTGAGCCAGGCCACAGCCCCTGACGCTCCTGCAAGGGCCTGGCAGACACCTCTGGCCAGGACAAAGCCCCGTTGGTGGGCAACCCCACCCAGCAGGTCTGGTGGGGCACTGCTGCTGTAAATCCATCAGCCTCAGTCATGGGTACAGCTCCCACTGGTCCCTACAGCCCCCTCTGGGTCATGCTCTGGGGACAGGAGTGTCCCAGGGACCCTTCAGCTGTCACCTGCTCATACATTTATCACCTGGTCTGTATATTCGTATTTCTCCCTACCCTGCCCTCACCTCCCTGCAACGTGTCTCAGCAGCTCCCAGCCCTCCTTCCAGTCTCTGCTCCACAGGCAGGATAAACACAGGGAAGCTCCCCTAATCCCCTCAAGGGAGGTGGCCACGCTTCACCCTCCCTCCACCTGCTCAGATTGCAGATTCTCACTCTCAGTAGTCAGCTCTTATTCCCAAAGTCATTTAAGACGCAGCTGCAGCTAAACCCCCAGCGTAATATTCAAAAATCCTTCTTTTTTCCAAGTAAAAGAGACATCCCCTATTCAAGAGCTTTCCCAGAAGAAGCAGAACAGGGAATACTTCCAGGTCCTTCGCCCTGAGAAGGTTTCAGTGAGCCAGTTCAGGGTTCAGAGATTTCCATTTCCATTCTGACTCTGCAGTCAGGAGAGACAAGGGCTGGCTCTGGAGTAATCTCCTCTCCTGTCTGTGCATCCAAATGAACTGTGAAATTGGAAAGGAGGGAGTCTGAGCATCCTCACCTGTGCCTGGCTCCTGAGCCAGCCTTGCAGCCACCTCAGCAGCAGGAACAGCTGCCACACATGATGCTCAGCCTCTCCCCAGCTACTCCGTGCTCTGCCTGCCCAAGTGCCATGAGAAACTGGGGGGGAAACAGAAAAAAAAAAATGAACTAAGGCAAAGCCCATCTTCCTCTTCCCTGGTTATTCCCATTAGAGCAATAAACTCAAATCCCAGCAGCTGGTACCAAAGCTGACAGGTCTGCAAGGGATGTGTGAGGAAAGAGCAGTGCCTGCCCTTGCAATGCCTTTTTGGACAGGACAGATTTGCCTCAAGAGAAACCCCGTGAGGTGCTGCTGTTGGACTGATGCAACGGTTCTGTTTTGAAAGGCTGTTGAGAGAGATGATAAAATTTGGCTTCTGGACTGCTTGCAGTGAGGCAGAGAGGATGCACATCCCGGGAAAAGCCTTTGGGAGCTCCCAGGGCTGCTCTCCAGGGCACTGTCAGCAGCTGGTCCCACCTGCAGGACCACAGCCCCTCGGATCTCCTGCCTTCCCAGCTCCTGGGCTGGCAGGGCGACACCTCCAGAAGGGAAAGACAAAATGCTTCACCCTCAGAGTGCCAGCACAGATAAAAGTCTTGGCTGTTCAAAGCAGTTGCACGTTTCCAAAACGTGGACACAGAGACAAGATCTGGGGGAGTTGTGCAACCCAGAAGCTTAAAACTTTTGTCAGACGACAATTCTTCATGAATTCCTCTGAGCAACAGCAAGGCCCAACAGCTGTTAATTCCCTGAAGCAGAAAATTATAGTGGGAGAATTTTTAAATCCTATTTTTTTTTTTTCCTTCTTTCTCTGCTAGTAGGATCCTGGAGAGCACAAACTTTTGTCATCCCTCCACGTTCCCTTGGATATGGATCAGTGCAGAGAGGTTTTCCTTGTAGGAGCCAGACAAAACCTCACTTGGTCACGGTCTCACCTCTGCTTCAAAGAGAAAAAGCATCTGCACAGAGCCCAGCCCAACACATCAGAGTGGGCAGGGAGCCCATGGAGCTGCCAGAAAAGAGTCACCCCACAGATACACGGGGCAAAGCAGAGACTCAGAGCACCTGAATTCGGGGAGCTGTGCCCACAAGGGAGGTCCCCACAGTGCCAGGTGATGCCTCAAGGAATGGAACACTGAGAGAATTCCCGATGGGAGAAGGGATCATGCCTGCAGATCTGAATTCCATACCGGGGCACTGGGTTGCTGTCAGTGCTGGCACAGACAGCAGACCACTGCTATTTTCCAGCTCTTCAGGTAGCACCCATCAGCCAGGCTCCAGGTGCAGGGGGAGGAGGAAAGCTGTGCTAGACAGCATTTGTATTTGTCTCTCCACACACAAAAATGTCATTAAGGCTATTAAATAAACCAATTTTTTTTTTATGGGGTTGTTTCCCTGGTTAGAGCTAATGCTGAGATAACCACGAGCCTCACACACAATTCCCACTGGGCAGCACGAAGCACGAGCTGGTGCTGGGTGAAATTAAAGCTGCACTGGGTAAAAGGAAGAGCATTAATTTTCTTGTAGATGCTGATTTTCTTTCGGTTAGGTAAAGTAAACACCAAGCAAAAAAAGAGAATAGAAAACTTTTATGAGGAATATCATCACTTAGCCTCAGAAAAGGAATTTAAACCAGGAGTTCTGACATGTGAAATTACTTTCAATTCCAAACAGGAATGGAAAGCTGGAATGCTGAGGTGAGCTGGAAAATGAGACATTAGGGAGCCCTGGATGAGAAAGTTTGAAATTTAAATGTTTCTTTTCAACAGAATCACGGTATTTTTGCTAAATACTAACACCCTTGGGCTTGGAGTGAAGCAATAGGAAAAAAAATCTTTTAAAAGTCTCAATGAATATTTACCATGGAAAATATCAGTGGAAGCACATTTTTTAATTACAGAAGTCTCTTTTTCTCTGACATTACTCATCTGTGGTTCTAAGAGGCTTCAGAGGAGGCTGGGATTTTGGAGGAGGTGTATGAATTACTGATTAACTCTGCAGGAGAACTCCGAGCTGTGAAATCTCAGGGCTGGGCAGCAGCCTTTCAGCAGGGCACTTGTGTCATCTTTACATCCTCTGTAGGCAGGAGTTACAGCAGGAGGACAAGTTGGGATGTGTGGACTGCTCTGCTGAAGGGATTTCAGTGTAAGCACAGGAAGGATTTCAGGCTGAGGGAACATGGACAGCACAGGTAGCTGTGAGGTGATAAATCAATACCACTGGGACAAGGGCTCATCTTTTGAAGTCAAAGCCTTATTAGCTACATTTTTAGCTCACCATTTCTTGGCTTTATTTTTATTTTTTATCTAACTTTACTGGAAAGAGGAGGTGGAAAGAAGAGATACCTGAGTAGAGGCTGCTGCCAGACAGAAGTTGTATGACATGCTGACAGCCAAGTGTCCATATGTTTCCCTCATGGACAGCGTGTTGCTCCTCATCTATAAATAATGCAAGAGAACTGTCTGCAGAGAATTAGCCTGTGGTTATTCTGTTATTCAGTGCACACAGGGCTGAGACCTGGGCTCATTAACCTGAGCAATGGCAGGACGGGCTGTGGGATGTCAGCACAGCTGTCACTGCCACGGCGTGGCCAAAGGAGAAGTGACAGGAGGATTTGGGCACATTATGCTTCCCACAGGAGGATTTGGGCGAATTATGCTTCCCACAGCTGGGAGCTCGGGCTGATAACAGCAGAGTGGAGCACTGCCGAGCTGTGGGAGGAGAGGACAGGCCAGCTCCCAATTTACAGTGCACAAGCTGTTACTGCCAAGGTGTCACACTGTCCAGCTGTCTGTCCTTCCCTCCATGGGGAGCCAGCCCTTCCCAGCAGCACAGCAGCTCCAGGGCGGTGCTGGGACACGTCTGTTCAGTGCTGTTTCATCTCTCCACACAAACCATGCACAGAGCATCAAACCCAACCGCTCCTCACCCCGAGGGACAGCTCCAAGGGGTCCTTTCCTTTCCATCTCCCCTCTCATTTCTGTACATGAAGCCCCCCAGACTCCCCCCTGCTCTGCAGCCCCACGGAATGGCTGTGGTGCCACGCTGGGCACACCAGCCAGCCTGGGGACCAGGAGCAGCCTAATCACATCAGCACAGGCCTGCACCCAAATGAGGGAGCTGCAGGGAGCTGCAGGGCTAATTGGCACCACACAGCGCTGCTGTGCCTGCCCTGCCTCGCGGGCTGGAGCCTGGCACAGGGTCAGGCACAGCTCAGAGCTCCTGCTGCTGCTCCTCACACCCCGGAGCTGTGCCAAGGGCAGAGGTGCATCCCACAGACACCTCTGTAGGGAACAGCACAGAATTCCCCTCCCTTCCACCCCGCTGCAGGAACAGCCCAGGACAGACACTGACTGGCCCAGCTGGTTCACACAAGGGTCTCTTCTCCTCCCTTCAAGCTGGAAGCATGAGGTGGGTCCATGTAACCCCAACACCACGTAACCCTTAGGTCTGAGCAAACACCTCCCCAAGCTCCCTCAGCTCAAACACACCAATTTTCATCAGCATAGCCCGCAGGGAATTCTTTTCTGGACAGAAAATGCCTCTGGGGGTGTGTAAAACCACTGAAACCCTCAGATTCATGACGAGATCTATGATCAGAGGGAGCTGTGAAGGCAGCCTGGAACACTGAGAGCCCGGGCACAACCAGCCCTTGCGTGGAAGAATTTGTTCTGCAGCATAGAAAGATGGTTTTTATTATTATTTTTCTTCCTGATCATCGTTCCTTTTCTTTCTAAATCCCTCCAGAAAACACCAGGGGTTACGTATTAAGAGCTGCAGATGACAAAGAATGCTCCCTGGTACATTTAACAGCTTCTTTATCACTTCTGAAAGGACCTGGGGTCAGCAGTCCAGACTTGATACCTTCAAATGGTTTTTTAAAAGCGACATTTTCAGTCCAAGTGTTCTTAACTCAGTGTAAGCACCACAGGCCTTAAAACATAGAAACTTTTTATACAGTGAGTTAAAAGCCAGAAAATCGACGAAATAAAATAAATACACCTGACTACGACCTCCCCTGCTGCATGAGCTCATTTCAAGGATGCCAGAACTGTATTCACTGAAAAGCTGTGGAGAAGCCCAGGGATGAAACAGCTTCAGCTTTAACTCTGGAGTGTTGCTTCTTGCTTCGAGTTCTGCATAGTGAATCAGTAGGAAGTGGTGAATGTGATGCCAGTTTTCCAAAGAAGGTTTCAGTGATGAGTAGAGGGACTACGGAGGAGTGAGGATGGTGAATTAGGAGAAACTGGAGTAAAGGGAGTGAGCAGGCACTTGAATAAGCAGGGTGGGGAAAAGGCAGCTCTGGTTCTTGAAAGAGAAGCTCTGCCTCAGGAATAGATTGGAGCTCTCTCAAGGAGGCTGTGAGGGTATAGAAATGTAACCGCAGCAGTTTGTTTGGATTATCAGGAAGCAGTCAGCAAGGTCCTCCAACAGCTAATCTTCCAAGAGCAGAGGTCATCAGACAAATATAACTGGTTAAAAGTTGAGAAACAAAGTGTGGGGGTAAACGGCCGATTTTCAGAGGAGACAATCACCTGTGGTGTCCATCCATCCAGCACCTTCCTAAGCGAGCAGGGGAAGGAGTAGTGAAGGGGGAAAATGACAAAATTTTGCTGACGATGCAGAGAGATTCTGGAGAGTGAAGTCCAGCTGAAGCATTAAACTCGTTTGCTGCTTGACCCTGATAATATCTGAGTGTCCCAGCCGGGGCTGCACTCGCAGCAGGGCCCCAGCAGCAAACGCTCCTCCGTGCTCACACAGCCCATGCCAAGCCCTTGCAATGGAATTAATGTGCTCTCAAAGGCCACGACGAGCCCTTGCAGTGTGATCAATTGCCACGAAACAGCCAAGTGGGTCCCTGCACTGTGCCCTGGGCACGGCTGTGGGGGCTGCCAAGCCACAGCCACGCCAGGAGCAGCTCGTGGGAAGCTCTGGCAATGGAAGTTTGAAGGGAAAATGCTTCAAACCGCTGGGCAGAGGTGGCACAGGCAGCAAAATTCTGCCCTAGTGAAGTTCTCTCAGCTCCCACTGCTTTCCGTGCACAACCGAGGGATTTCTGTTGGCTGTGCTGCCAGGAGGAGGCACAGCCAGGTGTTGCACTGGCACAGAATCCTGGACCATCACTTGGATAATGTCCCAAGAGGACAGGAGCTCAGCCAAGGCCAGCACAGGTCACCCAGAGCCTCTTTGCAAGAAGTCGTGGGATATCTAATTGCAGTCATTACCAAATAGAGTCACGCACTGCTGATGCAGGCTGCCAAAAGGAGCTTCGAGCCACGAAAATCCTTGAATGTTTTGCTTGCACTTAACACTGGAGGTGTTTAAAGGCTCTCAACAGCCATCCTCCCGTGCAGCAGGTGCCCAGCCTCTCTCATTTGTGTTGAACACAGCAAACTTGCAAAGTGGGAAGTGCTTCAAGGCGCCCTGCCAGCCCCAGCCCCTGAGCCTGGCTGTGTTTCTCACCTTCAGTTCCCCTGGAGAATCATCTTATTCCAAAAAACCTGCCAAAGACAGTGCTGGCAGCATGGGAATAGCCAGGGTGTGGCCCAGCAAGGGACTGTGGAGATTTGGGTGGCAGGAATGGGACAGGCTCCCCTCTGCCAGGGGCCTCGGTGTGGCCTCAGCCACCACAGTGATGCAAACTCAAAATAAACTGAGTTGCACCAGACCAGTCAGTCTGACAGGGGCAGAAGGGCATTGCCTGGGCTGCAAATGGGCAGTTTCATGAGCTTGTCTGCACCCTCTTCTCACACCAGTGCTGGGGTGAGCCCTCAACAACCTCAAGGCCACCCTCAGCTCCCCCAGCTGCTGTGGGCAGCCCCCTCACATTGAGTGGGGCAGCACCTGGAAACAAAAAAAAAGCAAAATATTACTTCAAAGTATTACTCCATCAAGCAAAGTGTTACTTTGGACCAAGCCAAGGCAAAGAGAAGCATTTTGAGACAATCAAACACGCTTTCCAGCTGTGGAACCAGACACCTGCTCAGTCTTCCCACTGCTTTTGACTGCGGAATGAAGCCACTTTTCCTACATGAGAGCCATTTCCAGAGGAATTTCCCTCTGACACAAAATTCCAGCGGCCACTTCCCTCTGGAGGAGGGTTTTCAAAATGCAGGAGCAGACAATGGTGGGTAGGGACAGCAGGCAGGGGAGTGCTGCCCCCTGAGAGAAGGGAAATGAAAGAGGAAACCACAAGAGTGTGGCACATCCACTGCTCACTTCAGCCACAATCCCCCAGCCTGTTCCTCCACCAAAAGTGCCACCAGAGGAGCAAAAACGGCACAACCACCTCCCCTGTGCCCTGCAGGGTCCCTTGCTGCTGCCCAGACCCTGTGCTGGTGACACAGATGTCCCTGCAGAGAGGCACAGAGGAGGCATCTGCTCCCTGTTCTTCATCCCAGGAAGCAACCCATGGAGGGCAAAATGTTTTATTTAAAAACTGGCACATGCTTTTTGGGAACAAGAGACAGCCAGGGGACTGCCAGGTCTCGCCAATGCTCCTCCTCAGGAGCTGCTGCCATCCCTGTGTGCTCCTGGCCAGCATCAGAGCTTCAGGAGGACTCGAGCTCAGCATGACGCTGCAAACCCTGGGTTGATCCCAAAGTCAGGGCAGACTCTCAGGAGCTAATTGGAATTTCTGTGTGACCACAGGAGCACAGGCAGTGGACACTCCAAAGATGGATGTTGGACTGAGACTGCTTGTGTGTGTTACGGGGTCTGGAGTTGAGTAAACCAAGCCAGGAAAATGGGAATCACATCTTATCCCGAGCCTGCACATGTTTCTAGACCTGATCCAGCCCAATAATGCAGACACATTCATGAGATTCTTTTCTTTTATCAATTCTGGCTGCATTTGTACAGATTTTTTTCACAGAAGGAAGGAGCAGCCCTTTTTAGATTTTTAAAAGGTGATACCTGGACAAACTTATATGTCCAGCTTGGAGCAGAAATAAACCCTTGGCCGCTGGCAAATTTGGAGTCCAAACTGCCCCAGCAAAAGTGGGATATGCCAAAGGGCCTGGGCAGAGACCTGCAAAGGCAGCAGACAGCTGGTGGGGCCACAGCTGGGAGGGCACAGCTCAATTCAGGACACACCAGAAATGTTACTGGTTTCCATGAGGTTTGAATGAGTAACCAAACACAATTAAATTCACGTAGCACTGGCATAAATCCTCACATCAAAGGGGAGAGTGAGTCTCTTTTGCCCTGTAATTAATAGAATAATCATGGTTATTGCCTGTGCAGTAACTTCAGAAGGCTCCTGTGCAGAACTCCAGCCCTGTAGCAGTGGATGTTGTCTGAATGTTTAAACAGACCTGATCCATATTTTAGAGGACTCCTATGTTCACCCAGGGTTGACTGTGCAGCTCATGCTCCTGTCACACGAGATCACAGGGGCTGCCACCCTTGTCTGTAGCTCTGACAGCACCAGACAAACCTTGAAACCCCTGAAACTCAGAGCACTGGGAGATCTTAGTGATCCCTGCTCTAAAGGTGAGGAAATAAGGGGAAGAGAAGCAGCAAAACTGCGACCACCAGGAGCCCTTTTGAGCCAGGACACTGCCCACACTGCTCCCAGCCACTTCCCCTCTAATGACTGCAGCAGGACACAGACATTTGGGAGCCCAGCCCCGTGGGCACCGAGATTTCCTGATAAATGAAATCACCACTTTAATGTTTTTCGAAAGGTTTAAGTGCCACAAAAGGAAGTATCAAGTTGGGATCCCCAGGCCCAGAAAACTGATGGGTTACCCAGATGGATTAGCCTTCCTCCATCCCACTGCTCCTTCCTTTCCCTGGCATGGGTCAACACCAACACGAGTGGCCCTTTGGGGACAGAGCAGTGACAGGAGTGTGGCAGTTCCAGTGGAAGTGCCTGGACAGACATCTGGACACACCTACCACATGCTGGAGGTGCTGAGCAGAGGCACCCACGCCCCCATCAGCATCCCTGCACTCCCCAGCCCTTTGGGCCACGTGCAGGCTGTAGGAAAGGGACTCAAGGACAGCAGCAGGTTGTCCCTGCTCTGCCTGGCAGGAGGGCACTGCCACATCTCTGACCTTCTCTCTCCCAGTGGGAGCCACTTTGCCAATGGCTTCACTCTCGGTGCTCACCCGGGGAGTGTTCCTGCTCCCTGGAGTCACACAGGAGTTGGGAAGTTGGATCTTGCTCAGGAGACAGCCTGAGAAGCAGCTCCCATCCCACACCCCACCAAAGATTTCTGGGGGCCAAACACAAAATGCAAAGTCAGAGCAAAACGTGCACATTTGAGAGTGTTTGGGCTGGGGTTTCTCAGCCAACCCTTGTTAGAGCTGCTTGCTAACATAAGATCTATTTTTACTGTAAAATCCAGCTTCCACATGGATTTGCTCTTAAGCCAAGCCCTCACCCCCCTCAAAAGTCTGTCCCTGAGCAGGGCCCTGCTTTGCCCACCAGCTGCTTCACTGTGAGGACAGGCACAGCCAGAGCTCACCAAGCTGTGCAGGTGCCACCACAGCCACCCTGGGCAGCTGGAGCCAAACTGGGCTCCCACTGCAGGAGGACAAGGCCTTGGGCACAGGATGCACCTCCAGGCAGGCAGACTGCGGAGTGCAGAGGGCTGGGAACACGGGAGCAGTGATGTGAGTATCCAGGGATTGAGGCAGAGGAGGGAAGAGCGCTCAGGAGCAGCGCTGCAGGATGGATGTGCCAGGGCCAGCTGCTGTGCCAGGTGCTGCTTTCTCCCAGTAGCCCAGGGCTGGGAAGCATCACCTGCCTGCTGTGGGTGCCCAGTGCGAGCCAGTGAAGCAGGGAATGGGCCTGCCAGGCTCACATCTCCCACACACCTGGCACAGGTGAGCGCTCCTCACTCCCCCCCAGCACAAATCGGGAGCTGCAGTCCACAGGGAGTAATAGCAATCCCGTTGTGTGCAAGCAGCAGCACAACGCTCAGCTGCTCACAAAACAATCCAGAGTTCAGCTGCAGCGTTTCCCAGCCCCATCCAAACGCTGCTCTCTTTCAAGGTGCAGGGTTTGAGTGTCACTGGGGGAAAGGGAACCGTCCAACCCCCAAACAACCCAAGCAATATTTTGTTGCTGCCGGCCTGAAATGTCTCAGATGCTGCGGTGAGTGCTCCCGCTGCACGGATTCATCTGTTAACACGCCATCCAGCCCAAATAAACTTCGGCTTCGCTTTGGAGCTGACCTCCAAATCAAGGAGCTCTGCTGTTTCCCTGGGCAGCCCACCCTCCCGCAGGAATTCGACCCTCCCGCAGGATTTTAACCCTCCCTGGCCCACTCTCCTTTCCCCAGCCGTGCTGGCCGTGCTCAGGCAGCTTTAAGAAATTAGGAATTCGCCCTCTCCCGTGCGGTGTTCTGAGGGCGCTTTGCCTTTCGACCTCTGCTGGGATGAAACAACCTGACGCGCTCTCCTCCCCGGCGCTGGGCAGGGGGATGCGGGTGAGCAAGCCGCGGTTATCCAACCCTGCTGCTTTAAACAGCCTCTTCTTCGCCGGCTGCAGTCAAAGCCACGCTATGCCTAACGTCACCGGGGAGCAAAAATAGCCGGCACGAGTAGAGGGAGGGGAATGCGAGTATTAAGAGCGCCCAGATTTCAAACATACTTGGCTTGGCAGCGCGCTCCCTTCCTGCCCCTGCCGCTCCAGATGCACCGGGATCTCTCACTCTCTGCCCGTGAAGAAGGATCCTCTTCTTTCTATTATTTTTTTTTCCTCTTTTCTAGTTTTTCTTTCTTTAAGTTTCAGCTTTGATACTACTAGATAGATTTTTTTTTTCCTTCTTGTGGGAAACTTCATCCGCCGGATTTAAAAGCAAGGTTTGAGCAGGGGAAATTAATTTCTGTTTACAGCTGTAAATATGCGTGGTACTCCTGTGGGATGATGCCGTAGGGGGAAAGGCAAGATTGGCTGGGAAAATCGCCTGGACCGTAAGGTGCTTGAATGGCTGCTTGGAATAACAAGCTCTCTCTGTTTTGTGTGCATGTGTGTGTGTGTTTGTGTACGAGAGCGGCAGTGATGGCAACTTTGAAATGATGCAAGGGCTCCCCATTTGGCTTAATTTTCCTCCTCTAGCTCTGTGTGGAGACGGGCAAAGTGTCTGAATGGGATCAGCGCTGTAGGAATTTTATGAATGGAGCAAAAGGCAGGTTCAGCAGAAGAGGAGCAGAGCGGGGAGATGCAGTGGGCTCGGCTGTCTCTGGCAGGAGCTGTCACTCCAAGGAACTGCTCAGGCAGGCACCAGCACAGCACAAACCTGCTCTAAGTCCCTGGGACGCCAAGTGGGGCAGCTGCAAGGAGGGAGAACCTGAGCCGTGGAAATATGCTCCTGAAAATGAGCTATGACCAGCACACCGAGCTTAGAGCTGTGTGTGGGACCAGCCATGGGCTCAGCTGGAGCATCCCCTGCAGAGCTGCTCATCTCTGACCCAGGGTTGTGAGGCAGAGGAACAGCCACAGCTCCCAGAGCAGCCCTTCACTGCCAGCACAGCTCGGACACCAACATCGATTAAAGGGACAACGAGGGACTGGGACAGACTGGCTGCACCTGCCCTACAGCAGGAGGGCACAGCAGGAGCAGGAAGAGGCAGATTTGGGGTCGCAAGGTCCAAGAAATGGATCCTGGTGCTGGTGAAGCTGCTGGGGACCAGGCCAGAGCAGCACTGTCCTGAAGGAGCACTGACCACTGCAGAACCACGCTCATCTCTCGCCTGGACTCGAGGGGCTGGGGTGGGAGATGGGCTCTGTGCGTTTCTCTGGTGTTTTGCACTTCTATCCCAATTGCTAAGTGAGGGAAAACCTCCCTCTGCGCTGGATTGTCCTCTCTTATACAGAGATTTTATGACATCTCTGTAGCCCCTGTCATCCTCAGCGGGTGGTAATGGGGAGAAGGTGAGGGCAAGTCATGGAGAGGATGAAAATTGTCCATCCTCAGGTGCCACAGAGGTCACTGACAGGGTGACACAAGGGTAGCAGGGGAGGGCCTGGGACTGTAATCCTCCTGCCAAGGAGGCAGTGGAAGGAAAGAGGCAAAGGATTCAGAGCTGGTGAGGACGGAAAGGGACGCCTAACTCACCAGGAAAAGCTGCAAATTCCCAGGATTAAGCAAATCCAACCTGCCCAAAGGCAGAGGGGAGACTTTGCCTGCTGAGCCTTACAAGGACAAGGCAGTCCAGCAGCCCTCCCCCTCAGCATTTTCCAGAGGAAAAGAGACAGCCTGAGTGCTGTAAAACACACAGTGCAAATGCGCTCCTGTACGCAGTGACCTTTAGGATGGCACAGGCTTTTGGTACGCCTTAAAATCTGGGCATTTTAGCTACTTCTTCAGCATTTCTCTGAGGTAGGCTTGCTGTCCATTTGCCTACACCCAGAATGAATTCGAAGCAGCACAGTCCTGATTTGTGCAGCACTGAGTCTGAGCTAAGCAGAGGCACCCACGTACGGAGTTGTCTCACATGTTGCCTCACACCTCGCTGCTCGAGGCTGCTCAGGCAGGTTCACACCCAGCTCTGGCTGAAATAGATCTGTTTTACAGACACATGGACAGCTCTGGCATCACACTGGGCAGGCAGTGTGAAAAACACTGTGTTTACAGACATAGAAATCCCACAGGGAAGCTCCACTTTGCTTTATAAAGTGCCTTTTTCTCCGTCACTCGAATAGTGTTTGAAACTGCAGGGCAGAGGAGGAGCTTCTCATTCAAGGGAAGCTGCTCAGTGAAAACACTGCAGGGATGCTGGGCAGGACTTCGAATGCATCACTAACACAGAACAGACAATTTGGCTGCAAATGATAAATTTGAAGTTTGTTTTCCCCTTTTTAGGGGTTTTCCTCTCCTTCAGGGTTAAGAATGTAGCAAAGAGGTTTAAGCAGTCATGCTGACAGCTCTGTAAATCATTGTTGTGAATTTAGGAAGGATGTTTTTTTCCTCCAACCCCAAGCTAAGGGCTGCAGTAAGTGGTTCCAGTGATCCACACGACCTTTTTTGTCTCTTTTCCATGGACACACCTCACAGCTGGGCTCTTTTAATGAGAGCATGAGCCCCACAACAGTGGCCTCAGTGCTGAAGACCTTTGCTACACTCAGGCAGCACAGATACGTGCTCAGGGACAGGTAAATGATCTTTTGTGCTGCTCTGGCAGATTTCTAACATGTTGTTTCTGGTGTCTTTCCTCCAGGGGAGGATGCAGATGGTCCTTGGATGAGACACCCCTAAGAAATGGTTCAACACCTCCCAGCAGCCGCGTTTCTCGGAGCAGAAAGAGCCCCCTCAGACCCCTGTGACATGAGCAAAGCTTCTGGCATTTAAACCCAGGAGGATGTCCCTGCCCGACGAGCTGGAGAGCCGCTTCCCCGCCACCCCCTCCGTGGTGACGGACACGAGCGAGGACAACGCGTTCAGGATCAGAGCCAACGTCTCCGCCAACGGCACCGGGGACGGCGCGTGGGCGGCCGGCCCCGCGGAGGACATGATCGCCATCTGCGCCATCGGGGCCATCCTGTCCCTCATGTGCGTCGTCGGGGTGACGGGCAACGTCTACACGCTGCTGGTGATGTGCCACTACCTGCGCTCCTCCGCCTCCATGTACATCTACATCATCAACCTGGCGCTGGCCGACCTGCTCTACCTGCTCACCATCCCCTTCATCGTCGGCACCTACTTCATCCAGAAGTGGTACTTCGGGGACGTCGGCTGCCGCATCCTGTTCAGCCTGGACTTCCTCACCATGCACGCCAGCATCTTCACCCTCACGGTGATGAGCACGGAGCGCTACCTGGCCGTGCTGAAGCCCCTGGACACGGTGAAGAGGTCCAAGAGCTACCGCAAGGCCATCGCCGTGGTGATCTGGCTGGTGTCCCTGCTGCTCACCCTCCCCATGCTCATCATGATCCAGCTGGTGCAAAGGGACGACAAAAGCATCTGCCTGCCCACCTGGAGCAAGCTGTCCTACAGGGTCTATCTCACCATCCTGTTCGGCACCAGCATCGTGGGCCCGGGGGTGGTCATTGGCTACCTCTACATCCGCCTGGCCAGGATTTACTGGGTCTCACAGACTGCCTCCTTCAAGCAGACCAAGAGGCTGCCCAACCAGAAGGTACTCTATTTAATCTTCACCATAGTGCTGGTCTTCTGGGCTTGCTTCTTGCCTTTCTGGATATGGCAGCTCCTCTTCCAGTATTATGAGTCCTTCCCTTTGTCTCCCAAGGTGATGAAGAACGTTAATTACTTGACGACCTGCCTGACCTACAGCAACAGCTGCATCAACCCCTTCCTCTACACCCTGCTCACCAAAAACTACCGGGAGTACCTGAAGAACAGGCAGAGGTCCCTCAGCAGCAGCAGCGGGTACTTCCAGAGGAGGAATCGTTTCCAGAGGATTTCAGGGAGATCCCTGTCCACCAGCAGCCAGCACTGCACAGAGACTTACGTCCTTGCTCACGCTCCCCTGGGAAACAGCAGTGCCTGAAGGTAAAATCTATCTCCAAGAACAATCAATATTGACTCCCAACGTTGCTTTGATTAAAAGTGTGCATTGTACAGGAGAAGCCTTGGCAGGCCCAGAGCGTGCACACATTTAGTCCAGAGGCTGTGCCGTGTGTCTGTTCTCATTTCTCCAGTGCCACTGATTTGATGCTAGCAGCACATCTATCTAAATAGCCTTTCACTTTTTATCTTTATATTTTATAGTGTATGTCTCCTCAAGTAGCCATCAATAATGAAAGCCCATAACAGGGCCGTGGTTTTTAATAGTATCAGCTGTCTCACAACGTTTGAAATTATGTTACCCCATGAATGGCTGTAGTTTGCTCTTTTTTTTTTTCTCCCCTTTAGCAGCAGTGCTAAATTTGTAGTTGTATGAGGACTGAAGACAACGAAATAAAAAGCAGCTGATGTTTGTGACACACCATGCAGTTTGCATTTGGGGTAGGACTGGGCAACGTGGATGAGGCATATCCAGGGTAGCTTGTCCTGGTTTGGGTCGTACTCACATTTATTCTGCACTTCTGTGTATGCACTGGGCTGGATTCTCCAGTCACGTAGGTGGAGTTACACCATGGTCCATGACGGTGCCACAGGCAGGGAACAGCATCTCCTACTGCCCTGACCCCAAACACCCATATGGAGCAGCATCATCTGTCCTGGGCAAGCATATCCACCCTCTGCCCTCCTCCAAGGAGGAATTGGGAACCTCTGAGGTTCCTGTCCTCAGGGCATCCACTGGCAAACTGCAACATCCAGCCTGAAGCACCAGACCTCCACCACCAAGTCCAGGAGGAAAGGACAGAGGGAGAGGAGGGGGCTGAGGAGATGAGATTTTCCCCAGGCAAAGCAGTGTCCTCTGCAGTGCTTAATACTGCCAATTATAAAAGTGCTGGTTCTTGGTTAGGGAGGCAATTTGTTCCCTTCACTGGAGGTGATTTTGCCTTTCTGCTACGAAAACATCGTCCTGCCTCCACCAAGAATACATTGCCTGTCCTGGCCTTCACTAATTATAAGGCATCATTAGTGTAAATATATAATCTGTGATGTCTGGCACTTCCCCAGTGAGTCTAAAAGTACCTTCTCTGGGCTGCTGCCAACATCCCTACAGGACTCCTCTGCTTGCAGAGACTCCTTAGCAGGGATATGAGCAGGCAATGCCAACACAACCAAGGTGCAGAATTAGAGCCACATGAATGCTGAGCAGCAAACTCAGAACTGCAGCGTGAAATCCCTCTGGCAGTGAGCTCTGTTTGCTTGGACTGAGCCTGAATTCAGGATTTAACCATCTATCCCCCTTCAAGGGGATTAAATGGTCGCTGCTCACGGGGACAGGGCAAGATCTGCATGCAGCCTCCCTGGGGAACACACTTGGACAAGTCATTGTCTCTTCCACTCATGGGCTTGAAGTTTGTTGTGGGTGGGGGAAGATTCACACCAGGAGAGAGGGCTCTGGTGCCTGCAGTGCTGTGTGCCAGCAAGTCCCACTTCAGGATCAGCCCCTTCTTGATGCCAGAGGGGCAGGAATAGCACGAATTTGGGCATTGCCTGTGCTGACAGTACTCGTTAGCTTTCAGACCCTCTTGGCTTGGAGACACTGCAGTGAAAGCCCATTAGAGAGAGTGAAGCACCTCCAACGCTCTGTGAGGGAGTGGGAGCCCGTGGATGGGGGTGGAGAGGTTTGTTATGGAATCATAAAGGCTGGGAAAGGCCTTCAACACTGAGTCCAGCCATTTCCCCAGCGCCACCTCGTTCACCACGTGTCCCCCAGTGCCACACACACACGTTCTGAACACTTCCCAGGATCCAAGGATGGTGATTCCACACTCCTTGGGCAGCCTGTTCCATTGCCTGACCACCCCTTCATGGAGGAATTTTTCCTATTATCCAATCTAATTTCCTGAATCTGTTCTTCACTTATACAGTCAGATGTTTATCATGAGTCAGAATGTAAAGCTTAGCCTCCTTTTTTTTTTCTTTCAATGGCAGTTTTAGCTTCTCCTTGCTCAGGAAGAACCAGACAGGCTCAGGATGATCAGTTCCCGTGGCTGTGAAGGAAAGCTACTGCAGCCTGAGCCTTTGGAAAGCACTGTCCATCGTGCCTGAAATCAGACAGGCAAAATGACATGGGGTTTGCAAATCTCAGCTCATCAACACACCCATGCAGACAGTGCAGGAGCTACTGAAAGATATTGGAGCAGGTCTGCCTTCGATAATTCAGTCTGACCCCTTCACCCTCAGCAGCTCTGCTCTGATTCTCCTCTCCAAGCCCTCCCTAAGCAATCCATCTCACAGCAAAGCCCTGCAAAACGCCTCTCACGGCTCTGTCAGCGCAGGGAGCACCCTGAAAGCAGCACAAGGCCGTGGCAGATGTCCAGGGAAAGGAGCTGGGATTCCCTGTTTCCCTGGAAGGACACACAGCCTCAGCCCTGGGCTGCACAGTCACCCTTCTGGTTTGAAGCTCGTGCTGTGTCAGCAGGGGCTTTGTGATGTGTTTGTCAAATCAGCTCAACAAAGCCAAGAGAAAAGACACCCCCGGGGGTCAGGGCCTGGCTGTGGGTGATGCTTTTGTCAGTACTGGGTCATCTCTGAATGACGAGATGTTTCATTCAAGCCTTCCCCTTCCCACCCCAGGCTGGAGTTGGTTTTTGCTCCTTCAAACACTCAACATCCTTCAGCACTCAGGCAACAGTAAGGGAAGATTATTCCAGGTACAAGCAAGGCTCTGAGCACTTCCCAAGCAGCTGAGTCCCAGCCCTGCATCCCAAACTGACTTCACAGGGCACCAGCCACGCTCAGATAACATCAGGGAGCTTTTCTCTGCCTGAAACAAAAGAGCAGCTCAGCCCCAAGAGCCTGCTGAACATTAACAGGGGAGCAGGAGCAGCAGTGAGAGCCAAAGAGGGAGCTGCCTCCTCCAGGACGTAGATTAACTGCGTGTTTAATGATAGCTACAAAATTAGCGTGCCCTATTTATTCCTCCCTGTGCAAACCTATCATCAGTCAAAGACCCAAGAGCAGTCCTTTGCATAAATAAAACCTGAAATTGGTGTGAAAGAGAAGTGTGTGTGTGTGTGGGCTTGCATAGCTCAGAACTGACTCTATCTGTTAGTTTTCCCCTGTGGGGTAAGGCCAGGAGGTCCTTCATGATCCCAAATCCTTAAGTCCCCCCATCTCTGAGGTGTTTGATGCCCCACAGACCGGAACCACCAGCTGAACTCCAGACAGTAGAAGCCAAAACATCCAATTTTTTTGCCCATTTAAGCCAGGAAACATTAACAATATCGCAAAACTCATAGAAAGTGCAGTTGTAAATACTCCAAAGTTTTCCAAAAAGGGCCAGGGCAAGGATCAGTGCTCCTACAGCCAGGAAAGGCCAGGTACCCACTCTGGTGGGGGATTCAGGCAGCAAAGTGCAGCTGGGGCCAGGCAGTGTTCTCAGCTGGATGTGGTCTTTGCCAGAAAAGGATGACGTCCGTGTTTACCCAAATGATTCACAAATCCACCCAGAAATTTAAGAATCCTTCTGGAAATTCTTTTATTTCTTCTTTTTTTCCGAATTCTGAATTGTCTCGTTTCAGCCTTTAGGAGGCAAAACAGCACAATTTGTCACTTCGGGGTGAAGCCCTGCCCATCAGTTTGCTTACACTTAATTTTAAAAAGCCTTTTTCCATTTTGTTCAAACCGCAGGACTCTTACAAAAAAGTCCTGTGGTCCAAGTAGGAAAGCAGAGAGCAGCTGTGCATCCCTCTGTCCAAACCCTGCCTGGACAGGGTGGTGCCCACCAAAGTGCCACCTCCTGCCCAATTCCCAGGTGCCACAGCAGTCACAGGCACAAATGTCCCTCCTCACTGCTGATGGAGCCTGAATTAAACTCAAACCCACTCCCAGCTTGAGCCTGCTCCTTGTTCCTGCAGCCCAGTGACTGCAAGGCCACCCTGCCCTCCTGTGATTGTCGGATTTCAGCTGCTGGGACACAGCCAGGCCAGGAGCCCTTCAGCCTCCAAGCACCCAGAAAAACCTCAGCCCAGGCTCCCAGAGAGGACCTGGGCAGTATTATGCCCATTTTGGTTCACTTACAGCTCAAGATGGGCCGGGCTGGCTGGGTGAGGAGGTGGGATTTAAGGAGCACTTTAGCTCTTGGTCACCAGCTCAGTGATTACCCCACAGGGCCAGGGGGTGACAATTTCCATATTGTCAGGTAATTATTTTCCCATTTCTCTGGGTGACCACTGCTCAGAAGTTTCTGCTCAGAAACTTCTCAATTCAGTGTTTGCTTCAAGGCATTAAAAGGAGAGGCCAAAGGCTGAGCAGAGCTTGGAGAGCAAACCCAGCCCTTGGCAGAGCTGCCTAGAAAAAAACCCTTCCCCTTGCCAGGGCTGCCCCAGTGGCGTCTGCTGTGGCTGCCACCCCAGGATGTCTCCACCAAAGTGATCTGCCCCAGCCACGTCTGAGCAGCGCACTCAGACTGACTGCTCTGGGGATCTTTCTTTCCTAAAATTAAATCCTGAGGCCTCCACACGGCCACTATTCCTTCTCCAGATCAAACTCCTGCTGTCTCTGCAGTTGCAATGGAGAAGAGTTCACCACAAGAAAAATATCAGCTCCTGTCTTGTGCTTGGCAGTTTTGCTAAGTGACATCTGGGCACACTGAATATTGTCCTGTGCACCCCTGGAGCCAGGCCAGCTCTGCGTGGAGATCTTTGCCATCTATTCACTGCATGAGCTGCTGTGGCCTGGGAAAACAGTGTCAGTTCTAAATGGTTCTGACCCTTTTTGCACCTCCAAAAATCAGTATTTTACCTGCAAGTCCTGCTTAGACCTGGTTTTCAGCTGAGGATGCTGATCCAGGCACATCAGAAGTGTGGTGGAATCAAGGTAATCAAGGAGAGAGAGCGAGAGCAGAGAATGAATTATGCTGCCAGAATACAGAGGGGTGTTTGAAAGTGGGCTGGAAATGGCAAGGCAGAGCAAAACCAGGTGATTTTTTGCTGACTCCCAATTTTTCAGCGCAGTAAAAAATGAAAATTCACTACAAACATTGCAGAAAGAAAACCCCAAAATCCCACATCTCTGAGTGAAAGCTGAGCAGCAGATAAATCCATTGCTGGTAATAACAAAGCAGCTCACTTTTATTCTGGTTTCCCAGGAGCAAACACCCCACCAACGTACTCAAACATCAGGGAGTCCACCTGTCAAAAAGTCAGAGTTTTCTCTTCACTCTGAAGGCTTGCTGCTAAATCCACTCTTCCCAAACATTTATCACCACTGAAGCCATCTGTCTGCGAGGAAAGCACATGTTTTTGCCAAAAGAGAAAGTGCAAATATCACAATTTGCGTTTCAAAGACCAAGCCGCTCAAGCATGCATAATTTCAACTGTTCCCAGCTTTAATTACATGGCAAGTAGCTGCTGTTATTAGTTTAAAGCCGTCTAGGAAGATAATAAAATAGCACAATAAGAGCAAATATACGACAAAAATCAGTGAAACACCCTGCCTCGGTGGTGGAGTGGAACATCCCCTGGCACAGGAGCAGACAGGACAGGATTTGCCGCACCAGCTCTGGCTGTTCCAACCACCCCTGGCCAATTCTGGCATCTCCCTTTCACAGACATCCTGGAAGTCCCATAACAGAGTTAATTCACTGGCATCAGCTGCAGTTCCTGCCACAAAACATCCAAGACTTATAATTTTATTATTTTTTTTTTCAGTTGTGCCAAAGGCAGCACAAGGGGTGCACCCACCAGTGGACAGATCCTCAAAATTAATTAATCCTTGTGGGAAAGAAAGGCAACACCAGGAGTCAGGTGTAAGCATCAGTAAGGAAATTCTTTGAGCCTAGTGAACATGAGAATCGAATATTATGGCAAAGGTTTCTAATTCTTAATCACTATTTCACAAAGGGGGGAAAAAAAGTCTTAAAAGGAAGGAGGTCTCATCCATTACCCCAGTGACAACAGGTACCCACATGCTTTGGGAATTAAAGTAGCCACACTCCTTCCAAGGCTTTCCTTTCCATACTGAATTTGGAAAAATTTGTGCCCAAACCTGAGCACACTGGGCAGCAGAAGCGCACTTTGGCTTTTCCTGTGTTTGTGTTTATTTGAAACACAACAGGAAACGCAGGCAGCAAAGCCTCCTGCTGATTGCCTCGTTTAGTTTATGGCTTGCTGCTCAAAGGGGAGTGTAACATAATTAATTCATCAACTGCAAACGTCCTACAAACTGAATTGCTCCGTGTTCGTGTGAACTGAAAAATGTTTCTGTGAGTTGCTGGTCCTCTTTTGGTACCCTCAGAGGAGAGATTCCTTCAGGGTCCAGAACTGGGGTTGCAGAGAGCTCAAGTTCTGAGCACAAGGGGTGCCACCAGCCCCAGCAGACCCAGCTGCCCTGCCAGGACCCCCTCCCCGGGGGTCAGAGGGTCTCCATTCCAGCCCCTCCACTTGGGGGATGCTGGATCCCAGCTCCTCAGAGCAGCGTCAACACTGAAGTCCAGCGAGGGAAAAAAACTCTTCAGGTAGTTTGGTAACACTCTGCAGAACCCGGAGAGGAGCAGGGCAGGAGCACCCGGCATTGGCTGAAATGTGCAGGTGGCCCAAGGGAGGGAAAGTCTGATTGTGAGGAGTATGGGCCAAACCACACAGGGAGCCCAGGACTGACACATTCAGGCTGAGATTTCTGGAAGAAATGCAGGTTTGATTTTGCACGGAGCCTGCCTATCCTGTGTTTTCAGCTGAGGCTATTCATTTCTTGCTTCATGCAAATTCAGCTTTCCAAGGAAAAGCTACAAGTCTCTAAACAATAAAAGTAGGTTTGTTTCCACCGGAGTCAATGCAGTTGTATCAGTTTATACTAAAAACAACCTCAAAACTAAAAACATTTTTGACCCTCTGAGTCCAGGAATTCTCCATTTCAGCTGCCCATGTGAGTAACAGTGAAGACATCAAGTGATCCCATGAATGAGGTACTCCATTTACTACGACCTGAAGTATCCAAGAGTGGGACCTACCCCATCACACCAAAATCTGTGCAAAACCATGTGAGGTGAGGCAGAATTTCTGAAGTTTCCCAGTCCTTGGAGTATCAGAGAATGGTAAATTTCCTTTCTTTAGGGGCAGCTTGTGCTGTTCCAGCCTCCTCCTCCTCCGTGGCTGGGTTTCAGTGCAGCAGCTTTGGCCATCTGGCTTCATTAGAACATCATCCCTGGCTTCTTTGCGCTGGACCAAAAATAGTAAAAGCAGTTTCCCTTTGGGCATTTATCAAGCTAACTGGTGGGCTGATTAAGATTTAGTTTGGCTAATTAAGGAAGAAAACATCTCTGTAAGCTGCTGGGGCCTGATTTGCTTTCTGCTGCCGAAAACTTCTTCCTTGCTTTGAAACCCGTGTCTGGAAAAATCTGCTGTTGGGCCAACCTGCACAAACCCTGAGGCAAACACCAAATGCTGCCACACTCCTGCACTGCAGCAAGGGAGGAGCTTTAATTTATGCCATCCCTGATCAATGGATGGAGCAGAAACTTTATTAGCCCTGAGAGGAAACAACCAGTACCTGCAGGATTTTGGACACTCATGCAGGCCCCACTGAAAGTGTTCTTTATGGCTGTCTTGCCCAGGGAGGTTGGGCACGTCTGTCCCACCCATGGAGCTCCCACCCTCAGACTCCCTGCCTGGGCTGAAGGAGAAAATGACTGCAGTGCATGGGGCAGAGTCTCTGTGCTCAGCCAGCAGAGACCCAAAAGCCCTTTTCTCCCACTCTGCAGGAACACCAGAATATTAAAATCTGTGACCAAAAAGAATCAGAATCAGAATCAGAATCATTAGGTTGGAAGAGACCTCCAGGATCATCAAGTCCAACCCAACCCTAACCTCAACTAAACCCTGGCACCGAGTGCCACATCCAGTCTTTTCTTCCCACATGAAGAAATCCACACCCCCATGGCATAGAGAGGGCAGAAGTGGAGGCGTGCTGAAGACACTGGGCTGAAATGAAGAAATTTTGGTAAAACTGGCTGCAAAACAGCCTTTCATGTGAACCCAGGCCAGCCAAACAACTTTTCTGTGTTTGAGATCCTCATCACTAACCTGCCTTTTCTTTCCCCCAGTTTTGTCCCTCTCCTCTCTTCAGGACACAAATTCCTCAGGACACTGAGTACCTCTGGCAAAGCCTGTGCAGATGCTCAGCACAGTGAGGCCACAAATGTAACCTGTGGTTTCAAAAGCAGCGTGACACAAACAACAAATTTCAGCTGCTAATGGTAAAAAGCAGAGGTTTTTTTCACTAGAGGGAGGCTTTAATCCTGTGCAAAGCTGGTGCCCCGCAGTCAGATGCCCACATCCATGCTCCTGAGCAAGGAAAGGACAGGACAGCAGCAGAACAGAGCTCACCCTGTGCTTTTTACCCCCTCTGTGAGATGGCTCTGCCTTTCCTGAGCCAGGTTATGCAGCTGCCTCCAGAGTCATTGCAGCAAATATCCTTTTTTTTTTTCCTTTTTTTTTTTTTTTTTCCATTGAGTAATAAAGCAGCTTTTCTGCCCTGCTGTGAAAAGAATGGCTATCTCTGGATATGTGCTTATGGAAGAGCTGCACTGGCATATTTAGAGCTTCTCTGACTGCTCAGGTAAATCCATCAGCGACGTGTAAAAACGCTGCCCAAAGGGATCAGTTTGCAGGAGAGGCATAAGTCAGGGAAGCAAGCTACTCAGATGACCCAGGATTAGTTAAGTGCAGTTGTTTCTCCTTAGAGAAGCTGCTGAATTTGCAGCTTTGGGAGCTTGAGTTATGCACAGCACTGACGCCCACTGCAGCTGCCCACAGCCCATCCAGCGAGCTGCACCTGCAAAATGGCTCTGTAGGATCAAAAAAATGCAGAAATTGTCTTTTCTGGGGCTTCCCCACACAAGCCTGTGAGCTCCTGGGTGGGCTGTGCTGCAGCTCAGCAAATGGCAAAATACCTGGGGAGCTCAGAGCGACCAAATCTCCCCACACACCTGAGAAACAGAGCAACCAGTCGGTGTGCACAGAGGGAAGGGGTTTTGCAGCTTTGGGGTGGGAGTCTGCCAGAGCAGGATGGAGAAGGGCTGTGGGTGTGTCCCCTGGGGGTTGGCAAACTCCTGCAGAACAGCTCCTCTCTCAAACTGCTTAGCTCCAAGCAGGAGAAGCTGTGTGGCAGGGTGTCCCCTCTGCCTCTCTGAGGGAGGGTGAGCTCCATTCCCAGCTCTGGGCCTTGAACCAGTACTGCTGCATTCCTGTTGACAAACAAAAAACCCCCAAAAAAACTTTGTTTTTCCACCCTGAAGCCCTTTGAGATCGATGCATGAAACAACAGCGCGCCCTGTACCTCTTGGATCCTCTCTCTGGCATAAACTGACACACAGCTCTGTGTTTTCCTTATTTCTGAGCAAAATAATCGCCAAGAAGAGAGAGGACCTGCCAGGTTGATTGGGAAAGGGAGCAGGAAACATTTGGGTGCAAGCAGGGAGACCTCAGAGCTCTGCCCAAGGCTGAAATCATCTGCCTGGCAAATTGCATGACAGCTTCATCCCCCAGAGATTTGGCTTCTCCTGGCTGAGGAGCCTGGGTGAGGCTGAGGAAAAGCCTCTCCTGGGAGGAGAGCTGAAATGGGAATTCTGCTGGAATGGGAATTCTGATGAAATGGGAATGCTGCTGGAATGGGAACTCTGCTGAAATGGGAATTCTGCTGGAATGGGAATGCTGATGAAATGGGAATGCTGCTGAAATAAGAATTCTGCTGGAATGGGAATGCTGATGAGATGGGAATTCTGCTGAAATGGGAGCACTGCTCAGCCCTCTGCCGCTCCAGACAGCGCTGAGTTGTCCTTGGCACGTCTCCCCCGAGCTGGAGTGATGTTTATAAGGGTGCTCTTGTAAATGGAAGAAAAATACAGCCCAGCTGAATTAAATGGCAGGCATTTCTCTCCAGTGAAGTTTGGCAGGGGATGCAGAACAGGATTGCTCTGGCACCGTCCAGGGCAGCTCCACTCTCATGGAGGTTTCTCTGTCTCCATTCCATTTTTTTATGTACTTCTTGTGAGTGTGTAGTTCTCATTCAGGGCTTGGCATGGCATAGGGCACCTGATCACATCAGTCCTGAGCCACCTCCAGTGTCGTGCCCCAGCCCATGCAGTGCCCAGGGCAGCTGGACAGGAGCAGTCTCACACAGACAGCCCCAATATTCCCGCTGTGGGAAGGGCTGGATCCCCAGCACAGCCAGGAGCTGTGGCCTGGAGTGCTGCCCACGCCGTGGGGGCACACAGGTGATGCCTTAAGTTTCATCTTTCATGTTTTTCAGGTTCTGTGCTGCCCAGGGGTGCAGTTCTGAGCCTCACATTCAGTGTCACTCAGCTCTGCACACAGCAGGGACACAAAACAAACCAAATCCTTTTCTTGTTGAAGACCAAGGACAACTGGGACAACTTTCAGGCCCAAAAGCACAAACAACAGCGGACTGAAGAGAGAAAACAAGAAGGATGGGACTTCTTAATCTGAAGCTGTTACTGGATAATTAAACCCAATATGCAAATGGATCAAAACTTATCAAAGTGTGAGACCTCATGACCGTTTGTCCATTTTGTGACCACTTTGGGTCCACCTTGGGTGCAGCCCTGGCCAGGCTCCTGTCCTGCCCAAGGTGTGTCCTAAAGGCCTTTCAATAAATCCCTACTTTATTCTCCAGCTCTGTGCAGTCTCTGGTCCCAGCTCAGCCTTCCCAAGGCCTCACAGGCTCCACGCTGCCCCTGCACAAAGCCCTGCCAGCATCGCTGGTGCCAGCAGGATGGCACACTGCAGAGCCTGCCAGGGCTTTTCTCCACCACGGGAGCTGCTTTTAATTGATGGACTGAGACCACTGACAGGGCTGGGAATGCTGGGAGAGAGTGTCCTGCAGGATAAGAGCACTCCTGCCCCTGCTAGCCCACAGCTTTACCAGTGCACAAGCCTTTTTATTCTCAGCAGGTAAAAGTCAACCCGTGCTGACAGCAGGCAAAAGGCATCTGAATCACAGCCTGCAAATGGAGCAAATGAAACCTGGAGCAAAGGGCTCTGCAGCGTTCTGCCTGGGATGTTCAACAGGCACACACACCTCCTGCCAGGTTTCCTAAAAGCGTGTGCCACTGGGGTCGCTCTAGTGCCACAGGTTTGGGACAGGTAAATTGCTAAAGTCGTAAGTCTGAAGGGGGAACAGGGAAAATCCTGTGACCAAAACCAAATAATGAATGGGAGTGTACTGGAGAAACCTTTGGTAGGAAGACAGGGATCCATATTCTGTGGCTGTCCCAGCCAAACCCAGACATTTGGTCATTCCAAAGTAATTCCCTCCATGTATGTGAAGGACTTGGAAAGCACACACACCATCCCCCAAGCACAGCACATAAATACAACCAGGAGCATCTATATTCTTTTATCCAGTATTTATTTATTAATACTTATTTATTACCCAGGTATTTATTAAAAATCAGCTTTTTCTCTGCTGGTGCCAGCTGAAACGGATCAAACAGTCTCATAGGAATGGGTAACTCTGGAGATAATCAAAACATAAAGAGAAATCAGCAGCTGTGTTTCTCCCTATAATCTTAGCTGCCTGGCTGTAGGATTTACTTCCCTTGGATAGATGAAAGGAACTGTACTTTATGCTGAAGCACTAAAGCCACAGGTACACTTTTCCCTCTCATGGCCTTCTCCAAATCAGTTGTTCTGCACTATGGAACAGAACCCAAAGGCTCACTAAACCACCAGCATCATGCATTTGCCCCACATCACTTTTTGCCCCTCAGTTAGTGAGTGTGGGGAAGAAGAAAAGGGCAAATATGGGAAGAGTTTTCAGGTACCACTATGGATACAGCAATTGTCTTCGTGCTCAGGGCAACTGATGTATTAACAGTGTATTAGAAGTGACAAGTTCCAAGGGCTCAGGCAATGGAGGTGATCCTCATTTGCCACAATAAAACAGACCATGAAAGTACCTGTCATGGTGCCATTAACTGCTTCCTGAGCCCAACTGTGCACCCTGTGGCACGGCTTCTTTGCATCCAGAAGAGATTCTTTACACTCCTTTGATGCCCACATAACTAATCAGCAATCAACTAATCTGGCAAGGTGGCCAGAGCCGTGTCTCAGAGTGAAGCAAAGACAGTAATTTCTTATGTCGTATTTCTTCTCCTCTCATGATTAAAAAAAAAAAAAAAATTATCATTTACTCAGCTGGATTCATTTCCAGCAGATATTTCTTCAGAGAATGCTTTGATTTTTTGCCTCTCAGTTTGGACTGGACACCAGTGTCAGATGAGACTTCAACAGACTCACAGACCTGGGCTGCTGATGAAAATTTTCACACTTGCAAATTGACACGTTCTCTTCCTGCAAATCGCTCACGGTGACTTTTCCCAAAGGCAATCCTGACAGCAAATGCTTTAGCTCAGGTATTTTGGGATTTCACCACAAGCAAGGGCACAAAAACCAGCAAAAGCAAACACAGCATTTAATTTGACAAATATTTCCCAAAAAAAACCCCAGCACCCAGCCCCTGTGGCAGCCATCCCACAGAAATTATACTAATTTAGAAAGCCTGAATGAAAGGAAATCATCAGTATTCTTTGCAGGAAACTAAATTTACCTTGAGTAAAATCTAGCTGATGCAACCAGCCACCAAAAGCCCTGCCAAACTCCCAGGCAGGCCTTAAGGACGAATTTTGCCAGCTTTGGGCCACAGAAGTCTGTGTTTAATAAATGTTGACCCATCAGTAAGTCCCTGGCAGGAGCCTGAAGAGAGAGAGCATGGCAGGTTTTGAAAGGCACCAGGCTGAGGGAGCTCACAGATTCACTCGTCATGGATGACAGTGAGAAACCTCTCAGAGGGCAGCCTGAGAAAATTGGTTTATGTAATTACAGAGATTTATGTCTGTTGCAGCTCCAGAAGTTTCGCTGTATCCTGGGGATCTCGGCACGCAGGAGCCAAAAAAAGAGAAATGTCACATCATCTTTGGACGGAGATTGCAGGATCAACACCCACAGGGTGGATAAAGTGTTGGGTTGGGATGGAGCGCAGCAATCCCTCCCTTGGAGGAGGAGACAGAGGTGGCAGAAGAGCCTGGCTGCAGCAAACCACCCTGGTGAGCAGGAAAAGCCACGGGAGCTGGCAACCCGCAGCCACATTTTGATTTATTTCCATGTGGCAGAGAGAAGCAGCTCATTATGGAAGGCATTGGGCGTGCCAGGGCTTCTCATTAGCAGTGCACGGTTGTGTGGTCAGCCTGAGATGATTTTCGGGGCTGGAATGTACTAAAGTCAGAGTGCTAAGGTCTCATTTAGGGGTAGGTTGTCTGGAGTAAACACCTACAGCTCTAAACCACGAGAGTCTTTGCCGCAGCCCTGAATTTCCCCCGTGCTGTGTAACAGTAAATTCGTCAGTTAAATAGCACCCCGACTGAGATTTGAATGAACCAAATGGATGAAAAGTAAATGTCCATCTATGTTTTTCAGTGCACATACAAGGCAGAAATAATGACTCCAGAGAGATGGAAATCAAGGACTTTTAAAACCAGAGTTGTCATTGCCAAGCTTACAACAGGACATTGTTCCATCAGCTCCAACAGTTTTCTATTAAGTCTCAGATGCAAAGTGATTTTTTTTAAAACACTCTGGTTGCTGAAATCCCCGGACTGTTAGAAAACATCGCCTTACTTAAAAAAAACAAACATACAGTTTAGTTTCCAGACCCTCAGATTAGCTCACAGGTGTGACAAAGAAGATCAAGAGAAACCCAGGTCTATTTTTTCGTACTGTCCTGTGCTACCTAAGTCAGTCCCAGCCAGAATTCTGGCTCAGCTCCAGACTGATGCTCCTGCTGCCCAGCACCCATGGACCCACTGCCCTGACCTGGCACATACAACCTGGGGAAATCTTGTGCCAAAGACAAGAGAAAGACAGTGAAGAAGAACAAACTAAAAAGGCTTTTTGGGCTCTTCCTGATGCAGCATTTCCTCAGGCAGAATTTCTGGAGAAAGGACCACCATAAAGGACCCAACCCAAAACCTTGCCAGGGGAGGCTCGCAGGCTGCAAGGAATTTGGACAGCTGGCTTTTTGACTGCACTTATAAGTTGGTGACAACAAATTGGTAGAAAGCTTTGAATGAATAACTCTTTGAATTGAATGCCTGAGCTCCTGGGCAGGGCAGCAGCCCCTCCCCAGGACAGGAAGGCTCGCTCTGGCTGCTCGCTGAGGGAGAGGACAGGAAAGGCTTCACATCAGCACAGTGCTGAGGTTCTCTCTGACTGGAAACGTTCCTTGTGTTATTCTGAACAGTCTGTCCAAACTTCACGGCACAAACTGCTTTAGAAATTACAGCCTGGAATGCAAACCCAGGGCGGGCTGGCCGTGGGCCCTGGCTGCTCCTCCAGGCCCCGATGCCAAAGGGTGTCTGGTGTCAGCAAGAGGGACAGGAGCATGAAAAAGCAAACACCTGGCTCCAGCAGCCGTCCACCCTTCTAACCAGCACTGTTTGCTTTGTGCCACAGGAGAAGGGAGAATAGGAGCCACGTTTTGGACTGTCAGCAGCCAAAACCAACACACGGACAAAACACATCCTCCAGCAATTACACCCTGTGGTTTCCATCCACATCTGGATTTTGCCCCAATACCATAGAGCTGAGCCTCTTGGAATGGCTCCTTGGTCCACCAGCATTGGTGTGGAAAGCAGGCAAGGAGGGTTTTTTTGGGTGAGAAATGCTCAGAACTGCCGCTCTGAGTGGTTTGGGGAAGGCTCCCCAGCGCAGGGACCGTGAGTGTGCCTGCCCCAGGAGCAGGAACAAGCAGGATAGGTGCCAACCCACCCCAAACACAGCCAGTGCATGGGAAAGCAGCCAAGGGGAGCAGTCTGGTCCAAGGTCCAGATGTTGCCATCTTATCCAGATAAGATAAACAGCTTTACACCGCAGCAATCAGACTTTTTTCCTCCTCTCTATTAACTCCTAACTTATCAAGGGTTAAGAGAGTTAAAGTTCACACACGTTAACGAGGTTCAGACAGAGTGATCCTCCCCACATTAAAGCAAAAACCCCCAAAGCACAGCCCAACTAAATCATGCTGAGGGGTTGCATTCCTCAGCCCCTGTGATGGCTCCCATTTTATCAACAGAAAAGAGTTTCTGGCCCCAGATGATGTGCAATAATTATATCTTAACAGCAGTTCTTGAAGGCCACATCCTCTCCATTACTCCTGTGTTTTTAATGTTAAACTCTCTACCAACCATATTTAAGACCAAAGAGGGTTTACAGGGCCAAAGCCAAGTACGTTAAGAAGGTCTCATCACACGAAATTGCATCTTAGGCACCAGAGAGAACAAATGAGAAACTGGGTGAAGGCAGAAGCCAGAGCGATGAAGCTAATGCTGGAACTCTTTATCTCACAGAAAAAATGACTGGGTAGCTGCTCATTTGATGTGCAGCAATTAAAGACTAATTTACACAGTGCCACTTAGTGACAAGTATAATTATGTCCTACTCAGGGTACATATCAGATAATAATTGCCTCCAGCTGAGCTGGAGGTTGTAACCACTAAAAGGGACTTTAATGATGTGGCCAAAGATGGATTTCAGCTGGAAAGTTTATGACTGACCACAAGAGCACAGGAGTGGCTCACAGCTTTTTCAGGAAAACTGCAAGAGAAGCTTGATCTCCTCTATATAAATAATTGCACTGATCTGTGTGTAGATGGATAACAAAGATAAGAAGGTACGAAACAAAATCGATTTCTAGGGCAGGTCATACAGGAATTTGTTCAATTCACAAGGTTCTGGTGCCAAAAGCCTTAAAAAAAAGTACTCTGCAGTGTCTTATCTGGCTGTGGTCACTCCGAAAGACATAAACTACCATTTCCAGGATGCTGCTGAAATTAACTTTTAATATCCCCCATTGAAATAAAACCCAAAAACACAGAAACAAGCCTGGCTTGTAATACTTGCACAAAAAATGAAGTCTCATCCTAAATTGTGGAGAGATTCCAGCTCTTCCACGGGGCAGAAGTGCTCAGCTGCACACTGTGGAAGAGATGTCCAGCGTGGTTGTAGCCCTGAATGTGCCACCAAAACTCCTCAAGGAGAAATAGGAGTTACAAAACACAATGGTGCTTTTGAGCACGTACACAGTATTTTTCTCCCCACACTCCACTGGTCTTCCCAGCCCCAGGCTGAGGACTGCAAAGGGAGAGGGGCTGGGATGAGGATGTGGGAGCAGAGGTGGGATTAGAGCAGCATCAGCAAAAGCCAAGTTGGTTTCAGAAGGCTTTAGGATGCCGTGGCTCCGCACCAAGAACCCAACTGTACTTGTCATGGCCATATTGATGCTGAAATCCCATGATTTGGGGGGGCGCTTCTGTTGGCAGCTGCGTTGAGCTGAGCAGCAAGGAGCACAAAAATAAAGCAGGAAGACGGCACAGGTCATAAAAGCTGAGCTCAGTAATAGTAACAGTTGTAAACTAAGCAGCCTTAGGGCTGCTCCTAGATTTTTATCAGCCTGTTCAGGAGAGCAGCATCAGTAGTAGAGGTAGGTTTGATTAACTGCCATAACATGACTCAAATGTGCAAGTGTGGAAATGCGTCAGGGTGGGATGTCAGCTCCATGGAACAATCAAAGTCACTTTAAATGAAAGCTCAAGGCGTCTTCTCACACGCATTTGTCTTCCTCCTCCTTCTCTGACGTGACGAGAGATACGAGCCAAATTTTATTTCTACTGCTAGTTCTGGTTTCTGACTGGGAA
This sequence comes from Sinosuthora webbiana, assembly GCA_013397395.1. Taxonomy (NCBI): domain Eukaryota; kingdom Metazoa; phylum Chordata; class Aves; order Passeriformes; family Sylviidae; genus Sinosuthora; species Sinosuthora webbiana. Next base: position 56,652 of record VXBN01011724.1, on the reverse strand, counting down.
AAGATTCTCAAACAAATTTATTAAAAGATTCTCAAACAAATTCATTGAACAGGTGAGGTGGCTCAAGAGCTCACGCCTGTGGCCCACCGGGGCCCAGGATGGCATTTTCCAGCACAGGAGGGACTGATAAGAGACTGAGCAAGCTGAGCTACACCCACAGCAAGGACTTTCTCATTTGCCATCTCTTCAGAACAGTGAGAGGTTTTATTGCTTCACATTATTCATTTTTTATGTTGTGGATAGCTGGTTTGTAAAATAAATAGATTTTTTTTCCCACTTTTCTCCAAGGATATCTTTTCCTGAACCCGCTAGTGGAGGGGTCACTTGAATTTGCTATTCTGGAGAGGCCCCATTTGGAGGTTTTCTCCCAAATTTGCCCTAAACCAGGACAAGTGGGTGCCAAGACCTGAGGTTTCACCTGGCACTTCACTTGTCCTTGGAAGTAAAGGTCTGCTAAGGCTGGCCTGGGGTGAGGGATTCCTGTGTGATGATCACCACGATTTTGGGAGGAGGCCAATGACTGTGATCACTAGACTAAAATTGGCTTAGCAAGGCTGGGCTATAATGTCCTGTGACCCTTAGTGCACTGTCCCCACTGTAAAAATAACTTCACGTGGGATCATACCCCCAGGCAGGAGCACGGGTAGCACACACAGCTCGGGCAGTCCCGTCCCCAGGCTCGGCAGGGATGAACACCCTGTCCCTGCTGTTCACCATCCCAGCTGCTAGCCCTGCTCCCCCTCACCCACTGGATTCCCTCTCAGCTGTTGGGAGGTAACCAGGCTTCCCAAGCCACACCTTGCTAAGACACCTTAAAAAGTGATTGAGCGGTTCTGTGCAGTCTTTTTTTGTACTTGATGGTCCAGGTGAGCTTTTTTGGGCACCTTGCCCGATGAAACTGGCAAGAGGCTTTGAGGTACATCTCCAAAGCCCAGTCAGTGCCCCTGTGCTGCCACTGGGCCAGTTACAATGAGAATTTTGTGAAAAATTCTAGTTTAACTTCTTTACATGTTCTAAGGTAAGCTGAAACTCCTTTCCTTATATACACCTGCTGGGGCGTGGGAGTGCATTACTACACACCATCCCAGATTTTAGGCCAATTCCTGCTGGATTAGGGAGTTTGCAGCACCCCAAGGTGCCAGCACAGGCTCTGGGATGGGTGTGTTTGCTCATGCAGACATATCCAGATAAAGCACCTCGTTAACTTTGTTGATAATGGAGCAAAAGGTGAGCCAGGCTCTCTCCACAGGGCTTTGGTAATTAATGCCTTGCACTTCCCAAGCCTCACAGAAAGCATTTATAATTAACCTCTTCTTCTTTCCTGCCGTATGGTGCAAAAAAAACCCCACAACTGTTACTCTGTCAAGAGCTCAGGAATATCTATTAAGCAGTCTCAGTCAAATCAGGGCAGAAGCAATTTAAAAGACAATTACAGGCAGGAGATGTGAGCTCCATTCTCAACCCCAGACACAGCACTGAAGAACAAAATGCCTCAGCTCCCAGGCTCTATGCAAAGGGTAAGCAGCATGTGAAAACCTCTCGAGTCTACAGCACAAGTCAGAAGGCCTTGAATTGGAGAGGACAGAGCAAAACCACTAAAAACCCCAATTATCTAAGGCTGATTTTTCTTATAATTGCTGGTTTCCAGGTTTACAGCAAAAGCATCGAGTTCTTCACGCTTTAATCTTGGTAACTGAAGTCTGAACGTGTTCTCCCGTGAACCTCATCTCCCCTTTGGGAATACCTAATGAGTGCAGGCAGAATTGCTGAGGGTGTGGAGCACCATCTCAGGACAATGGGAAGCACGAGGACAATGGGAAGTGCTGCTGGAGGGCAATGCTGGGTACAGCAGGGTCTGCCAAAACACCAGCGCCAGCCTGAGGATGTTCTGACTGTCTGTGGAGCTCTGAGGGGGAATTCGTGTGACCTGCAGGACACACACAGATCGCTCCTCTCGGAGGGGATGTGGCAGTGAAGCTATCCCCACATCCAGCACTGACTCCTGAGTGATCACAGGAGGATAGGGCACATCTGTAAGGAAACACACTGGGCCTCCAGGTAAATCACCAGGTGAGGACACACAGCAGCAGTGTCAATACTGGCTGAAAGTCATGCGGAGAACCTCCCCCCCTGAGCAAACCAACGCACCCAATCAGTAGCAGCACTAACATTTGAGATCAAAAATGACCAGCGTGCTCAGCAAACATCACACTGCCAGCTGCAGGGGACTGTGTCTCAACCCTTGTTCCATAGGGAGCGCAGTGGGGACATTCTCACACCTTCAGATAAACACCGGAGTGGCCTTGAGCTGGTCCTCAGGGTCCTTCACACCCTTTACACACCTCCACGCACAAACCCTTTGCCCTCGTGAGTACAAAACCGCTGCACACCCGAGGTGGCACCCAAAGGGAAAGCCACCACCCGAGCGTGACACGCGGGACACAGGCCACGCACATGTCACTGGTGTCACCCCACCGGGGCACAGCGTGCAGCACACGCGGTCATCCTGTAACCGCAGAAGGGAAAGGAGCATGAGGAGGGTCCTGTCTGGAAGATAATTCAAAGGCAAGCAGCAGGATCCGGCTTCAAAGAGCACCAGGGAGCCGACCTTCCAGAAGAGAGCCGGAGCCGCTGCGCCGCCTCGCCCCTGGGCCATCGGTGGCGATTGCAGCCCAGAGAAAGGAGCTGGGCTGGCATCACAGCGCTGACCTTTGTGAAAATTGTGATGCAGACCGAGCGGAGGGAACAGTCCGTGCCTTCACCCGCTAATTCCAGCCCTTCCACAGCTCCAGAGCAGGAACTTGGTACCCAGCCCACGAGCGCATAAGAGGGCTCTGCTGGCACTGGGAAGGGCTCGTGTTACTGTAATTCTTCTGCGCTGAGAAGAGATGGAAAATAAAACTCCGTTTTCCTGAGATGATCCTCGCTCTCCGTGCTCGCACGGTATCCGCGGCATGCGGGCACCGCACCGGCTCCAGCGGCGTCAGGGATACAGACACTGCCCTCGGGAGCCTTTCCCTCCTCCTGGTAAATCCATCCAGCTGGGCCTTAGGGGCAGTGAGCAGGCACAAACACTGCCAGCACCGAGGGCTGGGGCTGGGGGCAGACAGGAGATCAGACACAGACTGCTTCCCACAGCCCGGAGGCACCGGCAGACTCCTGGTGCTGCCCCATGACTTCACATTTTTACTCCTGTCATACCTGGGATGTCTCAGCCGAGCAAGAATGAGGGAAAGCAGCAGCCCAGGGATCCCTCTGCTGGCCTCTGCTGCTCAGACCGACCACGGCGTGCTCCTCTGCACATCCCTCCTGCTCAAACGAGCATCCCCTTTGGAAATTCAGGCTCCATTAAAAGCAGCAGGCAGTGTGCCATCATTTATCCTGCTTTAACGTGGATGCTCAGTAACAAATGTGCTGTAGCTGTCAGGTGTTGTATCCCTCAGCTCTGTTTTCAGTCCTCCTCTCCAAGTTTAATACTCCCTGGAATTAGTGAAGACTGAAAAATATCACTCCTCATAGGCTCTGATTGAGGGCTGGGAGAAGGATTAGCTGAGTTCTCTCAGAAGGTGCCAAGCAGCACGGAATTGATGTGACAAATATCAGGACAAACAGAGAGGCTGAGACAGAGCTAACAGCGCAAGCACGACACTGAGATGAGAGAGAAAAAGAGCAAGATTCAAATGGAGAAAACACGAGACAGTCGGAGGGCAAGGAAAATATAAAGACAATGCCCCCAAAAGTGACCAGAAAATAAGGGTCCCTTACCCCATGACCAACTCTCAGAGGCTGCTGCAGCCCTGCCATGAAGGGATACAGCAGGAATGGAGTTGGTCCTGTACATTTACAGCTGCTTTTTACTTCATATTTCCAGCTTTCTAATTCCACTAATCCCAAGGGGACTGTAAAGATCACAGCTATGTTGTGTACTGAACTTCTGCTGCAGAGATCTCTCACAGGCACAACTCTGAACTGCCAGTCTGAACTGAGAGAAGTCTCTGGGACGTACTAATATGCAGAATAACAAAAACAAGGAAAAAATACAAACAAACAAAACCTCGAGGTTTATCCCATCCTTTATTAGCTGCTTTGTGATTCATTCAGATCATGGCTAAACACAAACAGAAATGAAATGGCAAAATTAAACTCTCAGCTTATCATTGTGACAAGTAGTTGCTCCTGTCCCAGGTCACAGATGCAGTTGGCTGCAAAGGGGACCAGCTAAACAGCCTGTCTGGTTGGCATGTGGATGAAGATACTTGAATTTTTGTCCTCCTGTACCCTCCTATGGGAGGATTGAGGAGAGGGCTTCTTTATCCTCTAGAGAAAAAACCAAGACCTTCCTGACGTACTCACTTCTTTGTTTTATTCTCTCCATCATAAAGCTTAAGGAAAATAATTTGAAAGTTTCTTCACTGCCATCCTGGGCTCCAGGGGAAGCTCCTCAGGTGCCTTCCTCCAGACTAAAGGGACATGCAGCTCTTTTTCCCCACAGTCTCCAGAGCTGCTGCAGAATCACAGCTCCCTCAAGCCACAGGCTGGTTTTATGAAACGCCACATAACTGAAAAACCTTCAGCCCAGACCTCTGTGCTCTCCACATGGAAGACAAGCTGCTCACAGAGACCCACCCCAGGCAACGCTGCAGGGACAGTGGGACATGGGACACCTCGGTGACTCTCAGTCACTAAATGAAAAGTCCAATTCTTCTCATAGCACCAGGAATCCCACTCTGAGCTATACCTGAGGGCTCAGCCTGAGCTGATTTCTGAGACTTTTCTCCTCCAAGCCTTGGTCTTGCTGCTGGCTGTGCTGATGCAGGGTTTGTGCTGGCCTCTCGTGCACTGTTTCTTAGCCACTCCTTTTCTAGCCCAGGCACTGCAAGGTAGCAAGATTCCACATTTATTGATAAAGGCAAATCACATTTCCCTGCGTGGAACAGGTGTTCCCATGGAAACCATTCAGACACATTCATGTGAATGGGCAATTTTCCTGCACAAAAATCCTTGACATCGTCAGAGCTGGGGGCAGACTCAGGGACTAAACAAAGTTCCGAAGCCTCAACAGGGGACAGTGGCCTCAGCGCTGGCTGGTGGCTCCCAGGAGTGTTAGCTCTGAGGCACAGGCCACGTTTGTAAAGTGTTATTTCCAGTCATTTTTCAGCCACCTTAAACTGGAGTGCAGTCTCCAGTGGGCCTCCAGTGTGAGTCACCCAGCCCTGGGTTCGTGTCACCCTGATCTCAAGGAGGAAAAAGCTTTTCTGATACAAACAAGTGGTTTCCTAAAGGTTCACCCCAAGTGGTTTTGGACATCGTGGAAAAGGGGGGCTGCACACCTGCCTGGTGCTTGATCTGTGACAGCTTCTGGGGGTCGTTCTCTGGCCAGAAGTATTTGGGTGTTCATTGCCCTTCGTGTTTGTGTAAGAGGTTCCCGCTGCTGTAGCCACAACCAATTCCCTGCAGATCTAACTCAGGGCTGGGTGAGAGCCACAAGCAAGTCCAGAGACAACTGCTCAGAGACACCCAGAGCATGACACAGTCCTGGTCCAGGGAGGGAAGAAATAAGGGAAGAATAAGAGCCACGGGCTCTCAAAGGACCCACTGGTGCAGAAGAGGCAGTAAAAGCCATTCTTAGCTGAAGCTGCTGAAATAAACAGACTCTGATCTGGTCCTACAGCTCCAGCTGTAACTCACTGCAGCTTTTGTGGCCACCACCACCATCACACGTGTGGCCCTGCCAGGTGGGACGCCATTGCCGTGAAAGTGTTCATGAGGCACATCCAAAGATCATGTTCCCAGTTCCCACTAACCCCACTCAAAATCCCTCCTCCTTTGGAAAGCTACTGTGCAGGCCAGGAGGACGGGCTGAAGTAATCAAGCTTCATCTCAATCTGCCAGCTGTTTTCCTCCTCTCATTGAGATGTTTTAGTGGGCAGGGGAGGGATGAGACTGTTACTTCCTTCAGCTGGGATTTCAGCAGCAGCTCTGCAAATGCCATCTCACAGAACAGAGAAGCTCAAAGCCACACGCTGCCAAGGTTATCAGATTCGGGCAGCACTTGCCAAGTAACACAAGCAGGGCTTGGAGATGAGTTTGTTCTGAGTGGCAAAACAAGATTCAGTTCCTCAGTGGGAGGGAAAAGTCTTTTCTGCGAGAGATAATTTCTTTATTTGCATATCAGCCCGTGATCTTTTGACATTCACTTTAAAGCCGCTCTAGAAAACTCTTTCCTGCTGTAAAAATTTGAACTGGTCACACTCCAAACTGCACAAAGAGCAGGCTGTGTCTGCAGTGCCAGCACTAATCAGCGGGGATCCGAGCTCAGCTTTTCCATATGTGCTCCTGCACCGGTCGCTCCAATTTACAAACCAGAAGTTATTTTGTGAACTCCTTCAAATTATGTGCAAGTGTCAGAAGTGCTTTAAATTATATATGTGTGTCATCAAATTTTAAACTGCTCATGGATAATTCACTGCAATTGGGAGAAACTCAAAATGCAAATTTTCGTCCAAAGTGATTGCTTCCGTGGCTTTGCAAACACGTCAGGAGTGAAGAAATTTACCAAATCTGGGGCAAATTTGCACTCTGGGTTAGTTCCAGCCTCACCCATAGTATTGGTTGTGGCTACCGCAGTGGGAACCTCTTACACAAGCACGAAGGGCAATGAACACCCAAATACTTCTGGCCAGAGAACGACCCCCAGAAGTTGTCACAGATCAAGCATCAGGCAGGTGTGCAGCCCCCTTTCCACGATGTCCAAAACCACTTGGGGTGAACAGTTTGGAAACCACTTGTTTGTATCAGAAAAGCTTTTTCCTCCTTGAGATCAGGGTGAGACGAGCTGTGGGTCTCGTGCAGTGGCTGCTGGTGAGGTTTGGTGTTCATTCCCAGGGCAGGGTACCTGGGCTTGCTGGATCTCCTCACCCCTGTGCTTTGTTTAACATCACCCCCTTTGCCCCCTCCACTCTGTGATTTGCCACTAGAGCAGCCCTAAAGGCAACTGCTCCTAATTTGTGGGGAGGAAAATTGGGATTTAGCCAAGGCTTTAATGTAGGATGATAATCGTTATCAAAATGCTACAGCTGATAAACAACGGGTTGGATCTGTGACTGCTGATCTGCAGTTTGTCGGTGCCAAGCAGCTGCTGGGAATCATAAAACGTGGATAAAAGCATTTATTGTGGCCATTTGTGTAACAATAGGAGTCGTGAGGCGTCGCCGTGTTCAGGCCCTGCTCAGCTAGGCTGAGATGGGGACAGTGGCTGCCCTAAGAGAATTCCTAATTGGGAGAGGAGGAGAGAGAAGGCAGGGTGTGCCCAGGAGGGGAAGGGCAGCACTGCCACTTGCAATGACAAAGGACTTTGTGGCAGGACAAGAGGTGAAGCTCTCCCGTTCTCCCTTGTCACGACTGACCAAGATCCCACCCCTGCAAGTGTTCAAGGCCAGGCTGGATGGGGTTTGGAGCAGCCTGGTCTAGTGGAAGGTGGGGGTTTTGGATGGGGTTTTGAGCAGCCTGGTCTAGTGGAAGGTGCCCTGCACATGGAGGGAAGATTGGAACAAGATGTTCTTTGAGGTCCCTTCCAACCCAAGCCATTCTGCGCTTCTAGGAAGATACTTCCCCACCCTGGAGATCCTCCACTACTGAATATGACACATTGACACATGCCAATGAAAATGGAAGTGCACTGTGGAATTAACCCCCATGGGGCACCAGAAAGTCATGTCAAGCCTCTAAAGGGGGGAAATGATGCCTTAAGCTTTGGCTTTCATATTTTCAGATCCTGTGCTGCCCAGGGGTGCAAATGGACCAAAACTTATCAAAGTGTGAGACCTCATGACCATTTGTCCATTTTGTGACCATTTTGGGTCCACCTTGGGTGTAGCCCTAGTCAGGCTCTTGTCCTGCCCAAGGTGTGTCCTAAAGACCTTTCAATAAATCCCTGCTTTATTCTCCAGCTCTGTCCAGTCTCTGTCCCAGCTCAGCCTTCCCAAGGCATCACTCTTGCTTTTGTTTGTCACAAGTCTTCTGTGCTGGCTCTGTGAGATCTCTGGGAGCTCTCTGACCTGTGTGTGAGGCCACTTAGAGCTCAGGTAGGGACAGCCCCTGGGAAATCACTTTTTGTAATTCAGTCTCATAAACAACTTGGTAAAGGAAAAACATCTGATGAAAAATAAATGAGACAAACAATACAAATGATGAAACAACTGACATGACTCAAACCCCCAAACCAGCGTGAGATCTCAGAGGGGAGGAATGCAGAGATTGAAAGCTTTCCCCTGAAGACAGTACTCAGAACAGGGGTGGTTTCCTTCCAAATTGAGTCACTAGTCCCATTTTTCAGACTACTACTTTGGATCTATTCCACCCGATAGACCAATTCTTCCACTCGGCCACGTCCCTCAGGGAGGTCATAACCTTCTGTCTGCACTTTCCCTGTTTGCTTCCCTGGGAACAGCATCAGCTACAAGCCCAGATTTACGACTTGGCTGGGAGAGGAGAGCTGGGGAAAGAGGAGAAGGAACAGTTCAGTCAAACAAGATACGGCTGTGATCAGCAGCAGAAGTGCCAAGGGAAACACTGGAGGAGGGGAGACGGAGAGGTCTGAACTGCTCTGCTCCAACATGGGCTGATGTGCAGCTCTGGGAGCACTGGAGACATAAAGACACATCCAGTGAACTGCCCTGGCCCCAGAGGAAACATGACAGTTCAGGGCAGCACAATTCAGTGTTTCAGGCCTGGGAAGTTTCGTTGCTTTTGGGGTTTTCCCAAAGCAATTCTCGTTGGTCATCCCTTGGTGGGGCTTCCTGTATTATTGTCTCCTCTCTTTCCTTGCTATCCCAAGAAACAGCGTTGGGAAAAGCTGTCTCCCCCTGCACTGAAGAAACACACCAAAGTCTCTGCAGCCATTGCTCCAGAGAGCTTTTGTAAAAGAAAATAAAAAGCAGGATAAAAATATATCTATCAGAGAACAATATTCTCCTACGAGCTCTGTAACTGACTCAAATTTCATTTATATTTGTTTCCCACTGACATCTTTTTCCCTCATCTCCCTGTAAACACCAACAGCATTCCCTAGCAGCTCTGTTCCCCTGACACTTCTCTGTAACATCACCAAGTAAAAAAAGCATTTAATTCTCTACGTTTTACAGCACAGGCCCACAGAACTGCACAGGGGCTGGTGGTGTTTTGCCACCAAGGCACCACTTCAGGCAGACCAGACCTGCCCACTTTCAAAATCCAATTTACCGAAGAGCCTACAGAGCACCTGCACTTTCCTTTAGTTGGGTGGATGTGCACGACATGAGACGATATCTAATGTTCTGAAAATCCATATATTCTTTTTCATCTCCTCTTGAATTTCTGTCTAAAGGGACGCGATATCTCGGGCTGAAGCTCCCGTTCTAGATGAGTCAAACCCCATTTTTTGGCTAATACACCTCAGCTCTGGTTTCTGCCTGTGTGCTGAGCAGGTCTGCACTCGCCCTGCCCAGCTCTGAGATGCTGAGCTTGGCCTCACAGCCACTGGGACTCACCCCAAGAAATTCAGTGCTGATCAGGGATAATTCAAACCTTAGGGTGATGTATCATCTGAAAGTTCTTGTCTCTCCTTTCTTTGACCAAGCAGGAGTTTCAGATGCTGAAACTACATGGAGTAAATCCAGGCTGCTGTGGGCATTTGGACACCGGGTAAAATGGATCCAACGGCTTCTGCTTGGTGACTTTGGCTGCCACACTTCACAAAATTAACACAAAAAAGCACCAGCTTTTCAATGTTTTCACAGGAATGGCAGAGGAGGCCACAGGCACATTTCATCTTGTTTAGCAGCACGATTCAAACCTCATCTCTGGCTCATGCAAAATGGCTGGAAACTCTTCCTGACCCTGGTTGACTTCTCTTGATTAACAGCCTCTGTCACTTTTATTTTGGTTACTCTGAACACAGTTGCTATTCTGTGCCCTGATGTAACATCACCAAGATCCAAGGAATCAAACCAGCCTGGGAAGTGGTGTAAAAAAAATAAAAAAAAACTGTAGAAGACTAGCCAGATGAAAAATAGAAAAGGCTGAAAAACAGTTTGGTGGCACTTTGAAGAGTGGGGATGAACAGTGCCATAACTCATGACATAACCAAAACTCCAGACAGGACAGAATTAGCTCCCTGCAAGCTCAAATTAAACCTCCTCTCTAACAAATCCTGATGCTACACAGGCTGCAGGTGCCAGGGAAGCAGCAGCCTGTGCCCACCAGCCCCTCAGCACTGCACAGCCCCAGGCTGGCAGCCACAGCCTCTTCTGTCTCAAAATAGCTCCCAGAGGGAGCATTCCCAGAAAACAAGGAGATAGAGGTCAAAGATAAAACGTGACGTTGGGCCAGATCCCAAGTGTCTTCTCAGCTCTGTGATTACAGTGTAAACCCCACAGAATATTGATCACATCTGAAATTTATAATGGAGTTTCCCCTGGGCACGAAAGCCTTGTCCCTTTCCTGTACCACACACGCATTCAGAAACAGGACAGAGCCAGAGCTCTCCATCTCAGGCTGTGGGTTTGCAGACACTGTGTGAACGTGGAGTTACAGGGCTAATCCGTGGAAATAGTTCAGCCACTGCCCAAAGGTGCAGAGGGGAATGGTGCTGGAGGAGCCTGGGCAGACCCAGAGCTGTGGGACACCACTGCCACAGCAGCAGGACATGGGCACAGCAGGTTTACAGAATCACCAGGTTGGAAGAGACCTTCAAGATCATCGAGTCCAACCCAGCCCCAACACCTCAACTAAACCACAGCACCCAGTGCCACATCCAGTCTTTGCTTAAACACACCCAGGGATGGTGACTCCACCTCCCTGGGCAGGCCATTCCAGTACTGAATGACTCTTTCCATGAAAAACCTTTTCCTAATATCCAACCCGTATTTCCCTTGGTGCAGCTGGAGGCCGTGTGACACCTGCCACGCCAGGCTGAGATGGACACGGCAGCGTGGGCTGCAGAGCAAGGCAGGAAATGAAAAGGAAAACAGAGTGGGATTCATTAACCCAGAACATTCCAGGTGGAGAGGGGGAGCTCCAGCCAAGCCAAACCATATTTGCATTCCTGCACAACAATTGAGCCCAACGACGACCAACAAAAGATAATTATTCTGGAGACTGTCCAAAATATAACCACCTGTGCCCAAGCTCTGATTAGGCTCAGCCTTCCAAACTGATCTCCAGTGGAGTGCTGGTGGTTTGGGCTTGGACTCAGCCTCTCCTGGCCAAGGGCTGCTGAATCAGGGACAACTCACAGCCAACTCCCAAAGCCCTTCTGACATTGCCAGTGCAGGAGGGGAGCAGGCCGAGTGGTTTGGGGATTTCACGTGGATTCTTTCCAGCTGTTTAATTACAAGAGGAACTGATGGGGAGGGAATTTCATTTTCACTGCAGCAGTTTCAGTGAGGAAGCTAAGTGAAGATCCCTTACAGGGACAGAGGCTGACAAGGAGCATTCCTTGGGCATTTTGCTTCAGTCTTCTACCCACCTGTTGCTTTCTACATTTTCTGCTTTCTACTTCTTGCCCTGCTCTTCCTTTGTCTTCGAGTGACTCATTAGGTGCCTCTTTGGCTCTGATCTGTGGCTCAGATTTAATGAGGCTGTTCCAGCTCCCTGCAGCACTGCTCTAAGTCAGTGCCACGCAGACAGGAGAGCCCTGACCACAGAGATGCTGCCGCCGAATTCTTCTCAGCATCAAAGCTGAGAGCTCGTGCCCGTTCCTCACCGACCCTGGAGACATCTTTGTACGCCTCTGACCCTCAAAACCGTGTCACAGAAGTTTGCATAGTTTTCCTACAAACACAATAATGAACAATAGCAAAAAATCCTCGAGGCAGGATCACAAAATGAACTGTCAGATACATAGTCAGATATACACAGCCACAGCCTCAGGCCAGCACAACCTCTCCATGCTCATCACCCACCTTGGAGCTGCGTTTGGCCTGCACAGCCCACACGATGGAGCACAGCCTGTCCACAGCAGCTGCTCCACACTCCCAGACCCTCTCCTCCTTCCCCTTCCTGCTCAGGATTCGACCCCTCCCTTGCCAACAACACAATCAGCACTTCCACCCCTCCCAAGGGAAGCAGGGAGGGCTCTGGCAGGAGCCCTGCACCTTCCTCCTGCCTCTCCCCGCAGGCAGGCACGGCCTCAGCCTTTCCCTCACTCGTTTTCTTTGGAGCCCAGGCTTATTTTTGCAAATCCCTGCCCCTAGGAACGTATTTCTAGCAGACCATTTAAGGGCTTGGCATTTTCCCTGCCCAGATGACCTGCTGTCTGTTGGTTCACCTCCCAAAGCCCGGCTTGGGACCCCCCTTCACACATTTCCAGTTTAGCAGTTTACTTAGTAAATGTTATGGTCAGCACCTTGACCTGACCCATCACAGCTCACAGCACTTTGTCACTCCTTCCTGCACCAGTGGCACGAGCCAGCTGTGCAGGAGAGTGTTTAACCAAGGAACTGGAGCCATGTCCTCAGCGGGGGCAGCCTGGCAGAGAAAAGAGGATTTTCCTTGGTAGCAAACACCTGGCAGGCAAACCAGTTCCATCTTGCAGCTCTGTCCTGCCTCCCTTACTGTCAGAAGCATCTGCTTTGTGCAAAACAATCAGAACACGACCCTGTGCACTTCCCATTCCCGACCTTTTGTTCTCATTTACATCTAAAAGAATCGTGGTATGCGAGACTTATACTTCTTGCAATATCTGATGTTGGCAGCTCACCCTTTGCATCGATGGCAGGCTGCACCATCTGAAGTACACAATCACTTTCATCACCCGTTTCTTGGTAAACACTGCAAATAAAGTGCAGAGCAGATTTTTCAGTCTATTCCTGTCTGCTGCTCTTTGCCCATGGATGCCAAGCACTTCAGGAGCCAGCAGTACATAGCAGGCAGCAGGCTTTTGTGGCTGGGGCCAATAAAACCAAATCAGGGCCAAAGTGGCTTGGGGATTTCAGGGCCTGGGGAGCCCTGTGTTCTGAGGCTGCACGGAGAGGTTCGTTATTAAATGCTCATTAAAGAGACTGTCAAGCAAAGCTCTGCAATCTGCCACCACAGGAGCACAGCTGGAGTCCCCTTCTGTCCTCACCTCCGTGCAGTGGGGCTTTCCCTGGTGACCCCCCAGTGTCCTGGCTCTGGAGATCCTCAGTAATTCCATAGGTTATACAGGTCAGATCCCACTCAATTCCCGAAATCTAGGTGGCTCATGAACTCTGTAACACTACATCAGCACTTAAAGGCCGTTCTGACCCTCTTCTCCATGTTTTGTGTCTTCCCCAAAACCTTCTGAGCCAAAGCCCATGTGGCCATCTCCTCTTGATTTGCTGGACCTGACCTGCTTTGGAGCAAATCCTGCACTCATGAACCAGCTGCTCACACATCCCCTCCCGAGCCTTCCATTATTAATGCCTTTGCTTTCTTTTTGGTCTTCAAGTTTCTCTACTCCTCATTAATTTGGGTTTTTTTTTAACATTTCATTTCCCTGGAGGCTGATCTATTTCTCCCGCTCCTCCTTGAAGATCCTGTTGCAACTCACAGGGCTAGGGATTGAAGAAGTCAAAATACACCCTTTTTCTGACAGTGCTACGGATGATTCCCAGTATTTACGAGCACCTTTTCCTCCAAGGAGGCGCACAAACACAGAAAAAAAACTAAACACACTGAGCTCTGCAAGGGAGGAAATCCATCACAGCTCAGAAAACGTACAATTCTACTTCTCCACAGAACAGCTATCCACATTCCTAATTGGACTTAATGTTTATAATCACTCAGTTTGTGCTGAAGAGCCCTGCTCACTCACCAGAGAATAATTATGCCACGTTACCTTCATATTTCTCGTTTAACGTATTCCAAGAGATAACCAAAGGAATTAGGAAAAAAGACAATTACAAAGGACAATAAGTGTGCTGGAGACAGGCAATGAGTTGGTGGCAGGCAGGGACTGCAGGGACAGATCCAGACCTGCCAGATGTCCTCCTGCTCCGGGAGGGCTGGGAAAGGTCTGGGAGCAGGGCTCGAGTGTCCCCTCCCAGGGCCAAGGAGCTCAGGAGGGTTGTGTTTGTTCAGCCTGGGACACACACACACACATTTCTGCCTGGGGACATCTCCTCACAGTGTTTCTGCAGGTGTGTGGTGATGGCAGCCTGGTCAAACTGCCCCAATTTTCTGTGCACAGGATTCCATGCCAGTTCCTGTTAGAACAGTTTGCTGAGTTTTGATGTAACCAGTCGCGAACAGGCTCAAGTCCGCAGCAGAAGGGGAGCAAAATGGCAGAGGTGAGTTATTAAACTTGTCACTGACCAGCAGCCTCAAGCTCTCAAACGAAATGCCTGATGCCAAAGGACTTTTCTGGAAATAGAGACCCAATCCAAAACTCAAAGATCTCTTGTTCTTCCATGGTTCCTGCGTGGGTGGCCCATGGCTCTAATGCACAGAAGGCAAGGCTCTGCTGGGGATGATATCTAGCTCAGCACAGGGTTTCTGTCCTATTGTTAATGATGTCCAACCTACAATTATCTTTTTAAAAAAAGGGTGAGGGGGGAGAAAAAAAACTCCCAGAAAAACTCCAAACACAAAAGAACAGATAAAACCTTGACGTTATAACATATATATTGACACTCTAACATCCCTGTGTGCTGCAGGCTCTCAGCACCACATGAAACACTTCCCTGCTTTTCCCTGCAGGCAGATTTTCAGCAATCTTGAGCTTGCTGCTCAAGTCCAAGGTCTCTTTTTACGTGATTTTTCCCCCCCCTCCAGCTCTACATTAACAGCAACAGCTAGCAAGATGTACAAAGCCGTGGTATAAATTAGAGGGCTTACACATAAAGTTCAAACTGTACTCCTCCTCTGGAGCTGTGCCATCTGTCCTTTCCCAATCCCATTCCACTCATCTCAAGAGCCCATAAAAATAGAGTAGAACAGAGTCACAAAACATGCAAGTCTAAAGACACGCAGCCATTTCTGAGAGCACAAAAAGCTCCAAACCCCACAGCCAGCAANCCCCAAAGCCCACAGCTTCTGGTGATTTTCTGGGAGCACAAAACCCCACAGCCAGCAAGAGGAGGATGAGACAGGGATGAAAAAAGCTGAAGGTGGATGAGTGACCTGGGTGAGAGCAGACAAACCCCTGCTCACAGTGAAATCCAGCCGGAAGATTTCACAGCTGGGATCCTCAGGCAGGGCTGGTCCCTGCTCAGACATTTGCCAGTTTGGTTTTAACTGGGCTGTTTGTTTGTTTAAGTGCCTTGGAGCATCTTGTGCTCTGTTGGTAATTTCACACAGAGAGATGATACAGAAGCTTGGGAAGCAGGTAGAGAGTTTACCCTGCTGAGCTGAGCAGGGAGAGGGACAAAACAACACTTATAAAAACACAATCTGAGCAAAGCCCATTTAGATGCAGAATCCACAACTCCCTCTAGGGATTCATTAGAGAAGGAAAGGAAATTTGCTTCTGTTTGTTTGGAACGCAGATTTATTAATGGCTGTGAAAAAGTTTGCACTTGCCAGCATTTCCCCAGATAATTTCTTGGAGACCAAGTCTGGTTTAAAGGGCAGAGAGCAGTTCACAGTTCAAAGTGAGAAAAGGATGAGCCAAGATTCAGGCTGGCCCTGATTTTATTTTGAAAGGGGCCACAGGCCACTGCAAGACATTACCGTCACTATTAAATGGAATTGCATCATCTGCAATGTGTTTTCATAACCAAAATATGCTTAAACTGTGGCTCCTGGAGTGCACTCTACTTCTGGATGTGAATTTCCAGAGATCCTGAGTGATTCTGAATTCCTCCAAGAGAGGAGGAATATTTAAGCCAATCCTCACCTTCCTACATATTGAGATTAGATTTGATCAACATATTGGGGTTCATGTCCCCCAGACTTTTGGGACAGCTCTGTCTTTTCTCTGGAATTGTTTTTATTGATTGTCATTACAGTTCCTTATTCCTGGGACAAGAAAAGCAGGATTCTCAGCCTCTGATTCTGGCACTTTCCCCATATAATGCATGCTCTCCTCCCCTCACTGAACGGCCACCTTCAGCTCGGTGCCTCAGCAACCCCTTGCATTTCCCATTAGAAATTATCCAAAAACTTCCCTTTTCTGATAAACCTGATCATCTCTAGAACATCTAAACTGTTAATCAAAATGAGTATCCTGCTTTTGCTTTCTTTCTTTTTTTTTTTTTTCTTGTAGTATTAAAGATTTTCATGTAAATCCTCTCCACAACAGCAACAGAAGTCCCAGGTGTCGTGGTCCATGTACAACATTAATTGTGATGCCAACCTGTGAGCTCTGGTGCTCACAGAGAGGAATGGACAAATAATAACACCCAGCACTTAACCCATAATTATTTTCCTCTAAGGAGACCCAGGGGAATATTTACTCGAGGATTTTTGACCATTTGGAAAACACAAATGAGGTATTTAATAAGAAATGCTTTCTTTCCACTGTCTCATCAGTATCAAATGTCTCATTGTCATTAGATCAGCTTGACTAATGGGAGCTTAAATTCTCATTAGGGTCTCTAAATGTGACTTTCACACAATATAATTATAAAATAAATGCTAGTCAAAAAGACGAAAGCGCATTTCATCAGAAAGTGCAATTCCTTCCAAACTCATGTCAGAAATTTTTCAGAAGGAAATTGTGTCCTAGATCCTCAAGCCCTCAAAAAAAGTCGGTATTTTTTCTTTTGGAACCAGAAGCTCTTTGCTGGTGTTATTTCTGCATTGGTATAGCCCAGGTAGCTCGATTGCATCCTATTTAAAGTTCCAAAGAACTTGGTTGGGCATCTGGGGCAGCGTAACCACCTGCCAATGACAACCCTCAGTTGTTCCAATACACTCACCAAGTCATGGAGGACTCCACGTGTTCCAGGGCAGGAACCCTTCCGTGGTCCAAGAGGGAGCCAGCAAAGAGGGATGAACCTCACAGCCCTGAAACGTCTGATTCTCCAAATGGGGATGACTCTCTGTTCACAACAGTCCAGGAGACTTCTGCCAAAGGGCAATATTTCCTATTTCCAGATGTGCATCCAATCTGTTCCTCTCTGCACCCAGAGCTGCCTCCATTCTTGCTGTTACAGCACACTGTACCAATAAATTAGTATTTTGGAGCTTGGACTAATTATTCCACTTACTAATATGTGCAGAGTTAATGCTTCACTGGTTTTGACTGGTTGCTAATAAATAATTTGGATCCTGATCAGAGGAGCTTCCAGCAGCACAATCACCTGCGAGAAGCCAATAAAGGCCATTGCTACAGCGCAATAATGAATTTATAAATTAAAGTTTGCTTTGCCCTTGAGTCTGAGCAAATTAGCATCACACAACCCTCTCACGGAGCAGCCATGTGAGATTTCTCAGGAGCTGCTCGTTGTTGCTGCAGTCAGTAGCTTGCTCTGGGGAGCCCATTGTGCACCACAAACAACAGTTCTGATAAACTCCAGCACAGCCAGGCTGAGTAAAAGGAGCCTCGGGTTCACCTGGTTGCCAGATCTGACAGAAAAACATTAATTAACACCCTCAAAGGAGCAAGGGCAGGATGGGCAGAGCTGTAGGGCAGAGCTGGGATCAAGGACAGGCAGCAGGGGCAGGGCAGAACAGCCCCAGCACCCACCTGCACACCCCAGGCTCCTCTTCCCAAATCCATCTCAGTTAAACTGGCCCGAGTGCCACTGTCACCTCCAGCTCTGAATGTGCCCATTCCTCACCATTAGCTCAAGAAGTGACAAGTTATTCCCCAGTTCATGGGTTTATAAGGAGATCTGACAACATCTTCCTCCTATGCTCATCAACAGCTGACAGTAAAGGCGCCCTAATCGACTCCCATCCAATCTGTTTCCCTTCATTTCTCTCACAGTCTGTATTTTTTTTTTTTTTTTAATGTCACAAGGACAGGACCTTGTTCTGGGAAATTTATTGTGCTGCTATGCATCCAGTTTTCCCGGGCAAACTGAGGACAAACACGTATTCTCTGAACCCGAAGAGGATTTAATTGCACCAACGAAAAATACCAAACAACAGAAAAATGTTACAGGTATGGATATATTGCACCCTGCCTGAGGCCATGGAGACCTCATGGTCTCTGCAAGTTAATGAAATATTCTACCAAATACAGAACCTCTAACAAGTTTTTGAAATATTGTCTTTTTTTATTTCTTTGTTTTCATCCTTTCCAAGCAGTAACTGCCACTCAGGCACTTATTATGAATAATTAATGCAACTATCCCATTTGATCCTTTGGAGCAAAACACTTCCTGAAATTTACCTGTCAATAGTTTTGCCCGTCTGATATGGTTTCTAACATCAGAAAACAGAAAAAAAAACCCAGAAATGTTTTGGCTGCATTGCTTTGACTTTTGAAATAAGGCCATTAGCTTGGTTTTCAAATTGTCCATGGTTTTGCCTTCACAACAGCCTTTATGAGGAGGGCTCTTTTGTGTCTCCATGGCAGAGGCTCTTTTTCAACCTCTTCTAGTCCAAAGCAAAAGAATCCAGCTTTCATCTGCTTTTTTTATGCTTTTGATTGCTGGTAAATGTGGGCTACAACATTTAGAGGTGATTTCACAGTCCGTGTTACAAAAACAGAGCGCTCAGACAAAATCTATCAAATACGTTCTGGAAAAAAAACCAAACCAAAACACAAAAGGAAAACGAACTCTGAGCAAGTTTTCCCACTGAGAAATGGGGAACCATTTCCAACCTCTGGAAATAAAACTGAAATGCTCCCTTTTTTAAGAAAGGGATTCTTTCGAAGCAGGAGACTTGTGAGAACTTCCCTACAACAGGAACCCCAAGGAGCTGGAACTCCATTTTTAAGGTGAAATTATCACACCACGAGCCCTGGATTATTTTAATTCTGATGGAGCCAGAGGGGAAGGCAGAAGAAAGGCACATTTAAAGAAAGCTTCTGAGGTCACTTGAGGCTGGTTGTCAGTGGAGTGATGTTTGTTCACTGAACACCCAAGAAAACTTCCAAAACTAATAAAGGCAGGCCTGTGTGAGGACATCCACAGAAAGAGGCTGTTTGTGCTCCCCAAAACCAGCTCCATTTCAGCTTTTCAGGACAGCTGAAGGAATCTCGGGAGCCTAAATCCCCACGGGGGCCAACCTTTATTAGCTTGTGCTCTTGGAAATTAGTCTGTGCTTCTTACAACAACACCGATCTGTCCTAGGCTCGTGTGTTTCTGAGGAAAATTCAATCTTTGCGTCCCCATTCGGAAAGATTCCTCAAATGCTGAGCAGAGAGATCAGTTCTGCTTTTTCAGAATAAAACCAAACTCCAGACCAGTCTGTGTTTGGCCTGAGTGTGCAGGGCAGGAGGACCTCGTGGTGTTCATTGCTCTCAGAGCTGAAAGCAGATTCCTCTCTCTAATAAAAGCCAAGTTTAGCAACGAGTGCATAAATATATATATATATTCAGATACCAGGGGCTTTTCCCCCACACCTCTTTTCACCCACACAAGAATCCCCACACAAGCCGTGTAATTGCTGCCCAAAATGGCAACACATGCTCTGCAATTATCATTAGAGTTAATTAAAGCCTCTGAGCAGTAGGCAGCTTGAATTGCTGTTTACTCTCGAGTCTGTGAAAATGCTGCAGGTAATTGAGAGAGAAGCATCAACTCAATATTGCTGATTTTCTTATTGGCAAGGCTTTGATAATTTGATTTGGGTCATCACATAGTTCTAAAAATAAAAAATTCATTTTCTCTGAAGGCCAGAATTTCCCTTGCAGCACACTGCACTAAGGTATTCTCACATTTCTGGGGCCTTTGCTGTACTGAATCTTGGAAGTTCTAAGAGAATCAGGTCAAAAAGGAGATTATATAGAAAAAAAAATCTCATGTCTTTAGGAGGGAAAAGTCTTTTCTGCGTTTCAGAGCACTAGGTCAGGTGTATGCACCCCAGGATGTCAGTCAGAACGGGACTGGGAGGCACAGGGTCTGATTTGGGTAATCAGCTAAAGGCAATCCATTTCTGCAAGACCTCAATATCCTCAGAATCCACTTGAGTACAGAGGAAAAAGAAATGCTCAACAACTCCAGCCATCAGGGCAAACATATTTATAAAATGGACACTTAGAGAAGCGAGATGTGCCTGAAAGCAGAATGTCCATCCCACAGCAAGGACTGCTGGCTCTGGTTTCTGATCTAACCCTGACACCAGCCCCACATCTCCATTCTGCTCCCCAGCCCACGTGCTCCATGAAAACTGGGGGTCTGGAGCACGGGGTGACCCAGCCTGGAGGAGGAAGACCCAGCTAATCTGGAAACCTGAGCAGGCTCTACAAAAACACCCGAGGTCAGTCGCTGGCAATGAACCTCTGTTGGCTCCTGTACATTTTAAAACACTTTGGAGGCTTCTGATGCCAACGTGCTGCTGAGCATGGAGCTATTTTTGGGCTGAGAGGGGCCCTGCCAAAGGAGAACAGTGGCCACTTAAAAAGCCCAGGCTCCTCCATCTCCATTAAAACTCATCTCTTCCAGACATCCTTCCTGCCCTAACCTCCTCAAAATTCAAGCAGAGGAGTACACACAAAATTCACCCAGCTTTTTCAGCTTGAGATGGAAGGGGAAAAACTCTGCCTTAAATCTGCCTCAGCCATTAGGAAAAATGTTCTCCGTGTCTCTATTAATTTCCTCCTCAGCCACAAAGCTGATTTTCCAACGAGGAGCTACAGGGAGTGACATAAAAATAAACCGGTTTGTAAGAAGCACAGATGAAACCTTCCCTGGACACAGGAAAGCACTCCTCCAGGAAGATCAAACCCCAGATGCTGCTGAAAACGAAATGGGTTTTAATGAATGGCAGCTCTTGGGTCAGCAATAGACGGAGAGATTAGTGGAAACCTGATGAGATCAAAGTCTCTGAGCATGGCTTAGAGACCACCACACCTGGGCATGGTCACTGAAACCTGAAGGCCGAGCTCTGCGCTGAGAGGAATCCTTTTGTGTGCGTGCCTTTAATCAGAGGAAGAAGAAAAGCTGTTTGAAGAGTGCTTTGACAGGTGTGAGGAAGATAAGCTGGAGGCAGATCAGAAAGACAACAACGTTTGATAAAGAGAGGACTGGGGATTATCGCCACAAATATGCATAAGCTCCATTCTGTGTAGTAAAGCATGTCAGTATTAATAACACTACTTATCCCTCTTAAAGCACTTTAAGCTTTCAAGTGCTGTACAAATACTAATCACTAAGCAAAGGTGCCAAAGAACCCTTCCCGTGTCCTGCTGCTTGCACAGGCTGAAAGCACAATAAGTACGACGTGTACAACGGCAAACACAGGCCCGAACAATCACCGTCGTTCAGAATTTTACAAAAGAGATTGTGCTCCAAAGGGGAAGATATTAGTGTGCATCCATCAGGAAACTGCTCCTACCTGCTGCTCAGGGGTTGGGAACAGCAGACTTGCTGCTGGGAGGGAGCTGGAGCACGGAGGGGAAATGGAAACCTTCTTATCATCTATAGGAGATGAGGAAAAAAAGCTCCTCAGAGGAGGGGACCTGGGGAAACTTTGCAGCTGTACTGGGCAGCAAAAGGTAAAGCTGGGACAAAGATTCGAAAGTAAAGTCATTGAATCAAGAAGGAAGGTGCTGGATCTTGGCAGTTCTACTTGATTAGAAAGGTGAGGTGGAATCAAATAAGCAACTGGAAATCATAAGGGATGGTCAGTTCATTCCCTGGCAACGGGAATGGGGAACAAATTATATTAATTGTAGGTAATGATGGGAAACTGTTGCCAGTTTTGGTGGGTACTGGTTGGGAAGCTCACATGAATGAATCCTTTCTGGTCCTTGAGTCCCCAGGCTGCCCAGCAGCGCGTTCTGCAGGAGTGCTCAGACAGAATGCACAAAAAGCCAGAGTCTGTCACCACAGGCATCCTTCTCACAGCAGCACGGAACAACCAGAATTCCCTCTGCTCAGACGTTAATTCCTACAGCTGCTGACCCTCCCAGGGGGGGCTGCAGGATCCCACCAGCCTGTTCAGGGGCACAAAGTGGTTTTTGGGGTGAGTGCTTTGCACCCAGGTGGGCTCTGTCCTAAGCACCTATCTGCAACCAGTGCCGGTAAAAATGCTTTTTCAACTTAAACCATCTCACCTACTGAGTGGGTACCATGAATTTGGGCTTTTTGGCCTCGGCTTTTAGTCAAACATGAACAGAAAACTCAGTTATGGGCAAACATGTCCATATTTATGATGTGGGAAGAACAGAGAGAGCCCCTGCTCTGATCCTAAACCAGAAAGATGCACAGGCTGCTGGGAAGGTGCAGAACAAACTCAAGTGCACTTTTCAGGCAGATCCCATTCACATCCCTCCAGAAAAGGGCTGTGTTGTCTCCAAGGCAACAGGGAGGCAGACCTCAGGCCTGGATTAAATGAAATTATCTCATTAACATCTGTTCCCTTACCTCGTGTTCCATCAGGTAATGCAGAAGATGCTGCAGGTACCACAAAAAGACTCTTCCATGCAGAATAAGGAAACACAACAAGCAGTGCAGAGATCCCAAACTCTTTTTCCCTAAAGCTCTGGCAAAGCATCTTGGCCTTCAGGGAGGAAAGATTGATGCTTTCTGCATTAAAAATGATGAGGTTCAATTCATTATAAGGCATCCAGTTTTTAACACCTATTTGGTGATTCCCAGTGCTTTTTATTTGTAAATAATCACATGGCTGATTTAATTAGTTTGACTTGTAAAAACATCCTGAGGTTAAGGTCTTCAATGTTTCCCATCTCAGGCACACCCAAATGAGTAAAGCATAATGACATTTTTATCTTTGTCGCTTCTGGAAAGTTTTGACCCTTTTTACCCCCATTTTTCTGAACAAACTAAGGATCTTAGCAAGAGGGAGAAGGAAAGAATGTCCAACAGGCATCAATGCCACTGGGAACAGCTGTGTGGTCACCCACAGGGGCTGATTACACTTCAGCTCCTTTTCCCACACCACACTGGAAATGACCAGTGCACGGCAGCACCAGCTCTCCCTGTGAAGGAAGGTCAAAGCAAAGCATTCCTTATTTTTCTGTCTGATCTCCTTTGCTCCTAGTTGCTCTTTTGGGGCAATTCGCTGCTTGTAGTTTTCATTCTTAAATCTGATCATATTTCCCAAATCCCTTCTTTGGAATGTCTTCTCTGGGACTGCAGAAATCCTTTTCCCTTCCAAAAGAGCTCAACACTTCTTAGCAACAGACAGCAGTACCACTGAATTCCTCCAGTGCCCTTGGATGTGTTTTGGATGTTTAAAATTCAAGGGAACAGCTGTCAAGCGAGATGATAATTGTGCTGTCAGCCTACCAAAGGAGAATTAGTGAAATTACCCTCCAAAGAATGTAGGCTACATAATCTTGTAAGCAGAAAAAACAAAAAAAAAAAAAAAGGTTTCCTTATCACATAGAAAGGGAAATAAGAAACACTGAAATAAGTCTGAAATAAGAAACGCTCCTCTGAAATCAATGCTGTCTGAAAGATGAAGTGAAGCACAAGCATTGCTGGCAGCTGTGATAAAAGAGACACAGGAGGGGCCAGCTGAGGCCACCAGGGACCACGGCAGCACAGGAGCATCACTGCCACACTCCAGAGCACTGGAGAAAGTCTCCAGGCAGCAACTCTTGTGACCCTCTGGAGAGCTTGTGGCACTGAAAATCCCTACATGTGACATCAATGCCCCTTACTTCAGCGTGACATTGCACAGACACCTAAAGAACCCTGAATCTGCTGAGCTGAGAGCTGGGTGGTGTCAGACTCCCATTCCCTTCTCTTCTGATCCAAGTGACTTGGGACAAAGTAATCCTGGCCCCTAAGAGGTGATGCCAAGCTCAGGTGAGCACGAAAGGAATTCAGATCCCTCTGTCGCCATTGAAACTTCCAGGAACGATCTCTCCAGCAAAATTTCAAAGGAGGCTTCGACTTCTCAGAAAATGAGAAGCAGCAGAACTAGACAGAATTGTTCATTCTGGTTAAAGCTAACTATGAACAAAACACACCTCAATCAGTGCTAGAGTGAGAGGCAGCAGCTGTCTTCATCTTAGGGGGAGAAAAGGAATTCTTCCTCTGGAAGATTTTGGGAGGTGACAGCCAATGTCAGAGCACACTTTGAAAAGCAGAACAAGGAGCCTCACAGAGCCCACACTGTACCTTGCTTAGTCAAAATTTCCATCTCATTCAGAGATTCTTTTTGTCCAGAATTGGATACCAGGCTTTAGCTCAATGTAAGAGCCTTCATTTCTCACTGTGAATATAAAGTCACCCCCATCTTTCAGCAAAACCTCCTGCGAGGAAGCTGGACTTGAATCTGCTCCGTTTTTCTCTCCCCACAAAAATGCTGCACTTGGTTGAAAAAAAAAAAACTGTGGTTTCTCCTTGTGTTTTTTGGAAGAAGTCAATGCTTTCTGCTGGAAAAAGGGTGAGGAGGGAGAAGAAGATGAAAGAAACCATCACTTTCCAACCAGCAGCTCCTGGTTAGGTCAGAGGCTGCATTCAAGGAGCACAGGAAAAAAAAAGGAGACAGACACCAAAGAATCATCCCCCAAAGGCAACTCTACCAAAAACTTCTCCAGCTGCTTCTCTGCTTTATTCTCCCACTCCCCTTTGGAGAGGGAGCTTGTTTCACCTCACCCCCTGCACTCAGCTTGATGTTTCCCCATGAATAACTGAGTTCTTCTATCAGCTCACCTGTCTGCTGCCAGTATCTTCTGCTGCTTTATGATTTTTTTTTTTTCCCCAACAGGGCTTTTCATTCAGTAGAAATCTATTTGAAAGGGTTTCACAGTAACACTCTGCACTTTCAGATTTTGAAGAATGGAAATTTATTTCACCTTCGCAAGAAGTGATCTCTTACCAAAAAGCAGCTGGCAGACAAAAGACAGAAGACAGACAGATGAATAAAATACAAAGGACAAGGAAAATGTGCCTGCTGGTGTACCCTATCCTGAAGTAAAAAAAAAAAAATCCTTTAGAACTCAGCCAGGTTAATTATCCATCAATGTCTTTCCATTGATTTTTACAGGCTTCCTGTCGAGGACAGCTCTTATAAAAACCTGTGGAAACAAAAAAGAACCAAAACCACAGTTTTAAGCTGCTCCTTTTATCGCCATTTCCATGGAAGAAGAGAAAGGAGAACAGAGAGGTCAGGCACAGACCACAAGAATGTTGTGGTAAAGCAGCTGCTGAAAGCCCTTTCCAGAAAGCCAAAGAACCAAATGAGCTGACACAGTGAGGCAAATGGGAGCCCAGAAGATTTGCTGAGGTGCCTGCACAGGTTGAACACTTCTAAACCCCAAAAAGTCTTTTTCCACCTTTGGAGGTGCCTCACACAGCCTCCCACCTCCATCAGACCCAGATGCTGGTGGAAATGCTGCACAGCAGCATGAGGCATCATCCAGACCCTCAGCAGGGTAATAATAATATAAAGTATTACTAAATAATTATTTATATTATTATTAATGATATAAATAAAATAATACGAATATATTAACAATATTAATAATAAATATATCAATTTTAACGTTNTAATGATATAAATAAAATAATACGACTATATTAACAATATTAATAATAAATATATCAATTTTAACGTTAAATACAATAAATATTAAATTTAAAATATTTAATACCCAATATTACTCAATAAATATATTAATAATTTAAATACTTTAATAATATAAATATATTAATGATAATAAAGAAATACAAATCAGTTTCCAAGTGTGTTTGGATCAGCAGGTGCTGATGGTCCCAAACCAGTCTCTGGCTCTGGATTCTTTCTCAGCCAGAGTCACGTAGCTTGTGAGACTCACACTACTAAAAGGAACACGTTGCTCTAACTTAGCTGATTCTTTCTGGGTTTTCTTAAAATCATCATTCCACGCCAATTTTCCTCTTCCTTATTGAAGCTCACAGCTCTCAGCAAGTGGCATTGCAGCTCGAGCTTGCAGCTTCTCACCTACACCCCTTCCTGGCCAGGGAAAATCAATCTTAGAGGGATTTATTACTCCTGCCCCTTATCAGTGGAAAGCAGGTGCCAGGGAAGCATCCATAAATCCCAGAGGGATCCTCCACTTGGCAAACTTGCCCTGCTCTCACAGCCTAACTGACAACCCTTTTGTCTTGGGTTTGCTCGCTGAAACTACTCTAAAATGCATTAAATACTTTTAAGGTGTTTCAGCCACACAAGAGCAGAAAATGTGTATGTGTGTGTGCCCATATGTACACCTGTGGGTGGTCATATATGTATCATATATGATAGATGTATGTTAGATTAGATATGTGATAGATACATTTCCTCTGCAAATTTCTAGGCTCAGCATTAGATCTGTACATATAATTGAGATTTTCATTTGTTGTAACCAACCCATAATGTAAAATAACCCCAAGAAGTGCATTTATGACTGACTGAAGTACACGTGGAAGATGGCCAGCCCCGCAAGAGTTGTTGAAGCCATTCCTTTTACCAGGAAAATCTCCCCTTTAGAGCCATCAGAGACCTCCCACCCCAAAACTTGCTGAGAACAGGCAGGGTGAAATATCAGAGGGAGGTAAGAGAGCTGGCTCTCACAGGGACCTTTTCCCGGTGCCTGATGAGATCCAGAAACACCTCAGACAGCCCTGTGCTTTCCACAAGATGCTGCCAGAGGGCTCTTCCCAACCTCAAAGCCACACACATTTTCTTCTCAACCTCTTTTTTAAGATTATTCCCATTTGTAATTGTTCTTTGCCATCTCATACAGTAGGAAACACTGACAGCACGAAGTTCCCTATTATGCAGGAGGAGCTGATGGTATTAAAAACTACATGGCACAGTCTGAAACCTTCCCAAGCCCTCACTGTCAGATGGATCTTGGTTTCCTATCAATAAATTTGATAGGAAAAATAGTTTTAAAAGGATAGTTTCTTGTAAAATCCATCTTTTTCCTCACTTCCTCTCCTCCCCAGTGCTAATTTGGAGAGGAAACCACAGGCTGCAGCTGGCACCAGTCCTTAGCAAGGAAAAGAGACACTTACGTAAAGTAAACAAATCACTATCAGCATCTTTCTCAATGTGTCCTGAGGGCCCTCACTGCCAGACATCCTCAAAAACACACCCAGTGCTGTTCCACAGGAGCTGGAGTCCCAATTTAACTGAACACAGCCCCACAGTGAGAATAATCTTTGATCATCCTCTCATGCCCAATTCCTTTTCCGTGCGATTTGCATTTCCTGCGTTTTGCCCNAAAACCACAGTTTTAAGCTGCTCCTTTTATCGCCATTTCCATGGAAGAAGAGAAAGGAGAACAGAGAGGTCAGGCACAGACCACAAGAATGTTGTGGTAAAGCAGCTGCTGAAAGCCCTTTCCAGAAAGCCAAAGAACCAAATGAGCTGACACAGTGAGGCAAATGGGAGCCCAGAAGATTTGCTGAGGTGCCTGCACAGGTTGAACACTTCTAAACCCCAAAAAGTCTTTTTCCACCTTTGGAGGTGCCTCACACAGCCTCCCACCTCCATCAGACCCAGATGCTGGTGGAAATGCTGCACAGCAGCATGAGGCATCATCCAGACCCTCAGCAGGGTAATAATAATATAAAGTATTACTAAATAATTATTTATATTATTATTAATGATATAAATAAAATAATACGAATATATTAACAATATTAATAATAAATATAT
Source organism: Sinosuthora webbiana (assembly GCA_013397395.1). Taxonomy (NCBI): domain Eukaryota; kingdom Metazoa; phylum Chordata; class Aves; order Passeriformes; family Sylviidae; genus Sinosuthora; species Sinosuthora webbiana. The sequence goes on along the minus strand of VXBN01011724.1, from coordinate 28,989 downwards.
CAATTTTAACGTTAAATACAATAAATATTAAATTTAAAATATTTAATACCCAATATTACTCAATAAATATATTAATAATTTAAATACTTTAATAATATAAATATATTAATGAT
>VXBN01011724.1:1178-20778 GCA_013397395.1 Sinosuthora webbiana | reverse complement strand
AAAAAAAAAAAAGCAGAGCAGAGGAGGCAAAGGCAGCTCCAGATCAAATTATTAAACAGAGAACACGTAGTCAGAGCGAGTCCCACTGCCACCAGAATCCAAACCACAGGCGAAGTTAGTTTTTTACAGTGTGAAACTTCTGCTTTGTCCTCCTATTCCAGCCCCAAGGATGGACGAAGAACAATTGCACAGCCCCGAGCTCTGGAGCTTGGTTCTGTTGCTTTCCTGCCACAACAGGATTCCTACCTGTGCTCCACATCCAGTGAATCACAGTGTGATGTAAAACCAGAGGAGGATTAAAAGAAAATTCTCGTTTGTGGGCAAATACGTGGTGAATAATTCAAGTCCATTTCCAAGCAGCATTTAATCAGCAGCGTGAAGGATTCCTGCACATCTCCAGCAGTACAAATCACACTGGGATATGATGCCTTGCAGTTTTGATCTAGACACCAGACAGCTTTGCAATGAATTAAGAGTTTGATTTACAACGTTCCTGTGCTGAAAGAAAAAAAAACCAAGCAATTAAGTATCACACTTCACTGTAAATTATGTATATCCCAGATCCTGTTGCTCAAAATAATTCTCCGCCTCCCTGAAGCGCCGTGCTTATTATTTTTCAGGAAAAAGTTTGACACCTTTTTTTTATTTTCAATATATGTGGGCTGTATCTTAGGCAAATGCACAAAAGGCAGGAATTATTCTTTTAAGTTATTTTGCAATGTAAAGCACGCACGATTTTAAGTGTATTCACACGTTGACAGAATATTAAAACAGGTATTTTACTCCTTCCAACAATAATCATTCTATTCATTCCAGATTGCTCCTTTCCCTTTGGACAAGAACAGCAACACACCAGAAAGGAAAAGGGGGTTTCCACCCTATTTATTGGCAAAGAGAATTCACCTCAATCTTACCCAGGGTTCTGGTTTTTCTCCTCCCATTGTGGCATAACTGTGTTTTCCATCAATCCAGTGAGAGCACCACTAAGATACACCTTATTATTAAACATTATTACAGCTGCCAGGTCGGGCATTTAAAAGACAGGAAAGGCAAGAATTCACATTTGGCTCCCAGCGTGTTTACCTGCAGTAGGATATTAACTTTATAATAACACCTGTCCCTTAGATCTCAATATTTTATGCTCAGAACTGCACCCACTGAGCCCAGTTCAGGCTCCCTAAAGGCAGCCCTGGCAATGCCCACATCTCTCCAGTGCCCACAGGGGTGTGCAGGGTCTGCAGGGAATATTTGGGAATATTGGTGCAGGAACACCAGCTAATAGACACCAGAATATCCAACACGGGGAGTATCTCAAACAAGGGACTGAAAACCGTTTGAGCAAGCCGTCATTTAAGCGACTTCCCCAGCACAAGCTCACAAGTTTTTGTGAAATTTCATCATTTGTGGAATAAATTGGAGGGGGACTGGGCTGGCACAGGGGGCTCCCTGTGATGAAGAACCAGGCAGGGACAGCCCCTGTGCCATCCAGCCCACGGTTAGAGCTACAGGACACTCCAACACACTTCAGGGCAGAAATTTTGGAGCATTCAAGGCTGAGGTTGAAGAAGTCTCCTGTGGGTTGCACATACCCAGAATGAACGAGCACAGTTCAGCACTGATGAGCAAATTGCACTGGGCCCTTCCAGCGCTGAAAGGCATTTCATAATTAGCTCCATCTCTTTAAGATGAATAGCAGCCTAGAAAATAACATCCCTAAGCCATGCCCTTCCTCCTTGTTTGCCATTCCAGTGATGGAAGGGTAAATTAAAATGCTCCAGCATAAAGGAGCATGAGAGAAACTCGAGATTCTACATCCCATGAAACTTTAATCAGATTCACTGAGCAAAATAAGTAAGAAATTCTGATTATTAAACTGATATTTAAATTACAATTCAGAAGGACTCCAGCTGCCGAAAAAAGAGAACTCATCTTGCAAAGCCCTGGCACATTAGCATAAATCCCTGCCAGATTAATGAGCTCAGAAAGCCAGCAAAGTGACCCAAAACGTGACTTTTGCCCTGGGATCTCAGCTCCCCTTGTAAGACTCCTGCAGGAGTGACACCAGTCAGGAATTCAGCTTAGGAAAGGGCTCAGCTTGTGACAACGATTCAGGGTTGGAATGCCCTGCATATGAGCCCCCTGCCCCAGAGACACAGCACACATCAGCCAGGAAAATCACTTCATTTCCAGGGCAAGTGCTGAGCGTTTAATCTCACACCAAGCCCATCCTGAGCAGGTAATTACGGGCCACCTGCCAACTCATTATTTCTTCCTTTCCCCATCCTCGAGCCTGCAGCTGCCACACAACAGTGATCACACTCTTGACTTTATTCAAACCTTCAATAAACACACAGTTCACCCAGAAGTCCATTTGGTAAATAATAGCCGCTGTTCATATTAATGGCAACTCCATTTGCATGTTGCTGGGGAAATTATTTACTTCCTAAAGCCTGGGGGGGGCTGCTGGAAAGCAAATGAAGGTCAGTCAGAGGTTAAACTTGCTCCAGGCTAACCCAACCGATGCCTGGCTCTGTGCAGGTATTCCACAATGAGCCCACACCTCAGCCAGGTGCTTGCAACCAAAAAACCTTCGGAACAGGAGGAGCAGGAATTCTCCTGAATGTCCTGATGTCTTCCCCCAGCAGCCCTGTGTGCACAGCAGAGCTTTTATCCAAAGGCCAGGCACTCCATGGAGGCACAAACCAGGATGTGGGGGGGAAATTGTCTCCTTTCCAGCAGCATCTTTCACAGGCCACGTTCATGCCCTGAAAAATATATCAGTTTAATCCTCACCCTTCTGAATTCTTTTTGAAGACTGGACCTTGGGATTTTGCGTAACGTCTGAGTGAAAATAAAGGAGGAGCAGAAAACTGAGATCATCAGAATAGGATCCCCAGGTGCTGCAGAGGTAAGAAAGGCAAATTGTGTAGCAGGATAATGAAAAGAATTTATTCCTGGCTTTGTGTAGAAAACAAAGCTTTTCACAACAGTGATAAACATTTTAATCTGTTTACAGCAGAAGGACTGAGGCACAGCAAAGAATTTATTCCAAACCCCACAAACAAGGAGCAGCATCAAGAATTGCACCAACCTCCCAGCAGCAGCTTCGGTGCTCCACATCCAGCCCTGCGTCACCCAAGGACATCAAACAGCTGACAGGTGACTGGGGAAATTGAAACACAGGCAGGGAAGAGGCACAGAAGGGAGATTTCTATTGTTCAGTCACCCTGTGTGACTTTCTACAGGATTTAAATAACTGCAGAACTCACGTCTTCATCAGGCTCATTCAGGGATGAGTCCAAGTCCCAGAAGTGGCTTTTTTTTCCTGCCCTCGTTTTCAGTGCAAGCTTCCTGAGCACTCACACTGGTGCAGACACTGACACTGCAAGTGTTGGAACTCCTCTGGCTGAGTTTGGTGCCAAAACTTTGTGCTTTTCTCTCTGCAATGATTATACCAGGACAACGACCACACCTCTGAAAGTCACTGCTCTTGAGACACAGAACTGGGCAAGTGTTAGTCCAGACTTTAACTCCTGGATCCAGCAGGAATACACACACACACACACACACGGCCCTCTAACAATTAAAATCCCTTTGTTTTGTCGTGCAAACACGGAGTTCTGTGGAGCACTGCAGGATTCCACCTCTCCATGGGCCCAGTCACCCTGGGGCAGGTCAGGGGTGTCCTGCCAGCCAGTGTCACCAGGGGTCAGGGACAATGCCACCCTCACAAACCCTCCTCTGCTGGGCACCACTGAGCTTCAGCTGCTCCAACACCAGCAGCACAGAGCCCACCACAACATGGGAACTGCCTTGATACAAAGATGATTTCAAGGCATTTCTGAGCTGCTTTCACGCCCAGAAAACACAGAGCAAGCTCCATAAAGAATCACTTCGCTTTTTCCTCGGGGTCTGTTGCTGAGGCTGCTTAAGCCCACTGCAGGGAAAGGCTGTTCACACACATGGCTGCAGCTGTAGCAACTGCCTGGGTGATGATTTCACTGGGGCAGGGAGGCCGTCTGGATGCTGGAGACGTGGTCCAGGCTGACCCAAAATTGGCAGAAACCTTTCCCCAGCTCAGCTTCCTCCAGCCCCTGGCAGCATCCCCGTGATTTAGCCAGGGCCAGGTCCGTGCTGAGCGTTCCTGGACACCCTTTCCCTCTCACACAAGATTTATGCCAATTTTTTTGCAGAAAAATCCTTAGTGGAATTGCAGGAATTCGAGGCTACAGATATAATTTGGGCAAAAGCTCTGTGGGGAGCTAACCTGGATGCAGCTTTATGGTCAAAACAGCAACTTTTGCTGTGGAGCTACCACTGAGCCCAGAAAGACTTCAATACAGCTAAGCTTCCTCACTCCTCCAAACCTGTAAAGTAAATAAATGACAGATTTTCTAGGCTGAGGCGTCTCCTGTTATCAGCCTGGGGGGATTTTATATCCACGAGTTAAGCCATAAGAAGACATGCTTATGTAACAGAACAGTTTACAGGGAACCAAAGAGCTCCAGGCACTGCTTTAATGCCTCATAAACTTCCAAGCTTTGGGGGCATCAGTATTTACACTCCCCCCCTTTGCTACCTCCAAGATTTCCTGGGATTTTAGCATAACACCACTGCATTTCATTCTTTTAAAAAAAAACCAAAATCCAATTTCCTGCCGTGTCGGCGCGTGCCTTCACTGCCCCGTCCAAATTAAAAAGAAATCGAGTGTCATGCTCCTGTTCACTGCCTCTGTCATCTGTATGAAGCTTCTTTTGTTAAACGAGGGCTGAAAGCAACGGCAGCAACCCAGCACCTGCTGCAGGGCAAAGCGCGGGGTGTGCCCTCAGCAGCCTGGGGTGTTCTGTCGTTTCGTGGATTCAGAGGAGCAGAAAGCACAAGGCAGAGCTGGTGCAGCGCCTGGGGCAGGCAGGACCTGCAGCTCCTCCTGGGCAAACTGCTGCCGGCTCCCAGGGCGTCTCCCAAAACGTCTCACAAAGCCTTTAGGATGGGCTGAATTCGGAAACAACGTGCTTTCGAATGATGTTTTTGGTTATGAAACGTACCCTGGTAAAACTGAATTATGTAATGAGGGCTTCTGGAGCTGCGTAACTGGCCAAGAACCGCAGTTGGGTTGGAGCTTTAGGGTGTTTGGTCTCTGTAATGGGTCAGTCTTTGACATCTCTCCAGCCACTTTTCTCTCTCCATCCCACAGCTCTCGTGCTCTACAGAGATGACACCAAAATAACAGAGACCTGCAGCCTTTGTCTTGACTTTCATCCAGCCAGGGATGAGCGAGGGGCACCTGCTCTGCCCCACACAAGCCCCTGCCCTCTCCAGGTTCAGCAGTGTCCCCTGGCACTGAGCCCAGCCCAGCTCTGGGTTTGCAAACCCACATCAGTCATCTTGGGGAAGGGCTGAATGCCACGGTGAGAAATGATTTGGTGTTCCTCCAAAACCAAAACAAATCGGTCTCACTCCGGCCAGGACACCTCACCCTTGAATTCCCTCCAGGCAAGATCAGCAGCAGATAAAACCGTGTCAGGCTTTATAAATGTCACAGAACAGGACCAAAACTGCTTCTGCCTTCGCTGATTAGAGGGGAGGAGAGGCTGCTGTGCTCATCTGCCTTGGCCTCCCGTGTTACACAAGCCCAGGGAGCTCACCAGGATTTCCAGCAAGTGGAAACTGTCAGGAATCGAGCCTTTGCCACTCCAAAAAGCACATTTTTTCCAAGCTGCTTTCCTTTGGAAAAAAATGTTTTATTCATACCAGTTGAGCATTCTTTTCGCATCCCCCTGGAAAGTTTCAAAATTCAGCATTTGATGGTGATGGGAGAGAGGAGAAAGAGTCAGGATTTTTAATCTTGTCCTGGCTAAAGAGCACAAAAGATGAGCTACTAAAACACCCGTGGCTTTGGGATATTCCCTGCAGCTGGAGGTGAGAGGGTTGTAACTGGAGTGNGCACAAAAGATGAGCTACTAAAACTCCCTGCAGCTGGAGGTGAGAGGATTGTAACTGGAGTAGTAAAGCTGATAAGGAAACCTGCAATATGTCTGGGAAAGCAGGAATAGATCAGGAACAAGTCAGGATGGCTCTCCATGACGAGATGGGATAATCCAGAGCCAGACACTGGAGAAGAACCCAGGAAGGAAAGAAAAACCAAACAAGAAAACAAAACAAACAGACAAAAAAAACCCAAACAGGTTCTTCTCCTTAGTGCTGAGCAAAGAGGAATGGGCAGGAACTGATGCCCAGGAAGCTGCACCTGGACATGGGGCAGAACTTCTTACCTGAACAGATTGTCCAGAGAGGGCAGGGGAGGTGGAACCAGACGGCCTCAGTGGTCCCTCCCAACCTCACCCATCCTCTGAAACCCTTCCTGCTGCTCTTCAGGTTTTCTCTGCCGACCTGCCACCCCTCTCCAGGCTTCCCTTGCTGGCACTGGCACCAAACCAGTGGGAGTGGGATGGATTGAGGTTCCCCTTCCCCAGAAATTTTAGCTGAAAGCCCTCTCGTTATGTCAAAAAATTAAAATACGTGCGTGTTTTTAAATGAAAACCACAACAAAATTGCTCAGGGTATTTTTTTTTTTTTTTAGTCAGAAACCAACCGAAATCACCTTTCTTATAAACGAACATGACTCATCCCGGCATCTTTGTGGAAGTGGTGGATTTCTTTCCAGTAATTTAATAGCTGGAAGAGTTTATCACGAAAACAGCAAGCCACCGTCATTAATATTCACACGGAGAAACCAGAGAGGTTTTGCAAAATCTACTTGCATTTGACATTTCTCCCGGCTCCAAAGAGCGAGGACGCATTCCACGGGACTGTTTGTTCCTGGAAAATGCAGCCCCAGCTCAACTCCATATATCAGCTTGTCTAGAACAAACATTTTGTACTTACAAACAGTGTCTTAATTGACTAAATGAAAAAAGCAGAACGTTTGCTCCACATAACTAATGGGGACGTACTTCCTTTGTCTCCAGCCACATTTGATGCCTTGAGAGGTTGCCTGGGACAGAGGGTAGACAGAGTTAAAGGAGTAAAGTGGGGATTTATTAAAAGGCCTTTAAGGATACACCTTGGGCAGTACAAGAGCATGGCCAGGGCTACACCCAAGAGGGACAGTGGGTCACGAGTTTTCACACTTTTATAACTTTTGGTTCATTGCCATATTTGGGGTTAATTGTCCAATTACAGCTTCAGGTGATGCAGTCCCATCCTCCCAGTTTGCTCTCCTCAATTCCCCGTTGTTTGCACTTTTTGGGCCTGAAGCTGCAGTGGTGTCCTTGGTTCTGGGGCAGGAAAAGGATTGTTTTGTCTGACTGAGATGTCAGGAGAGCTTGCTAACACTTTGTATGAAGTTCAGAGTTACATACTAATGCAGTACAGAACCTGGAAAATATGAAAGCTAAAACTTAAGGCATCACACTGCCAAGTGTATACATCAGGACAAGAAAAAACACTCGAGCATATCAGTAACTCCCACGTGCCAGAACTCGTGGTTACAGTTTTCATGCCTGGATCTCTGTGCAGGCCCCGATGAAAACTGACATTTTTCTGGGGTGAAGAGCAGAATCCAAATGGACACATGCTGGGAATGAGAACTCTGTCACCTGGCTCGGGGGAGTCTCCAAACTGAGGGATGATTTAATGCATATCTTTGACTTCCTGCATATTCCTTAACCCCTTGACATTGCTGTCATGCAAACCACAGCACGAAGCTCATTTCTGTATTAATCCTCCAAATCTCTTTAATGCCCTGGGCGAGTCTATGAAAATTTTCTTTAATTCAAAATTTTTCAGAGACTGTGAATGGGTTTCCAGTGATGAGGGAGAAATAATTTCTTTTCTCGCAATGCCAGAATCCATAAGTAGCTCCTGTTTACTCACATCTCCCAGCAGAAGTCAAGGATGTTTGAATTAGCTTTTTTGAGGAATTAACAGAAGACACAAAGCGTCATTATTGAGCACCAAAATTTAAATTTACTGTTGCTCAGTACTGCCAGGTGGTGCAGGAGGGTTCCTCTACCCTTGATGCCTTGGGAAGGCTGAGCTGGAACAGAGATGGAACAGAGCTGGAGAATAAAGTAAATATTTACTAAAATGTCTTTAGGGCACACCTTGGGCAGGACAAGAGCCTGGCCAGGGCTGCACCCAAGGTGGACCCAAAATGGTCACAAAATGGTCACAAAATGGTCACAAAATGGACAAACGGTCACCAGGTCTCACACTTTGATAAGTTTTGGTCCATTTGCATATTGGGGTTTAATTGTCCAATCCCAGCTCCAGGCTGTGAGGTCCCATCCTGCTTGTCCCTCCCTCCAGCCCACCCTTGTTTGTGCTTTTGGGCTGAGAGTTGTCCTTGGTGTGCAGCAGGAAAAGGATTTGTCTTGTGTCCCTGCTCTGTGCAGAGCTGAGTGACACTGACTGTGAGCTCAGAGCTGCACCCCTGGGCACCACAGAACCTGAAAAAACATAAAAGATAAAACTGAAGGCATCATACAAATGCCACACCCCCAATTCCCAGATTAATTATGTCAGAACTGACAGAGAACCCTCTTGCTCTGCACACTCTCATCTCACTTTTTTATACACATACATGAAGCACTCCCCAGCCACTTTCTCCCCCTCTCTGCTATGTCAAACGCTCCCATAAATTTATTAATCCATTCAAAGTCCATCCTGCAAGAGCCTGTTCCTGTGTTTATGTTGAGGCACCAGAGCTGCCAAACCCACAGAGGACCACGGTGTCCAAACCAGCAGTTATTTTGGCAGTGTCTAGAGCCCCATGTGACGCACCCAGCACCGCAGCAAAAGCTCCAGCAGCTTTTTCTGATCTCTTTGGAGTGCAACAGGAGGTGCTTTCCTTAAGTGCAAAGCATTTAATACTGCAGCAGCCGCTAAACTCGTTAAGCCAGCCCAGACAATGATCACATCATTACCATAATTCCATTTAAAGCACGTGCCTCTTTGAAGAGGCCCCACACAACACAATCATTGCAGCGTTTTCCTGGCAGTTAGCACCCTCGTTTGTTGAGGGAGTGAGAAGTGCATTGAAACGTCCTCATTTTTTCTTTGATTAAGAGCTCAATTAGGAAATAAAAGATGTATTGATGTCGCCACAATATCCCAATTTCCCGTTTTTTTCCGCTGAAGGCCGCGGAAACATCGCTGGGCTCCAAAAGATGAGCAAATGGAGCTCCTTGCTTGTGAGCCAGCACCAGTATCAACTTTACTAATCACTTCTGTCCTGTTTAGAATAAAATTCCCGTTTGTTATCACCAGAAGGCATTTTGCAAAGGCAATGAGAGAAAACTCAAATGGTTTTTACAGAATGCAAAAGCAGCACCTGAAAACTCTTCGCCACATCTCACAAGCCTGCAGGAAGGCAAGACATTCCCCCAAAGGAGCAGCGTGGAGAGAGAGGAAATATATTGTGAAAATCCCATTACAGAGCCCTGAGCAGAAGGGGCAGGAAGCCAGCCCTGATTGCTGCTGCCCACCCAGCACCTGCAGGGAAGAAATTGCTGTGCAGGTGATGAGAGCCAGACCTTTTGTGACAGTCTGACAGCCGGGTGAGGCCACCACGATGTTAAAATCTCAGAGAACAGGCTGGTCAGACATCCAGCACCAGCTGGAATGAGCCTCACATTCATCCCTGGGCTAAAATGACACTAAGTAGTTCTTTTTTTCCAGGAAGAACTGTGTGCTCTCACATTTGGAAGCTGCCAGGTGGAGGATGCAGATGGATAACTCCACATCAGTGGGAAAAGGGGCTTTCCACAAAACCCCGCCTTGCCCAGCCATTCACTGGATTTTCTGCAATTCATCCAGTGAAACCACGAGGCAGCAGGTTTTAAAGAGAGGAAGTGGAAGTGTTTTCTACCCACACTTGTGGCATTAAACTGGGGAAGGGTCTGCCCTGGTGTGAGGAGGCCAAAAGCCAGTGAGGAGCCGACACTCCTCACTCCACACCAGAGGATCCAAAGCTGAGTGAGTCCCCACCTTTTGTGCCTCCTACTGCAGCAAACTCCTCCCCGAGTTTTCCCACAGCTGGGGGAATTGTAACAAACACCTCCAACCTTTGTAGATACCTGCAAGACTACAGAAACCCTGGACTCACGCCTTTTCCCCCTCCACAGGTCCTGTAATTGGGTTTTCCTCAACTGCTGTTTATATTTACAAACCCTGAGTCTCTGGAATCTCTGCTTGCTTTAGCTGAGCTTGGTCGAGGCACTCAGAATTAACCAGGGGAACTGTCAGAAAGGCTGATTTGTGCAGAGTGAACGACCGTGAGGAGTTAATTTTCTTATGGGGAAAGCGTAAAATGTACCATTTTTTCTGGCCACTGCGAGAAGGTCTCATTTCAAGGAAGGGATTCACGAGGAATGGTCAGGACACGTTGATATTGTACATTCTGGTTCTTTCTCTTCTGGGCTGCGAGCCTGGAGAGCTTCAGACAGAGAAAGTGAAAACTGTGGCAACAACTCATCTGTCCTGGGTGTGCTGCTTCCTGTCCGTGCCAGCAGCTGGGAGCATCTGCTGCCAGAGGAAATTCTTTTATAATTTCTTATTTATTTATTTTAAACGGTGGGTTGGTTTTTTTGGTTTTTTTTTATGAATCGGAATCTCTGAGCTCCTTCCAGAAGACACAAATTTTGATTTCGCAACCCTCCTCACTGGAAAGTCTTTCCCTCCCCATCCCTCCATTCCAGCTGTAAATTTAAGTTTGTATTTAGTCACGGTGGGGACTGTCAGCAACAGTGAAACACAGGCTGGGTTGGATCACAAACCTAAAAGAACAACAACAAAAAAAACCCTGTTGACACCTCTCCACACCCTCTAGTAAGATATTTTTACACTAAAACATCCAAAGAACAAAAATTACGCTGAAAGCAGCTCAGGCACCAGGGAAACGTGGGAGTTTGCTGGCTCATTGTGATTAAATGAACATTTGTACAGCAACCATGATGTGCATCGGTGTCAGTAGCAACAGGGGGAGTTAAGGGGAATCACAACTTGCTGCAAAAAAAAAAAAAAAAAAAAAAAAGGGTGTTTTCTTGGATGAGGAATTTGCAAAGGGAGTTCAGGGCACTTCACAGGTGCATTCCCACACCTCAGCACTCCTGCTTGGCTCTGTCCTACCCTAAACCAGGCTCCTTGGTCTGAAGTTTTCCGGGAGAAAAGCACCACAACAGCCCACAGAGAACCTGGGGTTTCTGCACGAAGGGATGGAGCATCTCTCCTCCAGCCCTGGGGTTTTAATCCAGGACAGAAATGCTGAGCCAGGTGACTCCTGCTGGCTGCCCTGCAAGATCCTCCCAGGAAAAAAAAAAGAAAAAAATCCTAAGAACCTATAACCTTAACGAATCACATCTCTCAGCGACTGCCACACTCTTTTGCCGACAGGGAAAACCATAATCAGTGCTAATATTTTGTTCCTGAAACACAGCTTCAATTGTCATCACAGTTTGAGTCACCAGCACGGAGTATCAGCCTGCAGTTGGCAATTTTATTTTCCTGCTGGTGCAAACACGTGGCCCCGTTCCAAGCCCACAACTTGTCTACCAACATGGGAAGTGGCACAAAGTTACATTTCAATTAAAGAAATTGTTCTTTCTCTGTTTTCAAGAACAACGTGATGGCCCTGAGAGAAGTTTTTTTTTTTTGTTTTGAAAGGTAAAATCCCAAAGGGTCATGTTACAAATTGCATTTTATTGCTCTCTTTTTACAATATATGACAGATATGACATCTGGTTTGAGGTCTACCTTCAGTTTTGGCAGAATCCTCGTGGGCTGCCACTACAAATGGGTTTGCATGAAGCTTTTTGCACCACCCAGAAGCTGGAAGTTCACAGCCAGCCCCCCCAGGAAAGCTTTCTGCTCTGCTGAAGCAAATATTTTCCCTAGTGGTGCTGCTAGGAGGCTTTCCTCGCTTTTACATTTCAGGGTGGAAATAAAACGTGTACAGAGGAGGCCCCGAGGTCGTGGTTTTGTTACACAACACCTGGCAGTCCTTCACTGGGGTGACAAAAGCTGCACAGCGAGGCAGGGATGGCAAGGTAAAGACAGGCTTTAGTCTGGCCTTTGGTGACATGGCCCTGGAGAAAAACCTGCTTTCTCTAAGTTTTGTTTTCTGCAAAATAAAGGATGGCACTGCAGAGGAGGAAGAAGAATACTGGTGTCACGTATGACAAGGCAGAACACTGAGATGAGGCACTTCTCACACTGCCATGAGTCCTCTGTGCCTACAGCTGCTTGCAAACATCACTCCAGCAACCCACAAAGCATAAAAATAAAAGCATCAGTTAATGTTCTTTCTAATGATCTGCACAAATCTGGAAAAAGCTTTTTAATCAGAATATAGTCTGGAGAGCCAGGAGCAAAGGAGGTAGAGTAGGATTACCCCTGCAAACACCAAGAAAATGAAGATGTTCTTCCCCCTTTCTGCTGTCCCCTGGAGGTCTCTCCTTAAGAGTTTGAGCAGTTAAAGAGGTAAATATTTTGTCCTCAAAGGAGGCTGAAGTGATATTTAATCAGTGAAAGACTTTACTGTAGATCGATTCTACAGAATGATTTTCAGAAGCTAAAGCCCATTTCACTGAAGACTTGTCTGCAGACTCATTAGAACCCCTTTCTTCCTCAGTTAAGGCTGCCAGAGACCAGCAATTGTGCCTGAGGAGCACCACAGGCAAAGCTTTTTTTTTTACCTGTATTGAGCAATGCAGTTATTCCATATTCAGCTGCCAACTGTGTTGGTTTATTCACTTGTTCTGTTGTTTGAAAATGCATGATCAAAACTTGTGACCACACAGTGTCCCAATGGCACCACACACATCCCCCTCACTTGTGCAGGCTGGGAGAATAAATTCGAGGCGGTTTCAAACCCCAAAATGAAAAGTCAGGGGGCTGAGGGCACTGGCACCACCTCTGGTCCACAGGGACTCCTTAAAGCTCAGAGGCAGCAGCACAGACAATACCCAGGCCTGGGCTGCAGTTTCTCCTTCCCTGTTCTCTGAGGGTTCATTCATGCTGGATGTCATCACTGCCCTTGGTTAATGAGGAGCCAGGGCTGTGGCTCCACTCTGGGCTGCATTGCTGAGATTGCTGGAGGGAGCAGTCTGCTCCCAGCTCTGAGATCCCTCACAAAGCACCAGGGCACAAAACACCTCCATGAGCTGCTGCTGTTCATCACCTTCTCGTGGGCTCCAGAGTGTGCTGGCTCAGTCAGCCAGAGAGGGGGGTACAAGCAGCTGAACCATGAAAAAATGATAAAATCACGGACAAACACTCTCTAACTATTTAAAGTTAGAAAGTGGTTTGGTTTATTGTGACGTCTCCCAGAGTCGTGCCTGTGAATTACGAGGCTCTTTGCCCTCCATTTATCAACCAAAGTCTCACATACTCAAGATGTTTATACATTTGCATAATCCCAGAACCTCCCCACTTTGTATTAAAATAAGGCTGGAGTTCTTCATGCCTGTGCAATTCTTCTCTCAAATCAGGCTGGTGGTCCTTGAATTGTGCCAGTGGGCTTGAAAGATGAAGTCAGGGATGTCTTCCTCCCAATGACCCTTCTTCTGGCAGGCTTTTGTGATCTCTTGGCACAATTCAATCTCCCCTGCTTTGCTTCCAGTTATTTCTGGGTCCAGGTGCTGTCATGATTCCATTGGTTTTCATTTATCTTCTGATGGTCCATCCATCTCCTCTATAAACACCACAAAGACAAGCTCATAACAGCAAGAAATACATCACCTATGTTCTAGTCTGAGCATCTAGTAATTATTAACTCATCTTTGTCCATCTAACTTGTATTTCAATCAATATAAATTACTTCTATCCCTTGGCTAAAATCTCGACTCACAACAACCTTTCCCTTTCAGCCCTGACGCCTTTGTGGCACCTGCAGCCCAAGCTCAGCCCTCCCTCGTTCCTAGGACAAGCCTGAAAGGAGGACAAGACAGATGAGCTCTTAAATACACCTTAACTGATATTAAAATTCAACCTTGTGAGGCCAAAATTACTCCCAGTGAGAGAAAACCAGCCACGTTTCCTTAATTTGCCAGCCAGGCAGTCAGGCACAATTCTCATTTGTACACAAATCAATAGATGCAGTTGGGCACAATCATTGAGCTGTGGTCACTCTTTCCAAGGCAAAGCCACACCAATTTCTACGTGATGATGATCCTGCCATTCACTCACCCCACCTGGCAGTGCTGTAACTCTTGATACCTCTCCCAGAAATGACTGCACTCACAGAAGTGCGGGCTGAAGGGAAAGGATATCGTATTTTCCCTCTTTTTCTCAGGCTTGCTTTCTGGCTGTTCCCTTCCAGGACCAAGTTTCAACAAATCCAAGAATTTCTGACAAAGCAAGAGCTCGTTTTCTAACCCTGATCTCAGGTTCTTGATGAAGGTTTCATTACAGGCTCTGTCCTCCTGGTCTTCTCAGCTTCACAGGACTTGAATGGAGGTGTTTGAATGCACAGCTTGTGGAAGGGAGTGGAGGGGAAGAAAAGAAAACAAAACGAAGAGCTATCTGCTCTACCAATTCATTTCATTCAGGGATTCTTTGCAGCAGATAATGGCCTTTGAGTATCAGTAACATTGCATAATCCAGCCACCCACCATCAGGCTGCTTAGCACAAATTTGGCTATCATTGCATCCCTTTCCCAAGGAGTTCCTGCAGCAGGCCCCTCAGTTGGCAGAGAGGCTGCTGCTATCCCTGGCTGTAGAACACATTTCTGGGGAACACTTTGTTCCACTGTGTCGGATTTATTCTGGGCAAACTCTTCCTCCCTACTCCAGGAAAAAGCCACCGACCCCAGAGCAGCCCCAGCCTTGCTCCTGGCCCATCCATCACCCAACTCCACGGCTCCACCTGATGCCTTGGGAAGGCTGAGCTGGAGCAGAGACTGCACAGAGCTGGAGAATAAAGTAGGGATTTATTGGAAGGTCTTTAAGGACACACCTTGGGCAGGACAAGAGCCATTTTCAGGGATTCAGGGGCAGCCACACCTTCTCTGGGCACCCTGTGTCAAGGAAGAGTTTCTTCCTAATATCTGATATTAGGAGTAGGTTTGCTTCTGGTCCAAGTTTTCATCATTTTCATTGAGACACAGCAACTTAAAAAGCAGTGGGAGGTGTTTTGAACCCAGATTTCTACAGAGGGCAGAATCAGGATGTTTTGGGGTTTTTTTTAACGTTTGAGAGGTACCCATTAACTCCATTGATGCTCGTTATTCCTTAAAGCTAGCAGGTAAATCCTGAAATGCCTCAGTCCTAGTAGCAGGCTGCAGGTCTTTGAAATGCCCAGCACAAAAGCAGAGTCAGGCACCCTGCTCCCAGACTCAGAGCTCTGCTACGAGACCAAAACCTGCACTGAAACGACAGGAACAGATGTGCACTGCCACAGGAAAATGGAATAACACAAGCTGTAACATTATCGCTGCTTATATGTAACTTTGGCTTAAAACCATTAACCTTTTTATGGCTTGCCTTGTGGCTGAGCACTTTCTATTCCACATAATGTTCTTCTGAATACAAAAGCACTCCTGAGTGAATTTAGCCTAATGAGAGAAGCCTGTGATGACACTTAACATCATCCATTTATCTTTTGGAAAAAGAAACAGCATAATTACATTCCCCATACTCAGAAATATGCTTCAGCTTTTTTTTTTTCTGCGGTGAATTCTCTCCCAGGGCAGATCAATTAGTTTTGACTTTGGTGTTTTAGACTGAGCTTTGCTGTTCTTTGGGGACTGGTTTGACATCCAGTGCACTCCTGGGGCAGGAATTAGCTCAGGGTTAAGGTCAGATGGGTTCACAAACCAGCAAGGGACTCAAAGGGCAAAGGCTCCACGTCAGTTGTCAATAAAGTGACCAGCAGGGATTGGTTTGTGTCAGGGGCTGGCCCGTGCCAGGTTTGTCCTGGCCTCACCCACTGCTGCTGCCAGGGACACACCTGCCTGCTCAACACCTGTAAATACCTGTCTAATAGATATTTAATGTAAATATCTACTTCTGTCATCATCACCACCCCCTTTTTCTGAGCCTGGCAGGGTGCAAACAGCCAGAGAAATCTCTCTGGAAACAAAAGCCCACTGAGGATGCTGAATTATGTTCGGCACCCACTGCAGTCAATGACATCATTTTTACATGTGTATTACTTAGGTGAAGAGCAGACCTCTTTCTGCTCCTGATCCCATCACCCAGGCTGGGTTTTGGCCAGAGCTGTCTAAATTGAGCTTTTAGTAAAATGGCTTTTTTTTCCTTGCCAATATAAAATAAAAAATCTTGCTCTTAGGAATAGCAAATTCGTATTTCTGTTGAGAAACAACATGATCAAGAGAGAAAATGACACCAAACTGAATATCTACCATTCCGGCGCCTAGTTATTAAGAAGAAAGAAGAAGAAAAAAAAAAAAAAAAGAGAGAGAGATGCAGTGACTTTAAAGGAAGCACAGAACCATTCTGCCCAAACAAATATCTCGACTTGAAAAATTAGAATAATTACTAATGCTCTCCTTACCTGGCTGATGAAGTCTCAAGTGAGCTTCAGACCGAAATTGTCCTGTAAATGCAGCACAGCTTGAGCTCACAGAAGCGCCTCAGGAAAACACTTTGAGAGAAGTGCTTGAACTCAGTTTCATTACATAGCACTGAAGATAATTTGGGTTGATTGGTTTCTTAATGAAACCCAATGAGCTGATATAAACCACTTAAGGTGTCGCCTTTCCAGAAGTTAAAGACCCTGAAAATCAGTGAGCCTGATTCCTAAAAGTGAGGAGGAACAAACTAAGAGGAAGAGCAGGAGGGAAAATTCCAACTATTTTTGATGCTGGAACCCCTAAGTGATGTAATAAGTAACCAAAAGAAGTTACAGGGACTTTTAAAAGGTAGCAAATTTAAAAAAAAAAAAATAATATCCAGGTCCTGCCTGGCCAAAGCAGCTCTTTAATCACCCTGAGGTTTTCTCAGGAAGGAAATGTCTTCCGAGGCAAAACACAATTAAAAAAAAATCAAAACTAAACTCCCAGCGTGGCAAAAATCTGGAAAACACCCCTGCAAGGCAAAACCCAGGTCTCATGGGAAATGCTGGGTCTCCTCAGCCCTCAGCCAGCGCAGCCACAAACCTCTGAGAGCCCCGGGACCCCTCGGTTTCAGTGCTTGGCTGCACCTGCCAGCCTTCCCTCGGCTCATCCCAGGTCACAGCAGGCACCAGACATCCTGTTCAGCTAATTGAGCTTGGGCTTATCCCCCCCAGGTCTACAGCACAACTCTGAACTTGTACCAGAGGCTTATACCAGAGTGTTCACAAAAGCCTGTTTCCCTGGGGCAGCAGGAGCTCTGAATGTTTGTTAAATCAGGAGCATCTCTACTCGATGGGGACATGGATTCTCTTCCACAGAGTTTCTGAAGCCTGCAGGTAAAGGGGTGGAAGAATATCCTGCCAGAGCCAAACAGCCTCAAACTGTGCAAAGACAGATGAATTTTTTTCATCAGCCTACCTGGATTGCCTGGCTGGATTAAGGACGAGGAAACCCCTCTGCCTCGCAGGATAAAACTTACTAAATCCCATTTTCTGATGGTTGGAACACAGCTCACCCCAATGTGAGCAGCTGGGAGCATTAGTGTGAACTAATATAAAAATAGTCAAATACATTACAGTGATTGTCGCTCAGTCAGCAGTAGCTGTGCAAGATGAACAAAAAGCACATTAAATCTGTTCCAAATAATTGGCATAATGTGTTTATATGGGACTAGGGCTGCATATTAAAACACACCTGATTTGTTCTTCACAAGCAATGAGTATTTACTACATCTGTGATGGCTGTATGGATTCAGATCTCATTTTTTAAAATGATTAATTGGTATTTAATTAGCATGTATTTTCCATACTAGTTATACACAGCCTAGCTGGGAATGCAAATAAAATTCTAGTAATTACATAACTAGTTATGCTTTCAAGAGCCTGCTACACAATGCAGTGCAGACAACTTCCCTTGGAACAGAAAACAGCACATAACACGGACAGAGTAACATTTAAAAATGCCTAAATCCTCTTTGCAAAGTGGACTTTGACCAAAATCAAGAATTCTGATGTTTCCTGGTGTCCCAGTGCAGAACTGATGTGCTGCTGCCATTCTCCAACCCTGCTACGTGAAGCAATTTGGACAGACCTTTGCATTGGCATCTTTCTGGGAGTGATGGATTGCCTCTCTGAGCACTATCGCAGGGACTGGAAGAGGGTTTTTTTATCCTTCACCATGACATGCCTCTGTCACACTACTCGCTTCTTTCAAACGCAGAATCGAGGTGTGAGGTTCTGGAGATGTGCTTGGATCTCAGCTGAGCTGCAGAGCTGTGACACATCAAGGGCTGAGCAGAGGTGGCACCTTCAGCTCGAGTGTCACCACAGCTGCCAGATGTGAGTAAACACCTCTGGGAGACAAATACTCCTGCAGTCTCCTTCCCTGCAGTGGTGAGTTAATCCAAAGTGTCAGTGCAGAGAATAACCCCAGAGCCACTGAAAATGTGAAGATTGGGAGAATCCAGTGGTACCAATCAGTGCTTGCATTCAGTGTTTTACCAGTATCTAAGAGAAGTCCTGGAAGCCCACCCTGAACCCCAGCAGGTCTGTCAGACACTCTCCCACCTTTTTTCAACTCCATCTCCAGTGGGGAGTTGTTTCTGAGCAGGTCGGGAAGGGGTGGGGGACACAGAGAGCCCTTTGGAAAGTGAAAAAACAACATTCTGCTGTTTCTCCCACTTGGGAAAGATGCTTCAGCCCACCAGCCTGAACCCTGGGAGAGAAAACTGATTATACCCCCCAGCAGAGAACCTTTTACCTGTCTCCCATCCACACTGTTTGGGGTACAATGTAGGGCCCCTTCTCAACAGCCACATCTCCCCTGAGGCTGACAGGTCCAATTGCTAGTTGGCAGCTGTGTCCCCACACATCCTCCCTCTCTGCTCGGGGGAGAGCACAGGAATCCCAGCCCCTTTTCTGCACTTCAGCAGAAAAATCCACCCCCTAATAGGTGGCTGTGATGAAAACCTGCCAGATGCAATTCCTTACTCCAACACCACCTCCCATCTTTTCTTTCCAAGGTCCCACACCTCACAGAGACAGTTTTTGCAAACTCAGATACTTCTAACTGTAACTAAGGGTGATGCCTTAAGTTTTATCCTTCATGTATTTCAGGTTCTGTGCTGCCCAGGGGTGCAGTTCTGAGCCCACAGTCAGTGTCACTCAGCTCTGCACACAGCAGGGACACAAAACAAATCCTTTTCCTGCTGCACACCAAGGACAACTTTCAGGCCCAAAAGCACAACCAAGGGTGGGCTGGAGGGAGGAACAAGAAGGATGGGACCTCACAGCCTGGAGCTGGAATTGGACAATTAAACCCCAAGATGCAAATAGACCCAAACCTACAAAAGTGTGAGACCTGGTCATGGTTTGTCCATTTTGTGACCATTTTGGGTCCACCTTGGGTGTAGCCCTGGCCAGGCTCTTGTCCTGCCCAAGGTGGATCCTAAAGACCTTTCAATAAACACCTACTTTATTCTCCAGCTCTGTCCAGTCTCTGTTCCAGCTCAGCCTTCCCAAGGC
>VXBN01011723.1:37342-59324 GCA_013397395.1 Sinosuthora webbiana | reverse complement strand
TATTATTGTTATTATTATTATTATTGCACTGCTACTCAAGAACTACATATAACACTGCTGCAAAATGCTTGCAGTATGACATTTTTGTTTTGAATGTGATGTCTTGAAACTCTTTTCCTTATTGTCCAGATTTCAAAGGTTAAAATGAAAAAGCAATGAGAGAAGTCACAAAGAATGAAACAAAATCTGAATTGAATTTTGTGGTTTAAGACATAAATCTCTTCTTGAGATAAACTTTGAACAGAGGAACAAAAATTACAGTAAGTGAAAACAAGAGTTCAGAGGCCTGTGCAACCAAAAAAAGTCTTACAACAGCTTTATAGCAACTGAACCAGATTTAAAATGTCCATTTCCTGTAATTCTAATGTTACTAAGTCTCATCTGCTAAGGAAAAAGTATCTCTTTTTTCACACGGTAGACTGTATTGTCTACTATAAAATGTTCATTTTCATAATGTACATTATTAACCTGCAAGTTGTGTAAGTCTTTTGACACATGCATACTGTTCCTTTTTACATATAGAAAATAATTATGCTAGTATCCATCATATTATAAACTGTGACAAACTGCATATATGTGTTTCTTGCTTCTGGCTGGAATAATTCAGAGGTTTCCTTGGTTTGGAAATTTTACAGCCTTCAGAAATTCATGGATAGGCTATTTATCAATAGCCATTATTCTTCAACTGTTTGGATTTTCATTTTGTCTTTAGGATAACTGTTCTAAAGCTGATTAAAATTTTATTTTAGTCTAACAGTTTTGCACATTAATATAGTTTTGTTTGAACAGTAGTATTTCTTAAACAGTTCTAATATTAGTGATATTGTCTTAGAGAATCTAAGAGTTTCTTCGTTCCAATAGCTGCAGATACATTAATTGTCCTTCCAGGTTTTTTCCAATAAATTTTTGCAGTGGTTAAATAACTATGTTTCTGCAAACAAGAGATTTTTTCAAAGTAAATATCTTTAAAATAGTTGAGGAAAATACTTGTTACAAAGATCTCTGTAGCGTAATGAATATTTTTATGTTCATACAGATATATATGAATATGTATATTATATTCATTTCCTTCATTAATTTATTTTTATAAATTATTACATATTATGTTTATTGTAATGACATTTGTCAGTATATTTTACTGAAAAATCTTTCCATTCAGAATGTAAACATTGTTAAATTGTATGTTCTGACAGAAGCAAGTCTAAAGCCTTTTGGTAATCTAAAGGCAATAATTGCTTCATATAGATTGAATCCATTGTTGATGGGGACAAAAAAAAAAAAAAAAAAAAAAAAAAAAAAAAAAAAAAAAAAAAAAGGCACAAANNNGCAGGTCCTGAACCCATTTATTAGTATTGGTACAAATCTAAAACAAATTTCAAGTAAAGTAGGAATAAAGAACCATTTCTTTTGATTTATTTTAATATGTTAATAAATACTTTGAAAAAACTGTGTAGTTTTACCTCTGGTATGAAAATGGTACAAAAGGGAAGCGTGAAAAAAATGAACACTAGAAGAGCAGAAATAAAGGATGAAGAGGATGTGAAAAGTTAGCAGAAGGCAGGTGTGACATAGATTTAGACCCCATTCAAATCTGGGGTTCTGTTCCCGTTTTTCAGTATTTATCAGAAATATGACTTTCAATTCTCATCTTTTTAACTTAAGATATTCTGCATGTTCGATTTAAGGTTTGTCTAGGAGACTAAGACAGGGAGACAGGCAGTGATTGCTTTGTGGCAAATGCTTATCTGGAAATACCAGTTTCTACCCTTTATTTGTATCAGTTAGTTCTGGTTTCACTGACACAGTTTGCATTTTCTAACATATGTCTCATTATGGGACCTCTGTGTGTGTTTTAATAGCTGTCTTGTTTTGGCAGGCTGTGTTTGCTATTCTGGCAAGATTTCTCATGGAGAATGCTGTGTTGTGTAAACTTTGATGGATTTGGGTTTTTTGTTTATTGTCAAAAGACTAGAAGGAAAATAAAAAGAAAGGAAGTTTTGAGGAAAACAGTACATTTAAATACTTATAGAAAATTAACTTTAAGCAGTAGCTCCAAACAAACTCATCTTGAGGACTGATCTTTCTTCACAAGCAGGTTTTACAAAGATGGGATGTGATATTAGACCAACAGACACTGCTAGACATAAACAGAAAGTTATCTTCAATCTGATACAAGAAGAGAAAGTTCCCTTTGTGGCATCTCCTAATTTGAAGGAAATCTCTGGGAAGTCTCATACAAGGAGGCATGGGTGGATTTCCCCATCAAAATGCATGTTTAATCACAGAAAAGTTGGTTACTCTGAAGTAAGTGCAAATCTCAATGAAGGTAAACACATCCCTCAGGAAACAGTATTGAGTGTTATTTTGAGGTGTTAGATCTTCAAATTGAATCTCTTCTAAAAAAAAACTTACAGTAACAGAAGACATTCACCCCAAAAACTGAATTTAACAATAAAACAGAGGAAGAAAACAAGCAGAAAGAAAATGTGTTTGAAAATGTGTCCCATGCTGAGCATTTCTTCTACTTCAAACTCTCATCGATAACCTTTAAATTAAAGTATCTCTACTAACATTAAATAGATATTAAAAGCCCTAGTTTTCACTACCAAGGGACACTATTTTCATTGTTTTACAGTCTCTTCCTAACTTCTAATCTAAAGGTGTGATCCATGGCAATTCTTTTCCCATTTCTTCCCCATGGCAAAACTATTTTTAAAGTAATAGCTATTGACAAAATTATAAATGCTTTACACTGAAAATAATAAATAATTGCAATATGTAGTACACTTTGCTGCTCTTTTTTCCCTACTTTGTCATTTGACTCTAGTTCTAAATGCCACATCTAGCCAAATTATGTTTATTTTTTTCATCGTAGAAGTATAGTGATGTACTTTAGCACTAAAAGGCTTTCTATTTAAACTAATATGCCAATGAACCACTGAGAATGATCAAGTATTTTTTTCAATAACTCAAATCCTTAATGTCAAAGAGACAGTCTAAACTTTGCACTTCCTTCTTAAGGCATAATTTTCTATCTTGTCTAGAAGGTCTATACCTATTCTCTATATGAATAAGAAATGAAGATAGAAGACAATGTCTTCATTTTCTATGACTCCTTTCCTTTATTTTTTTCAGTATTTTTATGTGAGATTGCATCATTGTTTTCTTCCTGTTTTTGGAGAATACTAAACTGTTATTTGCCCTCCCGCATGAGAATTTCCTCTGCAGTTCTCCCAGTTATAAGGCGGTGGTCCTTTAGCATACTTATTTCTCACCTCCATGAGCTGATACAGTGCTCACATTTGCTTATGAAAGTGAAGTCACTTTTATGTTTTTTTGAGGTGGTGTCCATTTTGCCAGACTAAGGAGCACTGATAAGGATTTCATTTGGGGAAAATTTTCACTAAACATCTAAATTAACTTTGAATGACAATTAACAACTTGTTCACAAGTTTCAATAGTGGTTTTGGTTCACCAATTTTTCATTTCTTGGCCAACGCACCAATTCAAATAGTGGGTCTAATGTTGTCTAAATGCTAGTACACCTACTAGAATTATTTCCTCCTTTTCTGCTGTGAGATAGGATTAGGAGAAGAGCGAAGCAGGCTCAAATTTTAAGGGGTATAAAGAAAACTTTATTAACAAAACTACAAGAAAAATATTTACTAAGAATTAGAATAAAACTTTCAAAACACTTCTCCTCCCCCCACAACATTTTTTTTTTTTCCATTGGCAATGTACAGGGCCAAAACTTCAGGACTTAGGTTAGTTGACTACCTTTAAAATGGTCTTTTATCAGTTCCCTTACGGAGACGAGTCTCTTCTGCCATTTCATGGAGACTTCTCCACAAGAAAACAGTTCTCTTGTGGCTACAATTCTCGCAAATAGCAACCATCTGGAAATCTGCATTTGTGAAGTCCCTCCCATCTCATGCAGCCTTTCCACTGCTGCATTCATGGGCCATGTCAAACTCATGGGGTATTATTTTAAGGATGAGCAGTTTAAAGCAAAGGTTTTCTTCATCTATCTCTGAGATAATTTTCATCTCTGGGAACAGAGGTCTTCTTTTTCTTTCCCTGGGCACAGAGAGTCTTTCATCACTCTCATCCCTCTCTTTGTTTAAGCTTCTCATGAGATCACAGCTACTTCAACATTTACTTGCTTCAGCATGAATGCCTTTGCTCATGTCTGCAATTTGAACACTCTGTCTCCCCATACTTCTATGAATTAAAGGGATATTCTAGTATATCACAGTCCAGCACTATGGCCTTGCAAAAGAATTTTAGCCTAAGGCTAAGGCATCTCTTCATTCTCCTCTCATCTGGAACTTGACTCCTATTTTACTGACCTTGGTGTCTTCATGTTGTTTCTCTACCTGCTTTCACTTTGTCCTTTTCTCTCACTTGAGAGAGGATCAGTGAATGTTTTGCAAGTTTCATCTGGGCAACAAAAGAGTTAATATCCACCCACGACCTGTGGTGGTCATGATGGTTTTTGCTGGGCAGTGGCCGAAGCAGTCACGGTGATGGATTTCAGGCCGTGCTGGAACTGTGCTAAGATCTTGGGGGCCCAGGCCAGCCAGAGCTGTGGCTGAGGTCAGGCCCGGTCCGGACTAGTCCTGCTAGGTCTGTCCTGGAGGGTGGGGGAAGCCGGCCCGGCTGCAAGATATTGACCACCACTGGGGTCTGTCCAGCCCAGACAGGCCCCAGCAGACTCCACAGGTGGGGTCCCAGCCCCTCGGTAGGCCCTGCACTGGCCCGGACACACAGAGGGGGACAGACTGGCCTGTTACCTGTTCCTAGGCCAGAAGAAAAGAGAGCTTTCCTGGGGTTTGTTTGATTTTTAACATGTGTGTTCACAGAGGTGTGTTCAGCTTCCTAGTGGTTTAGCAAGGTGTCAGTATTCAAAACTAGTCACTGATTGGTTTGTCAGACATGGCCTGAGCTGTTAGCGGCTTCTCTTAGAAAAATCATTTCTGTGGGTGGCCTCTTCCCTCTTCACTAAATGTCAATCAATGCAAAACCAGCACAATATCTTATAAGGTAAGATAAACAGGTAGCCTAAGCATGCCCTTCCCTTCCTTTCAACACCAGAAAAGCTAAAACTTTATTTGTTTAAATAAAACTGTGCAAGTGAACATCTGTGTCAGTCTTTGATGTGAGTCATATAGATGTTTCTAATTCTATGAGGAAAGATTTCTGGTTTTTTGAAGAGGTCTCTGCACTAACATTATACTTTGATTTGTTTTAACTTGCCTCATACAGACACTTTTCTTGCATTCAGTCCAGGTGCAAGTTGAAACTGATAAGAACTGGCAGTATTTGTTTTATTGTGAACCTTATTCAGCCTGATATTTAGTTATGTTCCCAGGTGGTTTTGTAATGTGGTTTAATAGTTTTATTTTACTCCTGTGATTAGTTTCTGTTTGTTCTAATTTCTTTTTGACTCTTTCTTGACCTTAGGTTGAAAAAACAGAGAAGATGTATTCCCTCAATTTAATGCCAGTCTGAGGTGTTTCTCCTGCAGCATCAGATCAATGAAAAGTAAATAGCCCACATTTCTTGTTTCACAGCTCAGTATTGATCTTTCTCAGCTTTTGCTTTCCTTTTTCCCTGCATCTTGTGTCTTTCAACCCCTGGGACCAAAGTGATTGCCATAGATTGGACAAGCTAACAAGCGCATGATGAGGAACTAGTGTTTTGTGGTATACTCACATTCTCATGCCTGGTATATAAAGCCTGGACCTCTCCGCATTTAAAGAGAGGTGCCATTTTGTGTATGGCAGAAGCCACTATGAAGAAGAGCCACAGGGAAGGCACCAGAGCAGTAGAGCATTTTATTCTCCACTCCAATTTTTTATTCATACAGCTAGTGCCAAGCTGGGTGAGGACATTACTCCTCTGAAGAGTAAGACAAGTAGCCTGCGGGGAATGCCACGAGCTGCTTTTTTCTATGGCGATGTATAGGATGGTGGCAGCCCGTGGGTAAGTCTGAACTCGATCTTATAATGACCGTGATATGTGTGTCAAGTTCTATTTAAATTTGGAGCAGCAGAAAGCTATGCAGAAAGTTTGAAAGATGAAATGGAAATACGCAATTTCTAGTTGGAAATGGGACAGCCAGTATAATGTAGGGAGTATATTTTGTAGTTCAGCATTGGAATGAGAAAAGCTAAAGTCACTATTTTATTTAGTAAATGAACTGAATTAATCCAGTAACTTTGGGGAGTCTGAGGGGTTCATCCTTCTTTTTTTCAAAATATTGTGGAAAGCATTTTCCATTTAAATTTATGTAAATAGCAGAACCTTAGTTTCTAATGCTTAGTAATACTGCCTATAGTGTCTTCCTGTCCTCAAGTGCTACGAATTAAATATTAAGATTAAGAAATAAAATTTATTTCAATTCTGTCCCTGGGCCCTTAACTGTACAAAGTGATCCCTGCTACTGAAAAGTGGTTAAATAAATAATTGATATTATATTACATGTATTGCAGCATATTGTTTCTTTCAGGGAGATAGGTATTTGTGCTGTGCAGTGCTGAAGTTCTCTGACTTTGCTTTAGGTTTCTGAGAATGCTGTTTTTGTCTCCAGGTGCTTATTAGTCCCTAATGCTCTTAGATTGCTACCATACTATTCTGTTGTAAATAAGCCTCATATAATTTTTCATGCACTTAAGTTGGTTACTAAATATAAATAATCCCTCTATATAGCATGTTCCAAAGTACTATACATAACAGAATCTATACAGTCTATAAGGAATACTTGGTATTTTATCTGCAGTCTGGTAATGTGTTTATTATTATTATTATTATTATTATTATTGAGATATTAGTATCTTACATCTGCATTTGTGGACATGCTATTTTTACCCTTTTCATTATAGTGTTACTGTAGGTAACATGAATCCTGTACTAATACAGCAGTAAATTGAATTCTATAGTCTTATATTATTATTAACAGTACAGTGATATATGATTTTCATATTTCCCATGGACACCACTGCAATGCAGTTTGCTGGCAATATTTTCAGCTCTACACTTTTATAATGTAGATCTTTGTTGTTTAATGTGTTTTAAAAAAGACAGTGTACACTACACAAATTATTCCTAATGTAGGAGCTATTCTATTTCTTTCTAGTTTTATGACATTTTACACTTCTTGGAGCTGGATGATTGTTCTAACCCAAGTTATTATGTAGTCCTTAGGGCAACCCTGCTGCTGATTTGAACGTTATTAATTTTCTATTATAGTGTGTTTAAGATGTTCTACAGTGTGAAGCTCACCTGCATTATTGAGTCAATGACCAATTGCAGAGTTTCTCTGTAGCAGTTGGAGCTTAATTCAACCCTTTGGGATCTCATTTATTATTTGCAGATATTGATTCTGGAAAAAGAAAAAGCTAAGATGTGTGAATCTAATACTGAATTAGACCTAGCCTACAGCAGTTAACTCCTAATGGTCTGCTTACTGTATATGTGTCAACTGAAGCTTGTATTTCTTTATGTTTTCATGTACAATAAGCTATTTGCTGCTACTGCATAAATATTTTAAATCTTCTAAGCGATCGGCGTAGTCAGATATCTGTATATTCAAATTGAATTCAGTTACAATTATTTTCTTGATTTCTTATTAAGAGAATATAGAGATTAAGAAAATACTTAAAGCAATGAAGTTTAGTTATGTTTTACATAATTTACTAGAAAATTTACATTAAAATGTGCTTTAATTCCTAAGACAACTTTGGTGAATTTGTGTCCAGAAAAAGGGCTATATTGTATAACATTAACTAATGAAGTAAGGATATAATCTCCTGTCATGTTATCAATATGGTGAGCTTCCAGCTCCTCTTCTTGCTGTAATGACTTAATATAACCACGGCAAGAATCATAGTAAGTACCATTTCTTTTCCTCCTCCATTCTGTTTTTCTCCTTTCCCATGAATTTATCTAAACATAAATAAAAAAGCTGCTGGAAGTTTTGTGAACTTGATTCACTGGTATTTCATACTCACCTAACTGCCTTTTACAATGGACAGTGATATTCAAATAAAATCAATCTTCATCAATTACTTGACTAACACCAAATCAGTAATAGACAAGGTTCATACAAAACAGAGTAATTTAAATCTTTTAGATAGGAAGAAAATGAGGGGAAGATGGTTTTGGAATAGCCTGGTAGATAAAACTTGCCCATATTCTTCAGAAATGTGGCTATTTAAAAAACTTCATACCACAGACATGATATTGTCTGGTGAAAAAGTAGTGTGTTTAGGTTACTCCACTTTTAGGGATGTATCTACATTCAGGCTATAGAAGGTTTCCCTTTTTTTTTTTTTCTTTCTTTTTTTTTTTTTTTTAAGGTGAGTATTCACTATGAGCCTTCTATAGTCCAGAACTTTCTTGCATTGTCTAGTCTCTCTTTAGAGCAAGCAAAACGCTGTGTACCCTGCTATAGTTTATGCACTTATTAATATTTAGATAAAAACAGGTACAAAGATAAATGGAGTTAGAACTACTGCCACAGCAGGTGGTAGGGAATATTTCCACTCTGGTAACTTTAAAATTCTGTTTACAGTTAAATAAGGTATGGAGATAATTGGTAATAAGAAACAGCAAACAGCTCTTTCACAAATTAGCTTTAAAAAGCTTAAAAACCTTTCCTGACATTCAATCTTTATGTTGAAATTGTGCTTCTGATTTAGTTATCAATGAGAAGGTAGGTATCCTTTATCTGACTCTGAACACAACAGCAAAGGCCATGTGGCAGCATAAACCTGTGCATTTCCCTAAGTGGGGGGAACAAATCGAGGGTGGGGTTATATTTTAAATGAATGCTAAGATTAGGTTGTGTAAATATTTATATAATGCTGACTAAATAGCATGTAAGAAAACCAACCATCTCTATGTTCACGTAAATATAAATTGTGAATGTGACTTATATTTTATTTCTGTCCTTTTAAATGTAGTTCTTATGTTTTAAATATTGTGAATATAGATTATATTTCATTTACAGATTGACAGATACAAAAGCATCCTACTCCTGTGCTGTAGCAGTACCTGATTATGGCCCTGCAACACCCAGAAACCTAATACAAAGTTTAAAAGTACCTGAGAGTGAAGGGCTTTTCTGAGCTAAAAGCTACTATATGAAGTGGGATTGGCAATTTCAGCAAAGAAGAAACATGTTTTAGTGAGTAATGTTGGCTGGTACAGCAAGCAAAAGACAGAAGTAGGCAGTCCTTAGTCTCAGGAATTCTCCCCAGGTTTGCAAAACCTTTCAAAATGATGCTGCTGCAGGCCAGGTGGAAGCACACTTGTCAGCCAGTTAATGCAGCAATGCAAGATTGCACAGTAATACCTGCAAAGTGAATAAATGATAAGAAAAAATCAGGAAATCAGAGAGCAAAACACTGAAGTCTGATCAGAAATATATCTACAAACATTAACCTGAGTTCTGCTAATGACTTTTGGTAAAGGTGTTAGGACATTGTCAAGAGATGTTACCTGAAATTTCTTGAGTAGTAGTGGGGATGACCACCAGCTCATTAACATTTAACCCTGGTCAATCACCTGCAGGGTGCAGATCTAGGCTCTAATGTCCTGCTTTGGATGGGGGATAGTGCATTAACATGACTAAGATAAAAGGTGCTACTCTCCCCTTGTGTGTTTTCCAACAGTTCTCTGCATGCATACAGCTAATGCACAGATCAAAAAGTCTCTTCACAAAATGAAGCTATAAATGTTTTCTGTCTTAAATGATCCAGGGATATATCACTCTTTTCATAAAACCTAGTGATGACAACTCTTGCCTGCACCATGCATGTGCATGTACTCAATTCTCTTATTTTTTAGATGTTGAATGTGTGTCTCATTTAATAATTTGAGTACCAAGAGCTGGGTTATTGGGATGTAGTCCTGAAGAGCCTTCCATATGGTATAGAGGTTTCTATATGGTTTCTGGTGCCTCATATATACACATGTGTGTGTGTGTGTGTGTATGTATGTATGTATGTATGTATGTAAATATGTATATATCTGTGTATATATGTGTATATATATGTATATGCACGCTATATATTCCACCTGTAAGGGGGGAACAGTTAATATCATTAGATGCAAGTTTGCATTTTGTCTATGGAAACAGCAACTTAGATTCTTTAAAATAAGACAAATTTTAAAGAAAATAATCCTCAAAATTATTTCCCTCAGGACTGATTTTTTATCTAAACATGAAACTTTTCTCACAAAGCAAATTATTGAATACCTTAAAAATATTTTGAAAATATCAGTGGTACTCCTGCTGAAACCACCAACATTTGCCTGATTGCTGAAAGGGGATGAAATCTTTTCCAAGTGCTTTGAAAGGTGTCTTAAAACATTGAAAATCATGCAGGATTTCAACCTGAATAATATAGGCAAAATAAAATATTATTAAAAGCTGCAAGCTGGGAACTGTGCAAGCATTAGGTAACTCAAGAGAAAATAATCACAATTTTATAACTTCTCCAGCTGCAATTATTTCTTTGAATGGAAGAACCTGATCCAGTATTTTAAAAGGTACTCACATTGTAATGCATGCAATCAAATGTTTCAAACTTTTTCTAAACATACAGTTAAAAATTCAGTAAATATGGGATAGGGATGTTTGCAAGGTAGCTGGTTCTCAATAAAAGCTACTTTGCAGAAAAATTATTAAGTGGAATGCTGAGAATTTATTTCCAAAAGTGTGGCAGAGTTCCCTATTTATTTCTTACTCTGAAATAACTGTGTTCATTTTCACCATTAAGAGTTCGATAAAAAAACCCAGAAGATAATTCTTAAGGAAAAATATTTTTGCTTAGTCGATAATATTAGTTCATTAAAGTTCATAGAATTCATGTAATTCTTCCTATTATTATAACACTTTGAGGTAAAAAGTTTATTTCCTGAAAATAAACTTTACAGGAAAAAGTAAACTTTGCTTCTATCATTTGCCATGATTTACTGAAATACTATTTGGAAAAGCTGGAAGTCTAAAGAAATACTGAAATTATAAGTTTTGTTTGTGTTCAGCTGTTAGGGTTTAGAATATGTATACTGATTTTTTAAAAAAAATTATACAGATTTCATGATCATGTTTATTTAATGAATTTACAAAATTTTATATTATTTTAAGCAATAATACCCTATTAAATGTACTTCTTCACCATTTCCTCTGTTCATGTACAGGTACCTTACAACTCTGCTCTAGTAAAAATGAATAGTGAAGCACAAGAGACAAGGACTCTGCTGGATGCAAGTCCAGTGTATGTATCTGCCTTGCAGATTTCTGCCAAAAACTTCCTTTTTTTGCTTAATTCTCATTTTTAAGGTCAAATAAGAGGAAAATCAAAACTCAATCTGTTAAATAGATATAGAAGATAAAGATAGAAAGCCCATAAAGTTTCATATTTCTTGTCTCTTCTGAATGTCTCACTATATAATTCCAGCAAATGGAGAAGACAATAAAACAGTACTTAACTAAGAATCCTTGGAACATTTTGAGTGCTCAGATAGAGTAAGTAATTAAGAGCCGAAGAGAAGGAATCCCTTTTCCCAGCTCTGCCTATTTCTTGACAAGAGATGAGACTGCTTCCCCATGTGGACAGGCAGTGCTCAGGTAGGAAGCTTGCTGGGGATTCAGTGAGTCCAGACTGGGCAGTGGTGGGAATCTCAGCACTCAGCCTTGTATTGGTCCCACAAATTATAACATCACAACAAGTGAGATATTGTTCATGAACAAGACGATTACTGAAATATTGTTCATTATTTGGATTACTAAGCATATTTCTTGTATCTGAAAGTCAGTTATTGTATTCCAAAATCACATTGGCTCCTGACAGAGGGAAAAAGAAAAATAAACAAGGGTATAAAACACGTCATTAATTACATTCAAGTTTTTTCTCATTGGATTTTTTTACCCAGTACACCTTGAGAGAGCCAAGTTACAATTCCTTCAATTGCAACCAGTTTCAAACACAGCTAGAATATAAGGCTAATAATATGTAATATTAATATACATAGTATGTAAATTATTACAGAGTTTGTGATCTGTGTTCTAAATGAGATATTTCTTCAACACCTGTCTGACTATAAATAATATACGATACAAGGAATTTCTTCTGTCATTCATTGGAAGTGAACACTTCAAGCAGCCGACCATGTACTCCCTCTAATATGCATTTTACTTTCCTTTCTTTCTGTTTAGAAAAAATTATGTACTGAATTGCAATATATTGTGATCTGAGCTACAGTGTCTGTTCCAGGTTAGTCAAGGCCTGTGACAAAATTAGATCATATAAGGGTATAATGAAAAGAGCTGTAGCTACTGCTTTTACAAGAGACAGACTGACATATTAGTTGCTTTTACGTATCTTGGGGCAATAGAAATATTCTTATGTGATTATGTCCTCTATTCTTGCTTCACTATTACAAGTTTATAATTGCTATCAGTTGTAATTTAAAATACAGTGATATATATATTGCTTATAATTTTATTGTACATATTTTACATAAAGGGTGACAGTATTTATTAAAAAGAGCCAGATGCTGAAATCATACATGTTAGATCTAACTTTCTATTTAAAATATTTAGAGTATTATAGAACAATTTAAAGCATTAGAAAATCATGACAAGTAGGAAGACAAGTCATGAAATGAAGAATGGGATTCTCCCACATTGAACGAGTTTTAAAAAGGTCAGAATGTGATCTTAATATTGATAATGATGAAAAAAAGATCTTTGAGCAAAGAGAAAACATAAATGAGAACTGTCTTGAGTGTTTCCTTTTTGTCTAATACCTATGGATGCACAATTGTTCAATCTAATGTAAAAATCACAGAGTAATTCTTTGGGCTAATGCACTGTTTCCATCAAAGATCACACATGGAATGTGAATAGGCAGGACTAGAGCAAGCCAGAGATATTACTTGTATCCACCGGGAGATGCTCCAAAGTTTCTTGGTCCTAAAGGGTAAAAGCTTTTTAAAAGCATAGCCTTTGATATGGAAAACAAAATGTAACATTGACCCCAGACAGAGGGGTAGTCTGACAAAGTGCATGGCGAAGAATTAAATAGCCACTTACGTGTTTCTTCTCCCCTGTTTGTACTATACTGTTTCTACTACATATACATCAGAAAAGAACATGATATTTAGACAAAACAGGGTTTTTTTCCAGTTCTTGTACTAATAATAATGTGTTGTCATCATCATCTTAAGGTACTATGATAACAGAGTATTCCTATCTCCCTCCACATGAAAGAACCTGACAGATAGGTTTATGTTGTCTACTGCATTGTAATATTTGTGGTTAGAAAATGCTAGATGTTTTTACAAAACTTTTGAATCAATCTTTTGGGATTTTTATTTTTTTAAATAGTCTTTACAAAATAGCATTACACTCTATTCTGGAATGTTTAGGGTCTTACAGCTCTTGGAAACTATTCCTTTGAAGATAGAAAAAAGAATAGTATCTTGTTATAGATAATATATTATAGTTAAATGAGGTCTTATTAATAACTAAAATTAATTCCATGTGAATTTTTTCCCCCTCAGGAATTTGGCAGCCTGAAATGTACTTCATGGAGTTTTTGTTTGGAAGTACTTTATATAGTAGTTTCAACAAAATTTCCTATAAATTATAATGGTCAGTCCAATTTGCAAATTCTTGTCTGATACTTTTATTGTTGCTTTGGGTATTTTAGTAAGTTCTGAGCCAGTGACCCTCTTGTAGTTCTTGTCTGAAAAGTCAGTTGCCCACTGTACCCCCCTTGGGATGAGTAGGGGAGATGGCAGTTTTAGACTGAACAATTATAAAATACACATGTCAATTCAAATTTTCTGTAAATTCAAACTTTCCAGAACAGAGAAAGTGACAGAAAAGTACAAACTTCTAACCTGTATTTCACAAAAGCGAATTGGAACATTACCTGATGCATTTTAGTTTGGGAGTATTTGGATAACTTTCATCAGAGAAAGAAAACTTTTTATGCCTACGCAAAGATCTGTTCCTTGAGAAGACAAAATATTTCTTGTGTCTGTCAAAAGAGGCCATTGAAGATCTAAAAAACAGAGAGTAGAATCTGGAGCTGATTTGCTAGGACATTTGTGTGCAGCGAAGAAAAAACATAAACTTATCTGAAGATATTTACAAAATGCTTGTGTGTTTCTATTTTAGGGAGCAAGCAGACTGTTTCTTTGTTTATTTTTCAGCCTTTAGTTTTGCAGTGATCTCAGTGCACTTGATTATCTTTAGATGAACAAGAACTTCAACCAGACAAAGGCTACTGTTTTAACCACTTGAATTTTCTGTAGAATGAGTAGGTATTCATCAATGTAGGTGCCAATGCACTTGTGTCCATTTGCTCTGCATTTCAAACCTATTTGCATATGCAGGTTCTGTAGACCTAATCTTCTGGAGAAGCAGTTCCTTCAGAAACAGAAAATAAAGAAAACTCTATACCTCCAAATTAAATTGATTCTAGGGTCAATTGGCAAAAGCACACTTTGTGCGGGTTTTCCTTCACAGTCCTAAGAACCTGAATTTTCTCAATAGTGTACTTTTAAACCAGATTTGTTCTGAGATGTTAAGGCTCTTGAAAGTGTACTATGTAGAAATGAGCAAGCCTTGGGAGTGGGTGAATCAGGACTGGGCTATGATCATGTCTCCCTATAAGTTATTTATTCACTCTCACATTTATTCTTGAAAACCTATAATTTATTCATACTGAAAAGCATCAAAATATGACCAGAGGCTCAAGCAGGAGGCTCCTGAAATCAAACTCTGATTAAGATACATATTTATTCTGTCCTCCTAGAGTCCCTCAAGTTCCACAGGTCAATTTGCACATCTGTACAGCACAAGTGACTTGAGTGAGGTGCAGACTGGGGAGATTAGTGAAGTTTGTAATGCACTTTAAAGATCAAAAAAAAAGCTAATGTCAAGGATTTTTTCTTGATCTTAGTATTACTGAATGCTTCTTCTGACTCTGAGAAAGGAGGAATAGCCGCCCCTCTGCATAGTTATTCAGAAGAGCACTAGTTTTTCACAAGGAGTTTTGGTATATTTAATATTATTTATTAGATGCTTATTATTTAATTAATTAATATTATTAGATGCTGAGAGTTTAGTCCTGAATGGGTCTGCTTGAGGAAGAATATGACTAAAAAGAAGTGTAGAGGAAGCAGTGTAAAAAACATCAGAAACTGAGAGATTGCTTTGGGTCTTTAGCTACTCTATCATTAGTAGAATCTACAAACAAACAAATCTTTATTCTCTGGAATACCAGAACAGCTTTACACTATGGTCAGAAATGGTCAGCTTGGAGTGGATCTTTCAAGAGGAACCCAATTACCAGCACCTCTCTCCTCTGTCTTCAGTCCTCCTCCTTTTCCATGTATACATTTTTCCTCCAGTCCTATTTATAGTCTGACGATACTTGAAGAACATATTTATGTTGCACTGGGAGGACAATCTGGCTCCTGAATATGAATCATGCAGCAGTGAATGCTGTGCAATTACACCAGGCTTAGACTTAAAAGCATGCAAATGATGTTCTTAGATGCATTTTTAGTAAGAACTCATCCAGTTCTTTTGTTTCAAAACTGTTTCAATTATTGTTTGATTTTAGCACTCCTTTTACACTGACCAATATAATTAAAAATAGAAACAGTAGAGTTGGTTCAATGAAGACTTATAAATTTTATTTTGACCTTGGAATACATCTTATGACTAATTATTGTACATTTTGGTTTTCTTTAATGCAGATGGAGAACAAATCAAAATAGCATAAAAGCAAAAAAGCTAAAGGATTGTGATCAATTTTTTGTTTTCTGTTCTGCATCAGTAGAGTAGTTTTGTTACTAAAAAAAGAGATCTGAAACATACCAAGTATATCAAACATGTTTAACTAACAACTGATATTAAAAATCTCTATACCCTCCAAGATGAAAAAAAAAAGCCTTAAGTATATGGATAATAGAATTTTGCAGGATTACTCAGAAGATTATTCATTGTTTTCATGTCTACAAGGTTGGTGTATTTCTGATTCAATGTCTATGCTGGGTATTGCTTACAACATCTTCTGTTAAAATTGCACCAGTTATTTTCTAATTATTTGTACAAAAGCCTATTCTCATATTTTGTATTCCATAATTTTGTGAAAATGACCTAAAAAAAGCTCTTGTTTCAAGAATTGTGTAATTTTGGGATAGAAATAAAAACCTTTCATATGTTATTATTGATGAGTAATTTTTTAAATTATGGTAAATTTGGTATATTTCTGTAGAAAAAAATACTGTGAGACACTTACAGGTCTTACAGGTTTTGCTTGGGTACTGTATAATTTTCAAAATCTATGTTACTGCACTGTGTGGAAATTTGTTTTATGGGTAACAACTGTAAATCTCCTGCAGCTGAAAGCACTGTCCATAGAAGGTTAAATTTATCCTTCAGAGCTGGTCTATATAAATAATTTTATTATGTTTTTTATAAACATTTTGGAAAAATAAAATTCTTGGTTTAACACAATAATGTATTGCATTTTCATTGCCCAAAGAATTAGATTGATTAGAGTGGCATCTAAGATTGATGATACATAGATTTCTATTATGACACCCATTGTTTTAGTGCTGGACTGCAGAAGAATTCTTCCTTAAATGCATCCTTGTAGAAAATACTGACCTAGAGGACTTCATTATTCAAGCTGGAGAGACAGTCACTACTTAGCAGTAATAAACGGTTTCTGTGTTACATAGAGAATACTTCGGAAAATATGACAGTTGTCAAATCTCTTGAAAATCCTGTCTTTATAGTACACATGACACTAAAGCTATGGCTGTATTTTCTGTTAATAAAAGCAAAGGCACAGGCAGATGTGAAGGATATCATGGCACATTGACAAGAAACTAAGAAAAGTGAGTACTTTGTTGAGGAGCAGAGAAAGACACAGGGCAATGACCTTGGGAAGATTTAATAGATATAGTTTGCTTTTTATCCCCTTCTTTTTTTCTTTTCCAATTCTGTTTTTGGGATTTTTTGTTTTTGTTTTTGTTTGTTTGTTTTGGTTTTTTGTTTGTTTGTTTGTTTTTTGTTTGTTTTTTTGTTTTGTTTTAATGGGGAAAAGTAGGATTATGCAAAGAAGTATAAAGTTAGCCTGTAAATTTTAGTCCTATGAATTAAAATTCATCATTATGTTCCAAAACAAAATCAGGTAATGATACAGAAAAAATTAAATTGTCATCAAAAGCACTAAAAAGTTTCAGCAACTCAAAATTTCCAATACTATCTCCAAGCTTTGGTAATGTTGATGCCTACTTAAGATTAGTTATGATTAAGATTAGAATTTGAATGATTCTTGTACTAATGTGAATGTTTGGACATGAATGAAGAACAAAAAAAAAAATCCCGCAGCAGCAGTGACTGGTTTTTACTTTACCTCATGTAGAACTGAAAGTAAGTGGTAGAAACTGCCCATCCATGATGGGAAAAGGAACGATATTTCAGTTGATCAGAAAGTGCAATCATAAATTTAAGGGAGATAAAGAAAAAGAGATAATCAAATTTTGTCAAAAGCCAATTATCAATTGGATATCTGATTTATATTCTCCTCTAATGTCCTTATATCTATTTATGTATTTGTATATACATGGGCAGAAATCAATTATGTTCTCAGGACTGCAAAATAAATACATGCACCAAGCATCTCTTATCTGACCATGACCAGCATCTTGACTTAGACTGAATCTTTTCTTGCTTCATAGACTGTGCATCCTGGTTTACTCAGAAAAGTAAAAAAAAAAAACCAAAACTGAACCACAACTAAGTAAGAACATATTGAAAAATGGCCAATAAATGAGTCTTTGATTTTGTTTTGTATTGTAAAAGTCACACAATTTCAATCTGAGTCCACATATTCAAATACACCATTTAGCTGTAAAAATAATAGGCTTCATAATACATAATAATAATATTCAATAATAACATACTGTGAGCTTCTAAGACTCAGCCATAGACAAGTTTGACTCAGGCTGTCACAGCAAAGTGTAATTTGTGTATTGTGAATGAAGATAAAATCAAACTGCAAAGCAAAACAACAGGAAATTTTGAATTTCTCACTGTATCAAAGAATGTTAAGTATTTTTTACTGTACAATAAACCTTGTTTTGAAGAGTTACTTTCAAAAGCAATTCCAAGCCAAACAAAATTGCCTCTTTTCTGGCTCTGATGCTCATCTGCTAAGGCACTTCAGCATCTTAAATGTATAAATCTTTTCTTTCTGGCTCCAGAGCACTGCTATAGTTTCGGCAATGCTTTAAGAGTAGGTCAAAGGTCTGCTTCTGTGTCTTCATCTTTCTGCAAGTTTCTCTAATTAATATTTTGTGCTGGGCTTAATGTCGTATTCCTGTCATTTGGTCCCTTTTTTTCTTCTTCTTCTTTTTTTTTTTTTTTTTTTTTTTTTTTTTTTTTTTTTTTTTTTTTTTTTTTTTTGGGGGGGGTGTTTTTTTTTTTTTTATCGGGGTGGGGGTTAGTATTTGGTTGTGTGAGTGTGGAAACAGTAAAACTGCTTTCTTTTCATAATAAGAGACATATGCTTTGGTGGGACTACAGAACTCTGAAATCATTGATTTCTGCAGCAACTTGCTTAGCATTGAGGGAAGGTCAGGGAGGTTGTGTGGCCATGTTGATTTGCAACCTTTTATATGTTCTTCTCAATAACCTCATCTGTTTTCATGGCTTTAATTACCATTTCTATGCCTAAGACCCAGATTTATCTCTACCCCAATGACCTTTTCCTCAGTGTGAAAATTCTTATTTTAGTTGTGTAAATTCTTTTGATTATTTAAGGGAGTATCATAAATGCTGTGTGTTATGCAAAACTGAAGATCTTGTTTCCTGCTTGAGCACTGAGAACTCATTTGAACAATTTACCTAAACAAATGCAAAATCCAATTCCTATTTAGGTTCACAACCTCATTTTATGGGCAGCCCAATAATACATGAGAACTCCAAATGAAAAAAAAGCAAACAAAAAAAAAAAAAAAAGCAACAACAACAACAAAAAAAACCCAACAACTTTTTATTAGATCTATACAATTCTGCATTTCAGTTTCACTGCCAGCCTCTGGCTTACAGCCTCAGGAATTAGATTTCGAAGTTTTCATTCACTGTCTTTTCTTGTGTACATTGGTCTCAAAAGCCTGATGTCATTTGTGTTACTCCTTGTTCTTCATGGATTATGTAGCTACATTTTCTTAATTACCAGAATCAGTCAATCCTGTAACTAAAACAAGGGAAAAATCTATGGAATAGTTTTGTGTGCATCCTTTAAATATGGTTGGACATTTGTACTGCACCATGATATACCTGTGTGTTACCTGGTTTGCTGTAAGAAAATATAGAAATGGTAAACATTAAAAAATATTGTTAAACTATGCCAGTATTTTAGATGGAATCAGAGAATCATATGGGATGGAAAAAACTTTAAATTCATCAGGTATGACCATTAACCCAGCACTGCCCAGCCCACCACTAACTAATGTCCCAAGTGCCCTATCTATGCATCTTTTAATACCCTCAGTGACAGTGATCCCACCACTTTCTTGGGCAGTCAGGTCTGAAGCTTAACAATCCTTTCCATGAATAAATTTGTCCTAACATCCTATTGTCATGAGTTTTGTAAAGAACATGTCATTCTATTCCATCTAGGTGGAGCAA
Organism: Sinosuthora webbiana; assembly: GCA_013397395.1. NCBI lineage: Eukaryota > Metazoa > Chordata > Aves > Passeriformes > Sylviidae > Sinosuthora > Sinosuthora webbiana. Next base: position 39,589 of record VXBN01011723.1, on the reverse strand, counting down.
AATCGCTTATCTTTGCCCAAATGGGTCAGTGTCGCTTATCAGATGGTGGAGTGTTACTTATCTCCCTTCATTGTTTCACTACTCCGATGGGGATATCTCCTGCTAATGGACCATTAAGAGCTCACCAATGACACGATACATTACATGGTACTATTGTAAGAGGCTCCACACAGGGAGGAGGAGCCAAACCATCCTAACCTGGATAAAACGGAGCCACAGTGCTCCTTTTAAGGGTACTTTTTACAGTTCTAGGGTATCCAGTTTTTCCACCAGATCCCAGGAGGAAGACCGGACCCATCTCACCATTACTGGACCCCTTTTTCTTCAACGAGATCATCTCTACTCCAACAGAACCACATCTGCCACTCCAGGAGGGCTTACTTTGGACAGCTTCCAACACCCTGACCAACAGGGTGTCAGGTTGTATTTCTGACTCTGTCAGGGTTTTCTAGGATTTCGTGTTTGTTTGTTTGTTTGTTTGCTTGCTTATTCTTTTGTACTACAACATCTGTATTTTTATATCCCTAGTGAAGAACTGCTATACCTATTCCCAAAATCTTTGCCTGACAGCCTTTTAATTGCAAATTTAGAGTAATTTGGAAAAGGGGTGAGGGGCTTACATTTCAAGGGAGACTCCAACCCTCCCTGGCAGACACCTGTCTATCTAAACCAAGACACCCATCTAAACCTTTCCTGGAACAACTTGAGGACATGTTCCCTGGGAGAAGAGATTGACCTCCATCTTCCTTCAGTCTCCTTTCAGGTAGCCATAGAGAGTGAAAAGACCTCTTCTGAGATTCCTGTCCTCCAGGCTAAACAACCTCAGCTCCCTCACCTGCTCCTGGTCATGCTTGTGATCCAGACCCTTCCCCAGCTCCATTTCCCTGCTCTGGACCTGCTCCAGCACCTCAATATCTTTGTTGCCATGAGAAGCCCAAAACTGATAACAATGTTCAAGGTGCAGCTGGTCCAGTGCTGAGTGCAGGGGGATGACTACTGCCCTAGTCCTACTGACCTTTATATTCTATTATTGTTATTAGTCTATTGGGTTGGTTTCAGTAAGTCCTTTCTTGTAGCTGTACTTCTCTATATATTTTTCCTGTTCTTTCTGTTGGTAAGTCCTTCAAGGTATGAACCGTCTTTTGTATTATTGTGTTCACAGAGTACTTAAAAAAATGGGACTTGCCTGGATTCTTAGGCATCACTGTAAATTGATAAGTAATCAATCTTTTTAATTAAGGCTTCCAGACATCTCCTTCCTTTGTCGAAAATGGAAGAGGATATGCAGATGCTATTTTTTGTAAGCAACCAGATTTTATGGGCCTTTTTTTGTCCATTCTTTTGCAAGTAGAACCTCTTTTGGTTGTATATGGGGGTGTAGTTTTCAGAGCAGGAACCCAGGTGGCTTTTACATTGGTTAGTTTTCATGCAAGAAATTATCATACAGGGTTGTATTGAGAGCAGAGGAGGGTTTGGGTCTTGTATTGTTTGGAGGATTTGGGTCTTGGAATTGCATGAGAAAATCTAGTATTTTTTCTCACCACCTTGCAATACCAGTTAAACTTTTTTACCAGAAAATAAAGCTATAATCCTAGTGTAATCTGCAAGTTTCTATGCAACTTGTGTTGGCTATTGTGTTTTGAATTTATGGAAGACTTTTTCGGGGCACACTTCAGTTTGTGACAAGGATTTCTCATTCTTCATATGTTGGTAATAATATATTAGGAGAAACTGAGGCTTAGGTTCTAGGCCTCCAATGAATTTTAGAAGTTTCTATGAAGTTGATTTATGTTTGAATTCAAACCAGACAGCAATGAAGCATAGCAGGGAACAGCGTTGCAACAAAATTATTAAAAAAGTTTAGGAAGAAGTTCTGTAGGGCCTGGTGTAGCTGCATTCACAGGCATTCATTTAAAAATGCCCAAATATGTCTGTGGTCTGCACCAGAGGCTTTGAGATAAGAGGCTTCCCTTTGCAAGAACAGGACACTGTAGGAAGAGATGCTAGAAAAAAGTCACATTTTTTCTTGGGTTTGCATTGCCAGGCTTTGGTAGGTGGCGGGTCCACAAGGGTGGCTTCTGTGAGAAGTTGCCAGTAGCTTTCTTCATGTTGAGCAGAGACAATCCCCAGCTCCAAAGATGGATGTGCTACTGGTCAAGGGCTCATTAGAAGCAACGGTAACACCTCTGTGATAATAGATTTAAGAAGGAGAAAAAAAAAAAGTTAATACACAGATGTAATTGCAGA
>VXBN01011723.1:24522-37260 GCA_013397395.1 Sinosuthora webbiana | reverse complement strand
GTGCTCAAGGAGCCCAAGATGTTATTCCCCTGCAGACCATGGTAAAACCATGGTGAGGCAGCTGTGCCTCTGCAGCCCATGGAGATCCATGGGGATGCAGAGATCCATCTGCAGCCCTCGGAGAAGCCCCACACTGGAGCAGGGGGATGCCTGAGAGAAAACTGTGACCCTGTAGGACGACTGTGGAGAGAGGAACCCACACTGGAGCATCCTGTACTTGAAGGAGGGCACCCCATGCAAGAGTGACCCATGCTGCAGCAATCTGGGGAGGACTGCTCCCCATGGGATGGACTCACATAGAATAAGTTTATGGAGAACAATCTCCTGTGGGAGGAACCCCATGGTGAAGCAGGGGAAGGATTCCTCTCCCTCAGCAGAAGGAGAAACAACATGTGATGAAAAATTCTTTAAACATACATGTACCAGACACCCTTTCTCTCCTCAGTATCCCTCGCTGAAAATGGTACAGTAACTGTAGGCAGCTAAAAAAAGTCTTTATAGCAGAAATATTGCCATAAGAAATTGCGTTAGGAGCAAGCAGCAGGGTGGACAAAGGTGAAAATAAGGGAAGAAAATTAATCTGCATACCCAGCAGGCAATGGTCATTTATGTATTCATCTGTTTTTAGCACTGAACTTAGTACAAGTGTGTCCATTACATGGTGCTGTGCAGAGAAAATGAAGTGTGTAAGGTCATTCAATAAAGATTAAATTAAAAACATATTCCTATAGTACCCTCAGGGTCCATTAGCCTTGATGAGTGTACAAATACTTTCTTTGTTATATGTGCTCCATCCTGAAAGGAATTGTGTGCTTCTCTCATTATAAATGTGCACCTGAAAAGATTGAACATTATCCCCTCTTTTTTAACTGACCTGTGGCCACCGCTTGGTTCATTAGTGCAGAACATCTTTTCCACTGGCTGAGTCTGCCCTATTGTTTTCACTGGCCAGGGTCAAGTCAAGGGCATTCAGCCTAGATTGGACTCATTTGTCACAGAGTCTAGCAACAAAGCTGATTTCAGCAGAGACGGTGTGAATTTCATGGGGCTGAAATGCAACCTTTGACACTCAGTGCCCAGGGCTGCTCAGGCTTGCACAGATGGCCTGCCACCCTTAGATATCTATGAACAAAGAATTGGTGAATTATAACTAAAGTAAAGTTTCCACAGTCAGCATATATTTTAAGTGTTTAAATTATTTGCAGGGTTGGTTTTTATTATTTGCAGTCTAAGATCATATCTTGAGCATTTGTGATAATCGCTGTGCTTTTTAGACTATGAAGAGAAAAAAAACAATTCAGTAGGGGGCTTACTGCTTAACTGGTGTAACGGTGTAAAGTGTAGCAATTTAGTGTGGAGTGCAGGTTTTCATGGTCAGCAGGAGCCAGCATGAACAATGGGTCGTGCTGAGGTAGCATGTGGAAAATGACTTTAATACACTATATAGAATGGCTTATTGCTTTGGTCAATAGGCTGCAGTGAAGATGGTGTATTCAGCCACTTGGGAAGGTTAAACCTGTCAGGGTACACTGTGACTGATATGCAGGGGCTGCTTATGAGGTCTCTAATGGAAAAACCTGGCAAGCAAAGTTATAAAGGTTACACTTGACACATGGTTTAGCATTATGCCTTATATTAATCCATTTTTTTTTTAAGGTAGAGTACTTTATATTAGTTAGAAATTGATGCCACAATAATGTTAAAACTCTAGAGGAAACATTTAAACTTTGGAGTAAAATAAAGGACAGGATGCTTTGCACTTGCATTATGCAGATTAAATCTCTCTAAGAACAATAGTCTAACATATTTAAATCCCACTAGTAATGCATTGTTGTTTTCTTAGGCATAGTTGTTTAAAATCATTTAAGTATGTTATTTCCTAAAATGATACATTGGGATGTACCAGAGAGCACTGAAGAAGTTGAGACGTTCAGCAACTAAAATCAAGCCCAGTCCTGCTAGATATAACTTTACTTCGGCATTCAATTAAGTTCTAGATATTGGTCAGAAGGATTTTATTTTTCATTTGAAGAGTAGTTTTTTTACAGAAGGTGCTCCCCAAAAATGCAGAACAAGAAGAATCTTAAAAAGACTGGTTTCCTTAATAGGATTTATACATGATAACATTATACTGAAAGTAGCTGAAGACTGCATATGATCCATTTTTTATTCTTAAAAATAGAAGATGGGTGCTTTGGTTGATTTTTTTTTTTTTTTTAAATTGGGCAGGTGGCATCTTATTTTCTACTAGAAATGTGCATAGCATTTTAAGGAATATAAAGGGCTCTGATATTTGTTGCTAGTACTATTTAAAACCAAAACCATGATGCCTGCACTAAAGTGCTATATTTAGTAATAAATTTCAGTGTACTGAGACTGATTTAAGACACTTTTTAGAGATAACTGTAGTAGGAATAAAATGCACAGGAGAGACACGGAATACATTTTCTGTGGGTTCATTATATCTCAGCTAGGAGAAGTAGATATACAAGTGCAGGGAACCCAAAATAGTTTGGATTTTTTTCCTTGTATTATGTTGGGTTCTTGGTGATCTAATTCACTTTAAGTGAATGTATCATTATAGAGCTTTTTGAAAGGTGCCAGATTTGACAGCATATGAGAGTAAAATCTTTTTATATTATATTTTGCTTCTTCAACAGAAAGAGCTGTTTAAATATTTGTGTAGAATGCAGAATATTTTAGATGATAAAGGTAATTAAGTGGTAAAATGGTAGTCATTGATTTATCACTGAGTGGGGAAAAAGAGAGCTGAATAATTTATAATGAAAATGTACCGTGTTCAAGGGAATTCTACCTTTAGACTTGTACGGGTCTGAATATGGCCCAGAATTGTGCTGTACCGCATGGATTAAAGAAACTTGCATGGGAATTTGTAGTCACTGCATTTGCCAAAAATGTTTTTAAATGAAGTTAAAATGTAGCAAAGGAGGAGCTCCCTACTAACATATGGTAGAACATTTTAATGTATAGAATTATTCTAGTAGGGAACCTGCACAGCTATGAAAATTGCACAGGAACAAATAAATAACAATCTCATATTTTTATTATGTCTGAATAAACAAATTACAGGCAATATCTTGAATTATTTTTGCAAAGGTAAATTCAAAATCTTAAGTCCTATAACATTCTCTGTCAAAAGAATAATCCATATATGCAAATAAACAGAAGATTAAGGAAAACACTTTTAAAGAAATTTGTTGGGTTACTAGCATGACCCAACAAGAGACTTTTGAAAAGGAAAGCAAAATTATAAAGGAGAAATTAGTCAAAAGTAAACAAAGGATATGAGTAAATGCTTAGATTGTTGAGAAGATAAACAGTACTGACTACTTGGCCTCCAACTGGCTCTGCTCTTAGATGATAATGAGTTAAATGTAAGGCTTTAGTTGACCCCAGAGCACAATGTATCCTGATGCCATCAAGATATGTAGGAGGAGAATGTTTCTGTTTCTAGGATGACAGGGGGATCCCAATATGTGACTGTATTGGAAGCTGAAGTGACCCTGACTGGGAATGAATGGCAAACACATCCCATTGTGACTGGCCCAGAGGCCCCATGAGTCCTTGGCAGAAGATACCTCAGGAGAGGGTATTTCAAAGACCCCAAAAGGCAACCCATTGTTGGGATTTTGGGAGAGCTGCTGTGGAGACAGAGGAAGTTAGACAGCTGAATACCTCGCCTGGTCTCTCAGAGGACCCTTCTGCTGTGGAACTGCTGAGGGTCGAAGAATAACAGGTACCAACCACTACCACAGCAGTGCACCATTGACAACACTGCACCAGCCAGGACTCTGAACTCCAGCCATGAGATGGGTCCTGGAGAGCCAGGGAGTGGCCAGCAAGACTTGCTCATCCTTTAATTGTCTTATATGGCTAGTGTGTAGGTCCTATGGAGAGTGGAGACTGACAGGAGGCTATCATTGCCTGGAAATACTCCAGCAGACATTTTTGAGGAAAGGGAAAAGATTATTGAGATCCTCCTAAAGGCTGGTTTTGCCATAAAACAAATTAAGGTTGAGGTAGGGGGATGGTCACTGGTTAGTGAAATAATAACTGTGCTTGTGAATAGTTATAAGTGTGTATATATATGTATATATGTATATCTATATATTTGGAAATTATGAGATCTGGGCATAATGTTCATGGTATAACATAAGGGGTAGAAAATGTCCTGGTTGCAGAGAGGAGGGTGCAGCTTAGCATGGTGTGGATGTGTCTACATTGTCATTCTATACCAATTAATCACTGATGGGGGGCATGGTTTTCAGACGAAAATGAGAACCCCCCATGGAGGTCAGCATAATTTTCTCTCTCCAGTGGAAAGATATTAAAGTTGGACTCTTTGGCCCTGTGCACTGCCTCCATCACCAGTTCCCCTCCTGTTTTCTCCAGAGCCAGGTTACAGGATATGGTGCTGAAGGGTAAAGCGTGAAGGTGCAAATTGACAGTGATGTTGAACCAACAGCACCAGAGACTTCTGCAGGCAGAGAGCTGGCAGGGGTGACCCCAGGCTTGTCAGGCTGAGCAGAGGAGACCTCATCTGGGCCTAGATGAGCTGAGCCAAAGGGAGCACAGCAGCACAGTTGAAAAAGTGGCTGCAAGGCATGCGAACAACCTCCAACAGGGTCAAGGGGTAAAAATGGCAGTGCAGGCACCTGCACGGAGCTGAGCCCAGCGGGGTAGCAGTGCAGCCTGACCCAGATATGCAGCTTTCATGGGGTTGGTTTATCATGCTTTCTCACTGTTTCAGTCAGATAGGTGTGAAATGCTAGCTATGGTAACTACCCTGCCATCTTGCTTTTGTTCCTGATGGCCACATGAGCAACCCGTGGGAACAATTGCCATATGCCTTTGTCTGAGGAAAACCACACAGATGCGACCTGTGGAAATCAGCCGCCATCTTGGGTTTTTTTTAGTTCCTGGAAGTGAACACCTTTTCTCTGGGTAAAATACCTTGGTTTTGTGTGCCTCTGCTATCAATATTGCTGTTGTTATTGTGTGTGCCTTATTCTATTGCTTTGTGCTTTCAGTAAATTGTTATCTCAATACACAGTCTCTGCTTTTGTCCCTCCCTTACTGGAAGGGGAGTGGCTTATTTAAAGTTTAATTTATGGACTGGTATTAAAAGCAGCACACTCAGAATTAAGATTAATCTTTACCTTGATGAAATTATTTTCAAACATATTGTTTAAGTTGCTTAACCTCTTTGCTCCTAAATTGAATCCTGCTTGATGACCTTGCTTTAAAACAGAGAGAGTTCATCTTAAAAAATATGAAGGCCATCCAGCCCAAAGTGCATTATTTGTATTTTAGCAATTTAATAACAATGTGAAGTGGAGCACTCCAAAGGATAGCTATAATAACTTTACAGCTTTTTTGTTATTAAGACATCTTAAGATAATTGTTTTCAAAATTACAATATAAGCTTTTAAGGACTTCCAGTCTGAGCACTGATTTATGCTGTCTGTGATTCCATTTCTGCTCGGTTTCACACTGTGTTAATTTTCATTAAGTTCATTATGTTTGAGACCTCTTAAGGGATTTATTTAAAATTCATCTCATGATTAGACACATACTGTATACTTTTACTGCTGTAACAATATCTATTTTTTTCCCAGAGATAACAAGACCTGAGTTATGGCTGTAATGCTATTCCTCAGAGTACCTATAACAAGTCTCTTAGAGATATTAATATGTTGCTGTAATTATTTTTTGATGCATGTAAAACATATAGGATTTGATCAGAAAAGATAGGTTTAACATAATTGGGTTAGTGAAGTAAATCCCAACCACATATTTTGCTTTTTTTTTTTCTTTTACGTGCTGTAAAAGATTAGATAAATTTCAAAATATGCATTCAATATCATTTTAAAGGATTTCAAGAAGTTACTTCGTCAGAATAGCACATGTAAAAATTTAGTTTATAAAATAGCACTTTGCATACTGAAAAGCTTTTTCTAAAGACATTACATCTTTTTCTTGATTAAGGAGTCTTTCAAATAAAAGACAGCTACACAATACGTATTTCTTAGTTGGTGTGTCATTATTATTATTAGCTACTCGTCAAATGTATATTAAATTAATTACCACTAACTGTAGTACATGTTTTATATATGTAGATATAAAACACATATGATGAAATAAAAATCTTACAGCCAGGATGTATTTTCAATGTTCCAGAATGTAACAGTTTCTCTCCTTGGATTAGGAATTAGGAAAATAATACTAATATTGTGTGTGGATAAAATATAGTTTAATTTTAGAGAGGGGAGAAAAAAAAAAATTAACTGACTGAGCTATATTCTCACAGTCTTAATACAGCACATTTTATTCTTACTCTAAAACCATATTCTCGTTACGGTTTCTGTCTTTTAAGCTTCAGCTACTTTCTCAGTTATTTGATGTGCTCCTGAACACTTCATTGACTGTGAACAGGACAGGTCTTACAAAGGCACACAATCTGGACATTCAGAAGACTATGTTTCTGAGAACAGTTATTCACATTCAGCACCGTGTTCTCACCTCCAAATGAATAACTTGCCATCATAATGCTGTATTACTGCAAACTTCTTTCTATGAAACAATTCAAATTTTTTGATATTTAAGGAGACTAAAAAAAACCCAAACCATTTTAAATTTAAAATGTAAAAAATTAAAGTTCTGGTTCTCCTGGGTATTTTTGATTACCTTCCCTTTCTGTACACTCCAATGGTTACTTTGCATGAATGGAAGTTCTAGAAACTTCTGTCTTGGAACCCAGATGCATTTAGTGTAACTCTCAGAGTGAAATACAACTACCTTCTAAGCCACGTCACTCAATATTTGGTTGAAACATATATATTTTTCTTGGTTTTTGTTAAGTAATATGGTGCTTTTAATCAATGTATGTATGAAATTTACACAAAACCCCCATTAATCTGCATGAACAATATTTTGAGAAATTTTTGAAAATTTGACATGTTTATGAATTCTTCTCATCTATTGAAATATATCTTCTGAGTTTTTCTCTAGCTCTTGCTGTCCTTCCTGACATTTAAAAAAGATTTAGTAAAAAAAAAAGTGTAAAATTTCTTCAGAAATACAGGATTCTTCAGGAGAGGCTTGAGACACGTATTAAATAACTGGTTCAAGCAGTTGCCTCCATTTTGTCTTGCACAGTTAAGTGTGTTTTCCCACATCATGAAAATCCCAAGTCATATGTTATCTTGAAGCCAGCTACTGGACTGGGATTTTGTTTGGTTTGGTAAACTGTTTGTATACCATTGTGAATGTGCAAATACTAGTGAAGTGCATTTGTGTTTACCTTACTCTAAGATAGATCCTCTTGTGAAACTTTTAATTATTGTTCAGGCACAAAGCTTCCTAGTGAAGAATAATTTGAACAGTTGAACTTCTGTCCGGCATGTTATTCCACATGGCAGAGCACCATACAAATGCATACAGTAGGATGTCTTTAACAAAAGTTCCAAAGTTAATGTAATATATTTTCTGCAGTAGAGGTTTCCCTGATCTGTACTGTATACTACTAAAACTCCAAGCCAGGAACCTCAATGTTTATTTTCACTAGGTACCTTCTCTCAGTAGCTGCTCTGTGCTGCTTCTCTGAGAATGTCATATGTTCACTTGGTGTTCAGTGAGTGGGTTTTTAAAAAAGGATGTTACCATAAATCATAACAAAGTAGATTTTTTAAAAAAATACATAGGCATGTTTAACACAGCACAATTTTGTTTGAAAACTCAGTAGAGATCCTCATTCATCTACCCACAGTTTTGGGAAGTTCTTAGGTAGATGCAAAAAGACAGCTATGTAAACCTTTAAATAATGCAGCTAAATGATCCTTTTTTGTTTCTGGGATACTTTAAATCAAAAATCTTTGCAACATTTTTATAACATAAGAGATTATCAAAGGACAAAGTGTAGAGGTGTTAAATTGACGATATGTCTATTTAGTGACTGACTATCTAGTGGCAGGTCTTTCTATGAGTTTTTAATTGAGGCTGCTCTTGTGATGCTGACATTGTGAAAATAACTTATTCTTCATAATACTAAAACCAAAAATAAACTGTAAAATTAATTTTGTAATAAGAAACATGCCATAGATTGATTTATAAGGAGGCATGATTTTCTGCACTTTGTCTAAGGTCCTTATGGCTGTTAGCCATCTCATTTGTTACTCCTGTCCACCAAGTGGGCTTGTGGAAGTTTGCCTGTTACAATAAATGCTGTTTGGGTCTGCTTTGTCATTACAAATCTCTGCCATTCTCTTTACTGCAGTATCTGTTTAGAGATTTTAATAGGGAAAGTTGAAAGCAAAATTGACCTTGTGAGCTGTGGAAATTTTCCTTCCTCTATCCTACCTGAAATCTAGTGGGTTTTTAATAAAACTATCTGTTTTCGGAGCAGATTGAAAGCTATAATCCTTATGAAGTGACATCAAACTTGCACAGTGGCCTCTACAAACAGAGATTAGGAATGCATGTGACATAGAAATTATGTTAAAGGGGAAGGTGATTATTTTTCGTTATTATTAGGTGTATTTCAGCAAGTACCACAGAGAAAGACTGTAATAGGTTGCAAACAGCAGATGGAAAAACAAAAGTAAGCAATTCTAGCATGGTGAAAGCTTTATTTATTTGTTTTCAAGTTGGACCTATGTAGCTGAAAACTTGATAAATACAGAAATTTTGGCAATTTTAAATGAAGTTGAATTTGAATGCTTCTTTTTATCCATTCTACCTGTTTGTGGGGTGTCTTTTTGCCTCATATGACTTTTCCTCTGTGTCTTCCTGTCTAGAAATATTAGGGCAAGGTGTACTTTTACTTTATTTACTGTAGTCTAAAGTCCTTAATTAAATTATAATATCGATTACCTCATCCCAGTGGGAGAAATATTGCCCTGGCTAGTTAAATCAGTGCTTTGTGCTAGAAAAGTGATGAACAGTCACCAATAGAGTAGAGAGCTGCTAACTTATTGTTTGTTTTCAAACGAGTATAATAATCAGGGTATCCAGGATATCTAAACAGTCTCCACGGATATAAGATATTTGTCTCTGCTCTTTTCTGTCTATGATTGGAAGTATGATTTTTAGGGAGAAGAAATTGAAATACTACACTAATCAAATATGTATTGCACAACACACATTGCAAGATTCCTTTGAAATATGGTATCATTATGGGCTAGAGCTGTTCCTTTGTCTTCCATCATCTGCAACATTGTTTCATATTGCAAAGTTTGAAGTCTTGAATTTACATGAGAGACCTTTAGAATTGGTGAACACAAAGGGATCTTTAAACCTGATGGTTATTTTTTCATATTGTTAGCTTGATGTGTTAGATTTATCTCTCAGTTCATGTTCATTCTCAGTGCTGAGGCTGCACTTTATATTTCACTCTGTATTTCACATTTTACGGAGCAAGTAGAATGCTAAAGTTAGTAGAAAAATCCATTGTCTGCCTTCTCTGAGGAGTGCTGGTAGGCACATTTGTCCATTTATTTTATTTTTAAGTTTTGACCTGTGTGAAGTTAGATGAGCACACTCATTCCCTCCTTTGTATTAGCCCATTTTTATTTCCGTCCTTCCTAACTGTGGTGGTTTGTTTTCTCTTCAAATAAATGTGTCAAACCACAGCATGCTTGCTTGTTCTTTTTTTTGTGGCTAATTCATTTAGTCATCCTCCTGTGTTGTCTATATAAATGATTGTTATATACTTGGGATTTTCCTGTTTCTATCTTGTTTGGAGAGCTGTGGCTCTAAGGATGCTATATAAAGTATGGTTAGTCCATTGAGAACAGGGAAGCTAGGATCTGAGAAGTTTAAAGAACACATGAACAAGGGCATGGGGATTAGATCACATTGATGTCATTATTCTGTAGATCATGAACAACCCACTTTGTAGCTCCTTTCTAATTTAGTTGGTTTGGAGACGTTAAACCTCCAGGCTGAAAATTCATTCAAGTAAATTTTGTCTGCAAAGTCATTGACCATCCTGTTATGGCATTCTTTCTCTCTCTCTTCATGGTATCTTGCATTTTGTATCAGTTATTAATAATTTACTGACTCAGAAAAGGAGAGCGGTGAGTTTCAGCATCCAGAATTTCGCAGATGCTTTTGGGTATAAGAGCTGGTCTTAACTCGTCTGAGCAGGGAGTTTTGAGTCTTCAGGCAAGTTAACTCACTTAATGGTGTGTGGAGCAGGTATGGGTCAGCATGTTTGTATTTCACTTTCAAAAGATTTTGTCTTGATGTGTGATACAGAAGAACTGATAGAGTTTTCTCTCGCTCTCCCACACACATAAGAAAGCATGTGAAAAATTCTGAAATTATTAAACAAGTGATTTTTCTCTACCAGATAGCTAGCATGAAGTACATGAATCTCATTCCATGTGTGACATAAAAAAGTTCCAAGTGAAAGGCTATGGGAAACAAAATGTTTCTTTTAAAGATTTTATTTATCAAATGTATCATTTAAATGAAATATTTCATTAAAATATTTAAAACAATTCCATTCAGTATACTTTTAATGTTCATTTAAACTTGATTTTATATCATCCCCCTATTATTATTAGTTATGACTTGTTTATGAGGAAAATGTATTGACTTGAAATGTACTTGAAGGCTCTGTTTTCCCTTAAGAGAAAGTAGAGTAAAAGACTGGATTTGAAAAATATAGATATTACTTAGCACAAGTTATCATATAGAAGTAGGACACTTTTATCAAGAAGTTAGTTTCTTCATATATTATTTTCCTCTAAAGAATCACAGGCAGATCCACTCAGATAAGAGTACTTTAAGTTGTGTGAATTTGTTTCAAAAAAGTGCAATGAAGATAAAGGTCTTGGTTTCCCCATATTTAATATCTATACAGATTTTTAATACCTATACAGATTTATTTTGCCTATTTTGTCTAATTCTACTAATTTTGATCTACCTTCCATGCAATCATATACTTATGTGCATTAAATTTACCCTAAGGGACTGGTAGTCTTAACCTTGTAGTCATTAATTTCTTGCTTTTTCTCATTACAAACTATCCTTAAATAGGATTGACCATCTACAAAGAAAGCACATATCCATATTAATCTAGAAGCAAGGTATGCTCTAGACAGTTTCTTTGTACGATTCATGTCACTCATCTTCATATGCCTGAATGAATAGAAAATTGAAAACACCATGAGATATGAATAAGAAATCAGAGACTTATTTTCTGAGTTCTGGCTAAAGGGGTGAAAATCCCTCAGTGGTGTCTGTGGAATTCAGCCATGCTCTTCCCCAAAGCATTGTCACCACCAAGAAGACTGAACTAATGATGTTATCCAGGTAGAATAGTAGAGAAACTATGAGTTAGCAGCAAGAGCAAATTAAAATTTTAAGCTTTTTGTGTTGCCATCCTTCAAACTCTATGTGTTTTGAAAGGTTTTCTTGCAAATTACTAGAATGGCCCCATGCATTACTGCACTTCATATGTTCTCCAAGACTGTATTTTCCACTTAAGAAACTTAGAACACATGCTGTAAGGACACTTACAGGAACCTGAGGTTAATTTTCTATGGTTAGATATACCGATGCTGAGATTTTCTTTCAAATTGTATTTTTAAACTAAAGCAAAATGGCAGCGTAGATGCACCCTTAGTGTTCCAAACTGGCTTGGACCAAGCAGATACCAACCATTCCTATTCTGTAAAATCTTGAGAAGAGAACAAATAAATAGGTTATATTACTATTGTTGCACTAGGACCTCACTGTACCTCTACATGAAAACTTCTTTTACTAACACTTAAAGAAATTGTTTTCCTTTTATGACTGCTTACATGCTGTTTTACAAATATCTCACCACAGTTACACTATAAGTGCAACATTATTTTTTTGCCAGTGGCATTTTATAAAACAAGGAAAGAAATTTGAAAGTAACTTTGAAAAATGCCTTTGGATTATTTTACTCTAGAGGAAAGAAGTGATAATGGTTCCCTACATTAAAATTTGATTTTTTATTAAAATTGGGGTTTTTTTCTAAATAGTATGTAACATTTGTAAATCATTAAAATACAGTAAGCATAAAAAATACCTTGATTCAATTATACAGACAATAAAGTTGCAAATCATATTTATTGGATCAGTAAGCAATATGGACTAAAGTAAACATTTTTTATACTAGTTGTGTTTTTATTTCCTGTTTAGTATTAGAAATCATGCTGGAGGCATTTTCAGTATACACATAAAGTTAAACGCTGTAATTCTAGGACGTTTTTTACCAATAGAAATAGGTAGTAAGATTTCCTCTGTGAACAGGAGAAATGTGCATCAAATGAAGAAAGATTACAGTTATTTTTCTTTAATCAAAAGACACTTCAAGTACTGTATTAAATGGATCTTTTTTAAAGAATCATTCACTTAAAATTTTAGAAAGACAAGAAGTTAATTTTCTTTACCTGACTTGTCAGTAAATTCAACAAAATTAAAAATCTAATGCTGCTGTGGTATTATGATAGATACAATTTTGTTTGGCAGTTTTATGGGACATTTTGCTTTTCATTTTGCTTTCTTTGATTGTTTGGAGTTTTTTGGTAAAGGAAAAATCTCTAGTCTCATAAATTCTAGATTATTTAGTAAAATTGTTTTCTGTTTTATAATGTTAAAACCAGAAAGAAAATTTCACTAGATTTAAGAAGAACCCGATTTTCTGTGAAATTTGAGAAGTGGTAAATAGCTTTTTTTTTT
>VXBN01011723.1:9286-19398 GCA_013397395.1 Sinosuthora webbiana | reverse complement strand
TTTTTTTAATTCTACTTTGTTTTATCTTTCTTGGTGAACTTCTCATTTTGAATTTTAGGAGACTGGATATTCCCCAAGTAATAAAGTAAGATGTTTTAGATATTCTTTTTTCACTAATTATTAATTTTGATAAGAGCTGTTGAGGAATATATAGATGTAAATTTGAGGTTCAGCAAACCTGATGTTAACCTTCAGACACGAAATATTTTAACAAATTGATAAAAATAAGAATTTTTCATATATTAAAATATGTTTAAAGGGTTTACAATTAAAGAAATGTCTAGGTATTTGTCAGACATCCAGTAAGGATTATTTGAATACCCTATGTATTTCCCATCAAAAACCACTTTCTTGCAAGGATGCAGAATTTTCCTTTTTAAATTTGTCAAAATGCATATTTCAATTAGAAATTTTGATAGAAATCAATTAACTTTGCTTTAGCCTTCAGATTTCTGGGGTTTTTCTTGTTTGTCTGATTGATGGGTTTGTTTCTTTTAAATTATTTTTCCCTGTTGTGAAGTTTTGGACGTTTTCTTCTCTATGTTTTACACCAGAGATTCTGGTTATTATTGAAGTGTTTTGGCTTGTGAGTCTTTTAAATTTTGGCTTTAAGCCACTGGAGTTCAGCTGATTTCTGCTAGAAAGAACACGTTTCTCTCCTCATTACAAAATTCTCTATGTTAAATCTCTCAATTTCCTCATATGTTCATCCTTTTTGTTCAGATTGCTGTTCTCTATTCAATGAACTTTCCTTGCTTAAATAAACTGAAGATTTTTTTCTATTCAATAGCCAGTTAGTCCTTCCCGCTTTTTCAGCTCTTTTCTATTTACATTATTCTATGAATGCTTTTCTTACTCATCTAAACTTCTACTAGCCTGATGCTCTACAAGTTTGGGAAGATCCATGTTTCTACCTATTTCCTAAACCGCTCTGGTCATTCTTATGAAATTAGATTAGGTTCTTAAATTCACAGGCATGGAGAATTTCTGTCCTTACACCTGCACTAGGAAATTTGATGTGTGGAGTTTTCTGTAGCAGCTTTGATTCCAGGAAAACCCAGACAAAGGTGAGATGTAAAGTACAACCTGCACATGCTGCCAAACTTGCATTTTCCTCCATTCTGGTATTCAATTTACTGTGGAAAATCACATATGCCTGTTTCCCATCTTAAAAAACTGTTCAAAATATGGGGATTAATTCTGCTAAATGTAGAAGTTACCATTAGTACTTTCACTGTGGTTCAAGTTTTATGTAAAGTTAACATATATTTAATTTATATATTTATATTATTCAGGAAAAACTTAGCCTTACAACAACCTAAGTTTCTTTGAGAGATTCATGGGTTTTCATATTGCTTTTGAAAAGTCTCTGTTTAGTGGAGGGTCTGGTCAACAAAACTTAGAGACTCATCTTAGAATAGCTTCTGTTCTTAAAAAACATCAAATTTACATTTCAGAATTAAGTTAACTATAATTTTACTTTGATTTTTATGATAGTCAATGGTATTCTTAGTAATATGACAAAAAATAGTAATAGAGAAAATTAGTATTAGTCAATAATATACAAGTTACTACTTAAAAATTCAAAACAAAATTCTAACTTTATAAATGTAAAGTAGTGCTTTGAGAATTGTCTGTAAAATTTTGAGATCTGACTGGTGTAATGTTGGGATATGAATTTTATAGGAAAAGTTGGATTTGTTTTCAGAGGGATTTTTACACGTAGTGTTGTCAAGTTATACTGAATTGCACTGGAAGATGAATAAGAAATTTCACATTAAAAAGAAATTTCACATTAAAAAGAGCTTTACAGTTTAAAGCTCATTTTATTTCAAATATTTTCACTACAAGGCATAGAATAACAACCTTTTAGGCAGGTTAAAAATTATAATCAAATATTTTAAAATAATGTACCATTTCCCGTATCTTCCAAATGCATTATTATTTTAATATTTAATATTTCACAGATTCCATAGATATATTTATGTGTACTTTTCATAATACTTCTATCTCACACCATTTTGGCAAGTAGCCTCTGGACAGTAAGATTATTGAATATGTTTAAAAGTAGGTAAAAAGACACTTGTTGTACTATTAACTGTTCATTTGTTCTTGCTGAATGGATGATCCTTGGCCACACAAAATAGCGCATGTGTACATGACAGCTAAGTATGATATACTACTGTTCAAATACACGAAATGCTTTATTTCTGGGAATAGAAAACAGAAACGCAGGAACAGAGAACTAAAAATGACAATTGGCAATGGATCCAAAAATGCTTTAAGAGGTTTCACTGTCTTAAAATGTATTAACAGACTAATTTGTCCTTGTATTTCCACTTCACAATACAGCCATGGAAACATTTCCATTATCAAAACTTGTTTTGAAAACAAATGCTTTTTAAAGTGGCCTTGTTCAGCAAGCTTGTGTACTTAACCTTTGTCATTTTAAATGTAGCATGCTGAACAGGCACTTCTAAACTTTTCTTGTCCTTCTTGTTGGGATAGCCACATATTGATCAAACTGGAACTGGATTAACCAAAGCTCTAGAAATAACAGTAACCAATGCAAGTCAACCCACATTTCAGTTTTACTGAGCTTCCAGGTGGAGTTCATTACAGCAAACCACCCAGCAAGATCCCCTTGACAATACATGAAGAAAATAGCTTAAATTAAGGTGTTTTGTACTGATAGGCTCATTTCCTGCTCAGATGACCTCCTGCTTTTGCCCACACTCACTTAAACTACAGAACATTTGCTATCCTCAGAGGTCCTGCTGCTATTTGCTGCTCTGTTTTGATAACATGTGAAATATTCATGAATTTGCAAGCTGAAGCACCACATATTTTAAATGAAGATTTCATAGTTGTGAGCTCCTGGCCTGTGAACAGATAATTGAGAATTTACAGCTATATATTGTTTATTTATAAACAAGAAGACCTGTGGGCATCTTGCTTGAAGTGATTATTCCTTGACCACCCCATTCCTTGCCTACCATATTTCATTCAAACCTAGGGAACCTCCTAGTTTTGCAGTCTGTGTCATGATAAAGAACAATGCTGATATGCCCATGAAATTCCTTTTAGGCAAAACATACCCTATGGACTATACCTAGGAAATGTAATGGGCTGACTGGAGTGTTCTCCCATGACCTCTAAAAGTCTTCACCAGTGCAAACCATCCTCTGATTTTCTGATAAGTTCTGTTTCTGCTTATACTGTATATATGAAGATATATAAATACTGTCACAGTAGGATCACAGAAACCTTATCAATTTGCTGTTTTCAGTGCTTGTCTATGTTTAAAAACCCTGATGATCAATAGATGAGGTGGCCGCAGCAATATCTGGGGCAAGTCTGGGCATGATTGTTAGACTGAGCAGTACAGGGAGGTTTCCAAGTTCAGGGACAACCAAGCAGCAGACCAGAGCCCTGTCAGGACGTAGTAGCTCTTATGAAACAGCCAGGCATGGAGGTGGCATTGCCAGGACCATCCAGGAGGGATTTAAATGGTTTTAGGGTATTGCCAAAGCACAGCAAACAGGGCAAGCAAACAGGATGTGGCACATCAAAAGGATGTGGCATGACAGTTCAAGCCCATGCAGGAATGGTGCTGCAATCTGCAGGTAGGCCCACACCTCTGCTAAGTGCTGAGTATTTTAGGTCTCTTCCATGATAGTGGACACCTTTAGAGTCAAAACCAGCGTGTCTGCTGAGACAGCCCCTGAGAATTCTCATGTTTCCACCCACCTGGTTGCTTGACTACCTCTCTGAAGTGCCTGTATATAAATGAACACAGCATTTGCAATAAACAAGGACTACAAATCTATGTGTGATCACAGAACCATGATCTCCTTATGATTACTGAGAGATGTTGGGATAGCTTACATGACTGGAATATTGTCAGGTTGGCTATGTACATTTTAGAAAGGCCAGAGATGTAAGGCGATGGAGTTGCTCTTTATGTGAGAGACCAACTAGAACACATCGAGCTCTACCCAGAGACAATGATCTGAGAGTTTATGGGTAAGAATTAAGGGACAGGCACTGTTGTAGGTGCCCTGGTAATGAGACCACCACAAAGGATCAGAAGGAGGAATTTTATGGGCTTTCTATGAGCAGCTGGCAATATGGTCAAAGGCCCTGTTTCTTCTGGGGGAACTTCAACCACCCTGATGAAGGGACAACATGGCTTGGAACACACACTCTAGGAAGTTACTGCTGATCATTGAAGTAGCTTTTAGATGCAATTGATGGAGGAGACAACAAGAAAATGAGTGTTTCTGGATGGACCTTGTACTAACAAACCAGAAGGGAGTGGTTGAAGATGTGAAGGCTGGGAGCAGGCTTGGCTGTAGTGACCACGAGATGGCAAAATTCAGGTCCCTGCATGAAGGAAGCAAAGCAGTAAGAAGGACTAGGACTCCAAACTTTCAGAGAACTAATGGACCTCTTCAAAGACCAACTTAAAGGAATCCCACGGGATGGAGAGAGAAGGGGGTCCAAGAGAGCTAGTTAATGTTCAAGCAACATTAACTCCAAGCTCAAGACCAGTGTATCCCCAGGATCAAAAAATCAAAGGCAAAAGTGGCAAGACGTCTGCATGGATCAGCAGGAAGGTCCCAGTAAATCTCAAACACAAGAAAGAAACGTATGGATGTGGAAAAAAGATTAGGCCATGTGGAATGGATATGTAGGGATGTGACATAGAAGGATAAGGTCCACTTGGAATTGAGTCTGGCAAAGGACATCAAGGACAACAAGGATGGTTTCTACAAAACCATCAGCTGCAGTACATCAGCTGCAAAGAGAAGATATGGAAATCGTGGGGCTTTTGCTGAATCAGAAAGGTTACACAGAGGTAGCTGGTCACACAGAGTCTTTGCCTCAGGCTTCACTGCTGGGAATGGCTCTCAAGAAGCCTAGACCTTGCAGGTAAGAGAACAAGGCCAGAGAAAGGAAAAAATCTTTCCCCTTGTTGTTGAGAGATGGGCTAGAGATGGCCTAGATATACTTAACACCAATAAATCCATGGGGCCTTGATGGAATGCATCAACAGGTGCTGAGTGAGTGGATGTTGTTGCTATGCCAATCTCCATCATCTTTGAAAAATCATGGAGAATGGGAGGGGGTCTTAATAACTGGAGGAAGGCCAGTGTTACTCCTATTTTCAAAAAGGGCAAGGAGGACACCTGGGAAATTACTGGCCAATCACCTCCATCCCTGGAAAAGTGATGAAACAGATCATTCTGGAGGTGATCAAAAGCATCTAGAAGAAAAGAAGGTCAGGAGTAGTCACCATGGATTTACCAAGGGAAATTATGCATAACTAATCTGATAGACTTCTTTGATGTTGCAGGCAATGAGGGGAGAAGTGTTGATGCTTTCTACCTCGACTTCAGCAAGTCTTTTAATACTCTCTCCCATAACATCTTCATAGGTATGCTTAGGAAATGTGGGTTAGGTGAATGTACAGTGGGTTGAATCAAGAACTGGCTGAAAGGCAGAGGTCAGAGGATTGTGATCAGTGAGGTAGGATGAGGTTGGAGGCAACCTTGTAATGTAGCATTCCAAAGGGATCAGTACCGGGTTCAATCTTATATCTTGTTTATCTACAATCTGGATGAAGGGATAGAATGTACCCTCAGCAAGTTTGCTGGTGATAAGAAACTGGGGCAACTTGCTGAAGACATCCAAAGGCTGTAATGCCAGTCAGCAGGACCTTGTTTGGCTGGAGAGCTGGGCAGAGAGAAACCTAATGATGTTCAGCAAGGGAAAGTGTAAGGTCCTGCATCTGGGGAAGAGTAACCCCAAGTACCAGTACAGGCTGGGGGCTGGCCTGCTAGAGAGCAGTTCTGCTGAGAAGGACCTGTGAGTTTAGGTGAAGGACAGGCTGATCATGAGCCAGCAGTGCCCTTGCAGCCAGGGCAACCAAAATTACTCTGGAGTTTATCAAGGAGACCATGGCCAGCAGAGCAAGGAAGGTGATCCTGCCCTCTACTTGGCCCCAGTGAGGCCACATCTGGAGTGCTGAGTCCAGTTGTGGGCTCCTCAGTATGAAAAAGACAAGAAACAACGGGAGGGTTCAGCAGAGGCCACAAAGCTGATTAAGGGACTGAAGCATCTCTCTAATGTGGAGAGACTGCAGGAGATGGGCCTGTTTATCTTAGGTAAGACTGAGAGGGGTTCTCATTAATGCATATAAATATCTCCAAGGTGGGTGTCAAGAGAATGGCCCCAGACTCTTCTCAGTGGTGCCAAGTGACAGGACAAAAAGCAATGGCCATAAACCAAAACACAAGAAATTCCACCTCAACATGAGAAAGAACTTCTTTTCATTTGAGGGTGGCAGAGCATTGGAACAGGCTGTCCTGGGAGGTCATGGAGTTTTCTTCTCTCAAGACATTCAAAACCCATCTCTACATGTTCTCGCGTCAGATATTCTAGGTCACCCTCCCTTGGCATGAAGGCTACACTCGATGATTTCCAGAGCTACCTGGAAATATAACAACTATATGTTCTGTGAAATAATGTAATGCTGAAGTCCTGAAAGTAAATCTTGGCTGTACTAACAACAGAAAATCTCAGTACAGACTCCTGCCTGTAGAATACAAGGAGCACATTAATTTGCAATGTACAGGTTCAATAAAATGCATTTTATAATATAAATCATGCTTTAAAAGGTACATATATTTCACAAAACACAGCTTTTCTCCTGCAAATTCTATCTCCTTTATGGCTTAATAGCTTTGTGGAAAGATGAGTGAACATGCAGTGCACTACAGTTTTTTATGTGGGCTTTTTCTTTACTTTTTGTATACTCAACATATTTATCAAGAAAAAAGTAATGCCTATATCCATTAGTATCATTTTAATGAACCACAACAATGATGTGCAATGTATTAACTCTGCTGAAGTTTTTCCTTTTCTTCTGTTCTTTTTCTTTTTAACAAGTTGTCCTGGGGTGACGTTGTGAGGTTTGTATCCCCAGTCGTCTGTTGGGTCTGGGAGCAGGGGGAAGGGAGAGGTGCGCGGTTTGTTTTCAGAAACTTTCCTCAGCCGGCTGGCCTTGAGAGCTGGATTCAGCAACACACAGTGAAGGACGGAGACACCTTTTTTTTTTTTTCCTTTGTGTTTTTTTTAGTCTCTCAGTAGTTAGTTAGTTAGTGAGTTAGTTAGTGAGTAGCTAGCAGAGGGGAGAAGCTTCGTTTTTTCCTTCTTCTCCTGTTTTTGTTTTTTTTTTTCTTTCCTGTTTTTTGGTGGGTTTTTTTTTGGTTTTTTTTTGGTTTTTTTTCTCCTTTTTTTTTACCTTCCCTTGGAGCTGTTACAATCTCTCTGGACTGAGGAGCTGGGGGAGTGCCATGGGGGCTCGCACCTGGAACCCACCAAGATTCCATCCTGTGCAGCAGCGTTTCCCAGCACCAGAGGGACTGAGACAGAGCAACCACCTCCAGGAAGGACTTCTTTTCCAAATCTGTCATCTCTCCAGAGCGGCACAAAGTTCTTGTTATCAGGTATTGTCCAATTTATTGTGCTGGGGAGTGCTTTGCCTTTTTAATAAACAGGGTTCTTTCCGCTTCTCTCTGAGAAGTCTTTTTTTTTCTGAACTGGTTGGGGGAGGGGAGGGAGGGGCCCTTAGGAGGTTTTCCTCCCAAATCTGCCTTAAACCTTTAACACAAGTTTTCTACCAAGACAATCTTCACAGAGTCTTTTCACAATTTCATTAATCTTTCTAGATAGATACATTTATTTTGGCCCAAGTTCTTTAACTATACAGGTCTCTGCAGTAGCTGCTTAAGGTTTATCAGGTGGACCACTTGCAGATTTATGACTAGAGCACTTTCTTGACTAGAGGTTCTGGCTGATCACACAGTATTTGTGTCATGAACTTGAGCTAGTCCTAAAGATATCACAAAGTATAAAAAGGGAAAATTTTCACCCCATGCTGTTACGGCCAGATTTGCACATAATGATTGTGGCCATGGTCACATACTCTTTCACTGTTGTGGCTAAATTAATAAACACAAGCTCAGATGTCCCCTGTGAGACACCTCTTTGAGTAACCTCTCTCTTCTCTTTTCTTTTCTTTTCTTTTTTCTTTTCTTTTCTTTTCTTTTCTTTTCTTTTCTTTTCTTTTCTTTTCTTTTCTTTTCTTTTCTTTTCTTTTCTTTTCTTTTCTTTTCTTTTCTTTTCTTTTCTTTTCTTTTCTTTTCTTTTCTTTTCTTTTCTTTTCTTTTCTTTTCTTTTCTTTTCTTTTCTTTTCTTTTCTTTTCTTTTCTTTTCTTTTCTTTTCTTTTCTTTTCTTTTCTTTTCTTTTCTTTTCTTTTCTTTTCTTTTCTTTTCTTTTCTTTTCTTTTCTTTTCTTTTCTTTTCTTTTCTTTTCTTTTCTTTTCTTTTCTTTTCTTTTCTTTTCTTTTCTTTTCTTTTCTTTTCTTTTCTTTTCTTTTCTTTTCTTTTCTTTTCTTTTCTTTTCTTTTCTTTTCTTTTCTTTTCTTTTCTTTTCTTTTCTTTTCTTTTCTTTTCTTTTCTTTTCTTTTCTTTTCTTTTCTTTTCTTTTCTTTTCTTTTCTTTTCTTTTCTTTTCTTTTCTTTTCTTTTCTTTTCTTTTCTTTTCTTTTCTTTTCTTTTCTTTTCTTTTCTTTTCTTTTCTTTTCTTTTCTTTTCTTTTCTTTTCTTTTCTTTTCTTTTCTTTTCTTTTCTTTTCTTTTCTTTTCTTTTCTTTTCTTTTCTTTTCTTTTCTTTTCTTTTCTTTTCTTTTCTTTTCTTTTCTTTTCTTTTCTTTTCTTTTCTTTTCTTTTCTTTTCTNCTCCTCTCCTCTCCTCTCCTCTCCTCTCATCTCCTCTCATCTCCTCTCATCTCCTCTTCTCTTTTAATTTTTTTTCAAATAACTAGTCATGGTTTAGGAATTATATTCTCCAGTTTAGTGCTCCCATTGAAAATGTACTTCTCGCTCACCTTCCCCTTACTCTTCCCCTGGGCTGGGCTGAAGACAAGAATTGGAGACAGAAAATGATGTTGGGTTCAGATGAGAACAATTCACTGGAAGCAGCAATGAGATAAGAAAACTAATGGCAAAAGCAACAATATTTAGAACAAAAGTACAAGAGAGAAGGAAACGGCTAACCTGCAAAATGCTCACTGTGGAGTACAACCTGACTACGAGATGTTTCCCCAAGCCAGAAGCAAGTCCTTCTGTTCCTGGAAAATTATGTGATGTGATATAGAATAACCTTCAGGCCCTAGTCATGCCTTCTCCTGGATTCTGCAAAAATTAACCCTGCCCTGGCTGAAACCAGGACAGAACGCAAGCAACTTCTCCATATTGTTTTGATAGCAATCCCTCTTACACCTGAATTTAACTAATCCCATTGTCTTTGGCAGCATCTTAGGAAATGAATTCATTACATTTATTTTTATTAGAAAAATTCAATGGATGGTGGCATGTATTTTCTTAAATACCTGCACATCTATTAGATGCTCTGATTTTCTCCAAACTTGAATTTAAGATGTGCAATCTGTTAGCACAGCTAGGGAAATATCAGCAGAATGCATGTATGCTATATTATTAAGCACAATCAACCTCTCCTGAATTTCAACTGGCTGCTTGGTAAGTTCAGAAAAACAAACCTTGCTGTGCCCCACCCCAATCTTAACATGTCATTGGTGGATTTCATGGAAATAGATGCTAATGCTGTACAAATAAAGGATAAATTAGAACTCTTTTCAGAGTACTTTGTTCCTCCTAAATGAAATCTACTGGCAGCATTCTTGCATTGTTCCTCTAATTATAATAGGGAACAAGTTTAATTTAACTTAGCAGTGACATCCTTTTATTATACACTTGCATTTCCAAAATGTTGAGCACTCTAAAAGCATGTTCAAAAATTACACCAATTATATATTTACACATTTAATGAAAACAGCAATTGTTATATCTGTAAATCTAATTTGAAGTATTTACAACATATGCTTTAGGGTGTACTGAAAGTTTTTGGAATAAAGTGTCTCTGCAACAGTGTTGGGGGTTAGGTTTGTTCCTTCTTTTCTCTAAAGAATTTTTTCACCCATAAGTTACCAAGGAGACCAAGTATTGGATACTTAAGGATACTTAAC
>VXBN01011721.1:13659-25902 GCA_013397395.1 Sinosuthora webbiana | reverse complement strand
TTCTTGTTTGTTTGCTTGCTTGCTTATTCTTCTGTACTACAGCATTTGTATTTTTTTTTATATCCCTAGTAAAGAACTGCTATACCTATGCCCAAAATCTTTGCCTGACAGCCTTTTAATTGCAAATTTATAATAATTTGGAAAAGGGGGTGAGGGGCTTACATTCCAAAGGAGACTCCAGCCTTTTCTGGCAGATACCTGTCTACCTAAACCAAGACAGTGTCTTAATTACACACTGGGAAAAGTGCATCTTATATTCAAAAGTATAGTTAATACAAAGAAAAGTTGAAAGGACACGTTTACTTTAATGGGTCTTCTTGAGTGTAAATTCACCTTGTTTTTGTGTATCAATCTGATGCTATTAGTAACAAATGCAATGTTTCTCTTAACTGCCTTTTTAAATGAAGGATCATTCTGAGGTGGAAATAACCCCAGTTTTAAAATAAGCTATGGAGGTTTTACTTGAAAATTATTTAACTGATTCGGAATGTGGGTTTACTCAAGAAATTTTAAATACAAGCAGCATTACATTGTTCAACAAAACATGTTCATGACAGCAATCAGAAAGACCTTGGAATCACATTACTGTAGTGTCACAGGCCAAACCATCCAGTCAGACATATATACACCTGTGTCAATGCTTTAAGTTACATAAGAAAGTAACTGTCTAGACCAATCACCATCCCTTCACTCATTCTGCAAACTACTTGTTCAAGACCATTTTTCCTGGCAAAGGGTGAGAAAGGGGTCACAGAGTACTTATTTTTTTAAACTTTGGCTACATGTGGTTTCAAACTGTGAATAGAAACTGAGAACATCACAGCAGTGCACTGCTCTTGCATTATTCACCATGTCCTTGTCATGCCTGTCTTCCTCACTCCTCTCCCCAGGCCAGTTCTGCCTCCACAAGGAGCTGGACTTTTTGGATTGCTTGATCATGGTGGGGTCAAACTTGGTGTGGCGCTGGGCATGCTTTGTCAATTGGTCGCTTTGCATGAACCACTTCTCACAGAGGGAGCATGTAAACTGTTTTTCACCTGTGTGGGTTCGGTAGTGCTGGGTAAGCTCATACGAGCAACAGAACTTTTTAAGGCAGCTGGGCCACTTACAGGGGAATGGTCGCTCACCTACAGGGAGGAAAAGATGACATACAGCACATACAAGCTTTTCAGAAGGACAGCTTAGAAGCTGGAGAATATGCTGCTGAAGGGAAAACCCCCCTTAATTTCTTGCCATGGTGTCTATCTGCAAAACTGTTGATCACTTACTCCATCAGGTTGTAGTTTCACCTCTAGCAGAAGCCAAAACCCCCTCAAATCATGTGAAACTCACACTAGTGCAGAACCTTACATGTCTCTGAATGTTATCATAACAACAGATGAGCTCTGCCTAGTCTTGTACATTTTTTATGTTGTGCTCACTTCACAGTTTTGAGAAAGGAACACTGTTGGGGAAGATGAAAGTTTAACAGGAAAGTTTTACAGATATGAATGCTTATCAGAAGGCTCTCTGAATGTAAAACCTGTAAGTGAAATAGAAATGAAAGCAAGTTTTGATGCAGAAGAATAAAGGATGGCTAAGGTAAGAATTGCTGAGCCAATTGTCACTGGACAACTAAGAAAGCAAAGGTTAAGTTGAGTTGGAAGGAGATTTCATGGCTAGAGCAAAGGATATGTTGACCATAAAGATGTCTTTTGCAAGCAGAAATAAGTCTCAAGAAACACAAAGATACCATAAGCAAACAAAAACATGTTTTTACCAAGTAGAAAAAAGGTCTAAGAATTTTCCACTGCAAGAAAACAGAAAAATAACTTTAAGCTTAAACTGTAACATACTAACTCAATGTGATTGGGTAGTACTAACCATAATATGGTAATGATAATAGTTATGATAGGCTAGAGGTAATGGTATTGTGTATGATGCTGATTGGTTTTTATGAATTAAGATGCTCAGCAAAGAAAACTATATAATGCATTGTAACCAAAACTAACTTGGCTTCAGGCATGCCTAAGCTGTAGCTGGCAGCTTTAGGCGTGGCTCTGTCACCCACGACCCAGGAATGCTGTAACATCTTCTATACAATAAACAGCATTTTGAAGAGTTGCCTGTTGTCCCACATCTCTCATTCAGGCTCTTACACAACACCACTATTATTCCTCTAACACTTCCATTCTGCTGCATAAAATAATCTGTAACCATTAGAAAAGAAGAAAAAAATCTTATCTAGGACAATTAAGTCCACTCTGGGAAGAATTGAGTGGGGAGGGGATTGGGAGACCTGTGCAGCCTCAGGGCTACAAATATGCACAGCAAAAATGTTGTGGCTATAGAGAGAAAGCCTATGCCCCTCCTCTTTGCCCAGAAATCCAAGTTGGACTACAAAATAAAGGACTCCCCTCAGTCTTTCAGTGGCTGATTTGAAGGCAAGAAAATTATCTCATTATCCACAGCTCTATCGATAAAAACGTTTGCTATGATGGTAAAGAACAAAACCAAACACCTTTAGCTAAAATACACTGCACCTGTGTTTTAAGAACAACAATGTAAGGAGTGAGTAGTATTCACTTTAATTTCCCTAACACCCCAAATCCCTGCAGTTCACCTCTGCAGGTTGCATGGGCCTGGCATTACTACATACCAAATTCTGATCTGCAAAGTTGACTGTGGTGGGTTGACCTTGGTTGGCTGCCAGATCCCCACCTGACCACACTCTCATTTTCCCTCCTCAACAAGACAGCTTGAGAAAATAAGATGGAAAATCTCATGGGTTGACAGTCAGACTACTTTGTCCCAAAATGACCAGCATTTGGTAGTTTTAGCTAGATGAGCAAGAGTTTGCATGTTAAGGCCTCTTAGGCCAGCCACAGCATAGCCTGCCTCCTGTGCAATTTCTTTCCTCATTGTTATAGGTTAAAACAGTTTAGGTTTTAGTTATTAAAATATTGCCCTGTTAAGACCTGAAACTTTGTTTTAGAAAAAACAAAGACCTATCAAGTGCCAGTTCTTAGATTAACATATATTTTGACCACTGAAAAAGCAAAAGGCGACTTTTAGTAATACACATATAAACTGAGTGTGCTCAAGCCAAACCTCTCTCTTACTTTCGGCCAGAGAAGGTAACAGTGCTGAGGGGAGGCCCAAGTCGGCCAGGCCCCGCTGCTCCCCCCCTGTGGGGGGAGCCACCCTTGGTCTTGCCATGACTCTGGGTCCCCCATCAGCTGCCGGGAGTAGGGGTGAAGGTTGTAGCTGAGATCCCTGACTGCCTGAGCTGCTCCGAGCTGCTCTGAGCGGTGTAAGTTTCTTCCCCCCTCCTATCAGCCTTCGAGGCCTTAAAGTCAGCTGCAGCCTGAAAAAAAAAAAAAAAAAAATTAACTCATTCTTAGCACAAAGAAAAATTCCAAAGCCCTAACTTTTTCCTTAAAAAAACCCAAACAGCCAAATTAAAAACATATTAAAACAATATAAAGATCTCAAAGTCAATTAAAAAAAAGTAACCTCTTAAATAAAAAAAAATGACAGTTTACCTTAGTTCTAAACTGAAAAATCTCCTATAAGTTGTAGCAACAAACTGTAATTTAAATATGCTAAAATAAACCTTTAAATCATAAACAATATAAATTAAAAAATAATTTATAGATTTTAGGCAAAAATATTTGTAATAGACTGAGTAAATATTAAATTAAAAATTAAAATTTAGTAGTCCCATGCAAAGTTTAAACAAAAAAAAAAAAAAGAAGCCCCTCGTGCCAGCAAAAAAGTAAAAAAATCTCTTTTCCCTGAGTTAAGAAAAATACTTTGCCTTTAAAGTTGCTTATCTTTAAAAAGTACCACCCCAATATATATATATGTAAGTCTACAGCCTACATATGTAGTCACAAAAAAACCTACATAATATAAAAAGTTCCACAACTGGAAATGTTCCCTGGGCAAACTGCATTTATGTAAATTAAAAACCACAAACAAACTGTTTCTCTTGTAGAAAGTTACCAAAACAACAAAAAAAAACTTCTCTCTCTCAAAAACTAAATAAAAAACTGTTTTATAACTAATACTAGCCCAAAGTTTTGAGTTTTACCTCTTTACATTGTTTGTAAAAAATAAACAGTTTGTAGTAAAAAAAGAGTTTTTAAAAATTTCATTTATAATTTTTTTTCTTTTTTTATTTTCTTCTTCTTAGTGTGTATTAATAAAATCTATCTGTTTACCATAAGTTAAAGTCTGTTTTGCCTTTTTCTCCAAAATCCTATCTCCCAAAAATAAAAAAAAAAACAAACACTGAATTCAACAAATGTAAAACCATTACACTCATCTCAAAGCAAGACTGGCTCTTGGTCAAGGAAATAGACAGCAGAAATAGTAAAATGTCAATTTAGCCTGGTACCTAGGGCAGGGGGGAAACATTACTGCAAACAATTCTGACCCATGGATTTTTTTTTACATATTTCTTGGCTTCCTGCTGTATGTTTTTAAACATGGTTGGAACCCTTTCTGTATAAAATAAATTAAAGCTTTATGTTTGCTCATATACCCATAAAGGCCATGATCACAGCTATAACCCTGGGCAATACTGGGAGGTGTGCACAACCATACAGAGCACTTGTGTGATGGCACCATGCTAACTGCTCTCTCCTGGCTTTGTTTGATGTCTGCACATGATATTTGAATCAATATTTAACTTGTATTAGCCTTTTACTATCTCATGGTTTCTGTCACAGCTACTTGAAGCAGGCATCAGTAGGAGGTGCAGAGAAACTTTCTAGATCCCCCAGGGAATGTAGGAGAAGTGATATAAATCCTGCATGTGTGGAGGCATCTAGTAAATGGCTCTCTATCAGGTACCTACACTCCAGAGCAGTGGAAAAAGTTGACATTCTGCCCCTTACCCAGGAAAAACGTTTCTTATAATCTACCTCAGGAAAGCTCTTCAGCCTGCAGAAATGATGAATTCTATTTGAAATTAGGTATCTAGGTTGGATAACAAGGTGCTACTGACATCTGTGCTCGAGTAAGACATTCCCCTCCCCTGCATGTTTTTCCCCTTACTGCTGCTAAGGCTTAAAAAGAGCAGAATAAACCCTTAAAATGAAGGGGTATTGTGTACTATTTCCTTTGCGCCCAACATGCTTGTTTTAAAATAAGCTATAGCTTGTTCAACCTATATTTTAACCAAGTCGCCACTGAATTATGAGCAATACCATAGAACCATATACAATAGAATCAGAACAAGAGAGAAAACTTTATTCAAATGATATATCCAGGGCAGCTTACAGAAGCAACAAATTAAATAAATTCATTTAAAGGTGTTACAGTGATAGTCTGCAGCTGGACAAAATAAATCTTATCATAACAAATTTAATTCAGCTAACCTGGCTTGTTCTAGAAACAAATCCCTAGGTGAACAATAGAACTCAAACAGAGACCTCAGCGAACCCCATCCAAGCCCTGAATGCAGACACATCACTGGCCAGAGATCTGGGCAGTGCAGAGATTCCCAACCAATCAGCTATCCAAGCCTGGGAAATTCAAACTCCCTATAAAAGGAAGCTTTGGACAATAAAAGAGGCTGTTTGCTGATGACCCTCAGTGTGTACTGTGTTGTGCTTCTGTCTCCAACCCATGACCGTCACATAACAAAAGGTTATTGGAATAGGTATTTTCAGAATTCCCATTTGTCCTGTTTGCAATCTGGGACACAGTGGTGGACATAACAGTACAAGCTAACATCAGTTCTCTATAGATCTTTTCTGAAGTCTAAAGAACTTGCACTTCTACATCAGATCCCATGTGGATATAAAGCCATTGTGGATACATTTGATTTCTGTTCTCTTGATCCAGTTGATCTTTTCTCCCTGCTCCTTCTCACATGCTCTCTCTCAAACTGAGTTTTTAATTCCTCTTCAAGTTTAAACTCTGTATCTAATCCGCTTTTTATGAGCTGAGGCAGGGTTTCGGGAGGGTGGGGACACAAAAAAAAAATAAAATGTGCATTAGTAGATTCATTAATAGCATGGGTATTATACCAAAAATCCTGATTCATTATTTGCCTTCTCACTACAAGATGTTATTCTAGATGTAGATGACTGAGGTTAGGAGCTTCAGTTCAGTGGCTTCAACAATGATCACTTAATTTAGACAAGCAAGTGATAAAGAAGTTCTGGGCTGTCTTATTTTTCCAGAAGGAAAATGAAAAAGCAGTGTTTGAAAAAGCTGAAGACAAAATTGATAAGCACATACTTAGGCTATTAAAGTCTGGTAAAAGGAAGTGCACTAGGACTAGAACAAACTGAGCTCCTGTGATACAAACAATTTTTAGTTCATTCTACAGTGTATTAACTTCAAATTAAGTAAATTACTGGAATTGTTTGAGCAGTGATTTTACAGAAGACTTTCAGAAATTGCTTGTGGTGTGGCTGGAAATCTGACCAAAATGAGCTGTTGGTCAGACTTGCTTTGTTTTTTTGTCTGACAGTAGTGAAGTTGGACACAGTCATGTTTGGGATCTATGTTAGCTAATGCAGAACAGTTTGTTATCAAATAATGCTTATGATACTACTTCACACACTAACATGGAAGTCAAATGAACTGTAGTTGCAATTGCATGAATGGGCAGCTAATTAGACACCCTTGACTGACTTACAAAAGACCTTCAGGTACATGGTAGGACTGTGCTGCCTAGGATGCATAATAGAAACTATATTAAGTATCAAAACTGAAGAATACTTTTGAGTTTGACTTATGGGATGCAGTGTCTGTACTCAATTCCCATTCTGTGTCTAGCCATGTGGCATGTCATAGCTGTAGCCATTATCTACTGCTACAGGGACTTCCATCTCTGCCTGCAGCACATACCCTAAAATCCAGAGGTAGAGCTACAGCAGGGCTGTCCCCTGCCTACCAGGGATTTGAGGGAGATGATGGGAAAGAGGGAGAAGGAAAAGCACACAACTATGTAAAGCTGAAATAAGGAACCCACTCAGCCACCACTCCTGTGTTTCTCAGTCTCACAAAGTACCAAAGGTTCTGTAGATGGATGAGTGCAAAGAACATGGTCCTGCTAATTGCAGGAAAAATGATGGACAGGCTTTCTTCCTTGCCTCAGAATAGCTGTTATCTCAGGTCTCTTAATTTTGTCTTCCAGTGTCCTTGTTTTTCCCACACACCCTGAATGAGCAATTTCCTGTGGGACATGTGGACACTCATTCAAAATCCACCATATTCTGATGAAGACGAATCTCACAGGCATCTGTACATGCACTTCTGAGCAGTGAAATTTCAAGCAACTTTTTTCCTCTTCTGAGAGAGCCCAAAATTGGATCATTAAAACATGGTAACCAAAGCTATAGATGCTGTCGAGAAACAGCATAGAGCAAGATCAGCAGTAAGGATGATATATATTTATAAAACAAGGACTTTTAGGACACTTAAACTCCATACAGCTAGTCCTGCAACAGATTTAACAGACCTCTAATCAATGTCAGGTGATTACAGAATAGGCAGCAGATGAAAAATTTGCATCAATAAGTTTATTCTACCAGCATTCAGGACTTAACACCACAGGTTGAACAAGTTGTTAAAAATGCCACATTTAGCAATCAAGTACCTGTTCATGTAAGCAGCTGTTGAGTAGTGGTTTTGGGTTTCTTTCAAAAAAAAAAAAAAAAACAAAACAAAAAAAAACCCAAACCCAGATACAAAAATACCCACTACAATCCAGCTCTACTGAACTGTTGGGAATTCTAGCTCACATCTTGAAACCACAAGGCTCAGTCTTTCTGTTACCCACATCGGATACAGTGTCAGATGTAAGGAACATCCTTGAAGATTCTCTACTGTATTAAATCTCTCCTCATATGCCTTAGAAAAGGTTTTATTTGTGGGAATGTGCTCCCTAATGTCTATTAGTTAGGGAACCTATCAAGGAGAGGAAAGAACTCATCTGAGAGTTCAATTCACACTTTCCATAGCTGAAAGGAATATCCTCAGCAATAGTTACTTGGGTTCCCTGGGACAAGTCTCTATCTTTTTTCCTTTTCCATGTTTTCTCCATTTGAACTTCCTCCATTTTGCAGTATTATTTAAATATTAACTGAGCAATGGAGAGACACCGACTCAGCATGGTGCTTAGGTGTAGGTGTACACCTCACATGGTGGGGTCTGCATCCCCACAGTAGCAGGGGTTTCCATTTTAGGAAAGGATTTGGGTTTCATTCTTTGTTTCACTTATAAGGTAAAAACCAGAGAGTTTGATACCTTATTTGGCCATTTTCCAGCTCAAAGATGTTGCAGTGCGTGCCTTTTTTGGGTCCAGCCAACCCTCGGCCGGACCCCCCGGCTGCTCTGCACGTCTCAACAGAACCAGTGTGTGAGTCCTTGGCTCAGCAGCACCTCATTCTTCGTTGCCATTGCTGTGGTGTAAATGAAAGAGAGGACTCTCCAAAGTTGGGAGGGAACAAAGGTTTATTTGGGGGACACAGGGGAACCCCTCACCTCAGCCCATGCTCCAGGAGAGACCTCTCACCGTGGGCGATGGGGGGTTTTATCCATTACAAACAAAGAGAGGAGGAAATAAAGTTCAGGAGCCAATAAAACAAAGCCATTTCATAAATGCCAACTAAATTACTACATTACTAGCAAATCTAAATAACTTTAGGAGGTGTCTCCAGGTTTCCACCAACCACAGGATAGAATCTCTTGAGGTTACTGGACCGTAGAGATAACAAATTCAGTGATGGACAGAGAGAAAAGGGGCTACCTTCAAAAGGATAGTTATAAATCATCCAGGGAGGGGGCCAATGAGAAACATTCTCCAGGAAGAACCCAGGGATGGCATAGGAACCGTTATCAACTTGAGATAAGAGAAAGTTTCAATGCCAAGAGGCCCATCTAGGAAAGCTAAAACTTACACTACACTAATAATATGTTTTAAAACTAGATCTTGCAACCCCACAAAACCTAGTTAGAGGGAAAACTTTTCATACTACAGGATTTCTTGTGCATCTAACCTTAATTAAGAGTAACTGATATAGATATGAACTTCCCACCAAATTGTAACACTAAATTTTGGGAAGTGTCTGGTATTTATACACTCTTCCACCACCTCTTCCCCAGGTGAGTTAAATTCCAAAGGTCTTGTAAGAGGCATCTCAAACTAACATCATGATACCTTCTCTCTCCCTGTTTCTAACCTGGAGGATCTGCTATGAGATGCCATAAGCCCTTTAACTGGCTTGCATTCACACCATCATAGTAAGTGTACATTCTTTATTTTCTCCTGCCATTCTTTTCCCTTTTTTTTTGGTATTTTGTCCTTTGCTCAATGCTCCCTGGCCTGGCCTTCTGGCTGAGATTGCTTATTTACTCTCATGTCTGTCTGTATTTATTTTCCCTGGAGATCCTGCAGTCTGCACACCTTCCTTTTTTAATTTCCCCCTCTCCCTCTCCTCATTTTTGAGGTCAACAGTAAACCTACATATTACTGGCCATATCAAACCTTTTAAACTACCTATTTAAAGAAGTCTTTGCATTTTCAAGATAATCCTCTTCATATCTGCTCTTACTTCCAGAAGCTAGCTTAAGAAGTGTTGCAGTGCGAGCCCTTTCTGAGCCCGGCCTACCCTGTGCTCGGCACGTCTCAACAGAACCAGTGTGTGAGTCCTTGGCTCAGCAGCACCTCCTTCTTGGTTGACATGGCTGTGGTGTGACAAAAAGAGGGGACTCTCCAAAGTTGGGAGGGAGCAAAGGTTTATTTACGGGACACAGGGGAACCCCTTCTTCAGACCATGCTCCAGGAGAGACTCCTCACCCTGGGCGATGGGGGGTTTTATCCATTACAGACAAAGAGGGGAGAGAAATAAGTCTAGGAGCCAATAAAACAATTAATACAATAAATGCCTACTACATTACATAGCTAGTAACAAATCACAGGTACATAGGGGAGTGGACCCAAAACTTCTGCCAACCACAGGACAGAGACCCTTGAGGTTTCTGGACTGTAGAGATAGATATAAATCATCTAGGGAAGAGGCCAATGAAAAACCATCTCCAGGCAGAACCCAGGGATGGCATGAAAACCCTTATCAACTTGAGATAAGAAAGCATTCCAATACCAAGGGGCCCATCTAGGGAAAACTAAAACTTACACTATTCTAATAATATGTTTTAAAACTAAATTTTGCAACCCCACAAAGAAGCAAAGAAAAAAACTATCCCTCTATGCTAGACAACACAGCTGAGAGAGAACCCGGGGGAGAAAGTGAGCTCTGCACACAAACTGCCCACTGAAAGAATTCCACAGCTTCCCCCCCCCTTTGATCTTAAAGGCATAAGGCTTATATCTGGCAAAAAGCAGACAATAGGGGATACCCAGCATCATAAAGACACCTTCCTTCTATTTTCTATCCATTCTTCAAGAGAGGGGAATGAGAGAGGCAGGTTAGCTGATGGCTGGAATCAATCCACTGCAGCATTCTGGAAATTTAGGTAGACTCAAAGGCTCAAGAAAACAGTTATTATACAAATAGTTTTGGACTGAAATACATAGTGCCTTTGAACCAACAGATTTAGAGAATTACTAGTGAGATACAGACTTTTAAACTCTGAATGTCAAGTCTTTTAACTTTATTTCCTTTTTCATGTCTAATTTTCTTTAGCTGATCAAATATGGTTCAGTGAATTTTTAGACTCTCAACATAACACGGCACAAATCAGTATTCAGAGCTTTTTACCTTGCTTAGTTAGCATCCAAGTCATGTTGGTACAAACAAGATCATAGGTGTGAACCAAAGTCCCAAAGTCATTGTCCAAGATTGAGAGACTGAGGTTAAATATTAAAAAAATAGAAAAATTTAGACCAGGAAGTTTTTAATTGATAGCTGTGTACCTACTTCAACTAAAGGCTACAAAGCATCAAGAAACCAAATTGATGACCTGACTAAGAAGTGGAAAGTAGATGGAAGGGATGAAAAAATCTGATATAAATGAGGAGGGAGCATTAACACTCTGCAATATGTAGTTATGAATAACTCTGGAGGCTCAATCAAATCCAACTGTTGTTATAGAATTGTTCTGCCATTTATAAAAGTAATTAGCATTAGCAACATCACTTAGTATTTTGTTTGGAACAGTATTAACTGTTCACATTAGAAAGACCTCAGAGTTAATTTACTGCTGCATTTTTGTAATGTTTTTAATCACACAGAACTACAGTGAAGGTACATTAGTGTTTTCAAGTTAAGCATTTAATACTAGAATTTATGTGTCACACACAAGTGAATGGCTTTTGTAAGCCTCATACCTCTTCAGAAGATACTTAGAACTATATTGCATATAGAAAGCAGTGTGGGTTGTACAGCATATTAATTTTCATGTTAACACCTGTAGTGGTTTTGGTTCGCTTATCTGAGTCATGGCACCATTTATGTGGTGGTTTCACGTTCGCTGAATTTTGTTTGCCAACTGGGAGATAGGATTTTGAGAGAAAAAGGCAAAACAGGCCCCAACTTAAGGTAAACAGATAGATTTTATTAACACACACTAAGAGAAGCAAAGGAAAAGAAAAAAAAAAACACAAATGAATTTCTAAACTAACCCTTTCTCCCACCACAAACTGTTCATTTTCTACAAATAATATAAAGAGGCAAAACTCAGAACTCCAGGTCAGTACCACTTATAAAATAGTCATTCATTCAGTCTTTGAGAGGGAGAAGTCTCTCCTGTTGTTTTGGTAACTTTCCACAAGAGAAATAGTCTGCTTGTGGCTTCCAACTCACACAAAAGCACCCCGCCCGGGAACTTCTGCAGTTGTAGACCTCCCAGATTCACGTAGCCTTTCCGGTAACCACACATATGGGTTGCAGACTCACAGATATTGGAGTGTCACCTTTTAAAAATGAGCAACTTCAAAGGCAAAGGATTCTTCAACTCAGGGAACAGAGGTGTCTTCTCACTTCTTCACTGGCAGAGTGCTTCTTCTCATCTCTCTCTGTTCAAACCTCTCATGGGATCACAGGATCACAGCTACTAATTTAATATTCCCTCAGTCCATCACAGATACCTTTGCTTTAAAATCCACAAATCATCTCCCCAATTCATATTGTCCACGATTTAAAGGATTATGTAGCATATTCATATTACAGTCTGTCACCAAAACTCCCAGGAGATTTCAGCCTGGGACTCAGGCAACTTGTCATCTCTCTCACTTAAGAAGTCACTCTTTGTTTACTGACTTAGATATCTTCATATTGT
>VXBN01011721.1:1620-13490 GCA_013397395.1 Sinosuthora webbiana | reverse complement strand
CACGGCCCGGTCCCCTCTGCTGCGGCCCTGCTGGCTCCGTGCTAAAACACCACAACACCCAAAATGCTATCCCAGTTGATGTCTATTCTGGTCCCCATATCATAGTGGGTATCCAAGCATTAAATGGAAGTACTATTAATATGTCTCACTTGACACCTGTGAGCTAATGTTTTGCAAGGCATCAGTTACCTTCAGCCTCCAAAACAGGATTTGAGCTGAAATCTTTGAGTTGCTAACACAATAATCCCTAGGGTAATTTTTGAGGTTATTTAAAGGTCAGAATTGACCATCTTCTTTTCTTGCTCATGGAGACAGTCTTAATTCCACCTAAACAGATTTCACCACTGAATCACATCCAGTAATACTCTTTCTCCTGACCTCTTCAGTCAAGCACATAAATCTCCTAGCACATAACAACTCTCCTAGCAGGGCATAGGTAGATAACCAGCTTCAGGTCTCTTCCTTTGCAGTACAAATATAGCTAAATGAACAGGGAAGTCAGAGCAATAGAAGTTTTTACCCAATGTTCCAATTTGACCATGCCCTACTCAGACAGCACAAAATACTAAAGCAATAACTTGTAATATGTTCCCTCAGTGATAAATTAATTTTTTACTTTACCGCTTACTATCACTGCCAATATACAAAATTCAGAAAAGAAGTAATTTACAAAACCGATATAAAGCACGTGGCACTGTATATCCTTTGCTCCATGCCTTTCCTTACTCATACACAACCCTTTAATCCAGATGTCCTGGTTTAGGAATGGTATTCTCCAGTTTAGTGTTCCCACTTGTATTGGTTTTGCATGGCCTGGTTTTTGGTAGCAGGGGGGCCACAAAGATGGCTCTTGTTAAAAGCTGTGGGAATCTTCTGCCATGTCCAGCAGAGTCAATCCCTGATGGCTCTGAAGATGGACATGCTTCTGGCCAAACCTGGGCCAATGAGAGAGGTTGGTAATGCCTCTGTGATGACATATTTATAAGAAAATCAGAACAAAGTCACACAGTTTTTCTCCTAGTCAGAAAAAGAGGAGGTGAGAACGTGAGGGAAAACAACATGAAGACACCAAGGTCAGTGGAAAAGGAGGGGGAGGAGGTACTCCAGGTGCCAGACCTGAGATTCCTCTGCAGGCTGTGGTGAAGACCATGGCGAAGCAGGTTGTCCCCTTACAGCCCATGGGGATCCACGGGGGATGCAGAGATCCTGGAGGAGGCTGTGATCCAGTGGGAGACCCAGTGGAGAGAGGGGGCCCCTGCTTCCAGGCTGGAGCACCCTGTCCTTGGAGGACTGCACCCCGTGGAAAGAGAGACACACGTCACAGCAGTTTTGGGAGGACTGTCTGCCCGTGGGGAGAATTCACGTTGCAGCAGGTGCAGTAGGACTGCTGCTCATAAGAGTGGACCCACGCCGGAGAAGTTCATGGAGAACTGCCTACCATGGGAGGGACTCCATGGTCTCACAGGGGAAAGACTCCTGTCCCAGAGCAGCAGAAGAAATTTTCGGTGATGAACTGACCCAAAAACCCCCATGCCCTTTCTCCCTGCACTGTTGGTGGGAAGGAGGGAGGGGATGGAGGGGAAAAAAAGTGTTTTAAGGGCTTATTTTACTTCTCATTATCCTCCTCTCATTCTATTAGTAATAAATTCACTTTGTAACTTTAAGTTGAGCCTGTTTTGCCCTTGAAGTGTTTTTCTCCCAGTCCTTACTTCACTCATGAGCCCTTTGTCAATTTTTTCCCTCTCCCCTGCCCAGCTGTAGCAGGGGAGGGTGAGTGAGCAACTCTCCTGGGACTCTCTTGGGTGCCTGGTGTTTGGCCAGCATCAAACCATGACACCACTGAAAGCGATCCAAACCTTGAGCCACTTAATCACTTCCCCCTCCCATGTTTTGGGCTGGAGATGAGAATTGGAGGCACAAAAGGTAAAGATCATGGGTTGAGATAAGAGCAATTTACTGGAAACAGCAATGAGAAAAGAAAACAAACAGTAGCAACAATACTAATAAAAAGTGTACAAGAGAGGCAAGCGATTCATATGCAAATACACAACACTATACCACCCAGACCCCAACAATACCCAACCTGTGCCATGCTGCCCTGACCAGGAAGGGATCCCTTCCCCATCCCCAGAAAATAATGTGAGGTAATATAGAATAACCTCTGGGTCCTAGTCATGCCTCTCCTGGTTACTGCAAAAATTAACCCTGTCCTTTCCAGAACCAGGACACTAGAGAAATTTTCAAAAAGTCTACAATTACTGTGCTCTTAATTGGTAGGCAGAAACAGAGGAAATAAGATTTACTGATATTAAAGAACACAGTCTTATGAATGAAGACCTTACGAAAAAGTCATCTCAGCTGAGATTACTTATGATAACAGGAATAACTGAGTAGAGAAGCCAATTCTATATGGACAGTGGCTAAACCCTCTAGGGAGTACGAAAGCCAAAAGGCGTAATTTATCACTGTGCATGGGAGACATGACCTCCCTTAGCAAGAAGCTATGCCAAGATTTAACAGTTCACTTCACATAGCCCATAAATGAGACAGAGTATGGTGCCAACATACAACACAACTTCAGTACTCAAGCCATTACTAGGATTTTGAAATATTCAGTTTCCCTGGCATGAAACAAAACTTAAAGAAACTAAGGGTTATCAAAACACTGACTGCAAAACTGATAAACTAAAACTGCCTTCAAAAAGGTAAAAAAAGTAGTTGAGCATTATCAAATAAACATTATTTCAAAGAACAGCAGTGTAATAGATTTACTGTATAAAATTCGTGTATTAAAATTGTATGTGGAAAATTATACATTGGAATTAAAAAACCTGGATTCTTAGAGACAGTCCGAGGGTGTCTCCAAGAATTCCAAAGTATTTTTTTAGCTTAGAGGTGCCACCACAACATTTGCAACATAACAGAAGAGTTAACGTGAAAATGGCGCATTAATCACGGACGGGCCACATCTTCGCAGCCACTTAAGGATCTGATATCGATCGAGGTGGAAAAACAGCAGATGATTTCATCAAGTGCCCCAACAGAAAATTCAGTGACTCTTTTTGGACTTCTTTACAATTCTTCAGGAAACCCTTTCAAAAACATCCCTCAAGGAATGAAAGACATTTCAGCAGTCGTGCTTTTTGCACAAGGTCGTGCTCTTCGCAGCAGTCATGCTTTTGCCTCAGGGCAGAAAAACCATATAAAGTTCCTACCCTGAGACTCTGAATTCGTGGACAATACCCTGGAGAAGCACCTTTGCTGCTGCCGGATTGTCCACCCAGCATTCGATCGATGTTGTCCTGATTTATCATGGCGTTTCGAAATTGATTTTTGAAATTGCTAAAAAAATGTTTGGATTTTGAATTGGCTCGTGATTATTTATAACAAGCAGGATAGCTTTAATTTTTTAAGCCAAGGTCACTGATTTATTTTTAGAAAATGGGCAAAAAACCTTTACAATTGAAAGAGAGCAAAATGCCATTAGTGTCTCTGAAACTTGATAATTTATATGAGCAGAAATTTTCCTGCTGTGTTCTTTCAGAGCTTAATAGTCTGAAAAGTAGCAAGGATTTCCTTACAGTCAAAACATGCTCAGCATCTTTTTATAAAGCTGCTCTGCCACAGCCAATATTATAGCAGACATCTGCACTGGGTATATATGGTAAGGTTATGGGAGCGGGAGAGGAGG
The DNA here is from genome assembly GCA_013397395.1 of Sinosuthora webbiana. Classification (NCBI taxonomy): domain Eukaryota; kingdom Metazoa; phylum Chordata; class Aves; order Passeriformes; family Sylviidae; genus Sinosuthora; species Sinosuthora webbiana. The sequence goes on along the minus strand of VXBN01011721.1, from coordinate 9,799 downwards.
GCGCTGCAGGGGTTGCCTCTATCAGGGTCTTCCCGTGCCAAAGATGGTTTCAGCCAGCTCCAAAATGTACCCACGACTGGCCAAATATGAGCTAATCAACAATGTTGGTAGCACCTCTGTGACAATATATTTAAGAAAGGGTAAAAAAAATGCAGTGGAGCAGCTGTGAGAGGAGTGAGAAAATATCCCACACAGACACAATCACTGGGTTGGAAGAGACCTTCAAGATCATCGAGTCCAACCCATGCCCTAACACCACCTCAACTAGACCATGGCACCGAGTGCCATATCCAGTCTTTTTTTAAACACATCCAGGGATGGTGACTCCACCACCTCCCCGGGCAGACTATTCCAGTATTTAATCACTCTTTCCGTGAAAAACTTCTTCCTAATAACCAACCTATATTTCCCTTGATGCAGCTTGAGACTGTGTCCTCCCCTTCAGTCAGTTACTGCCTGGAGAAAGAGACCAACTCCCACCTGACTACAACTACCTTTAAGGAAGTTGTAGACACTGATGTCACCTCTGAGTCTCCTTTTCTCCAGGCTAAACAACCCCAGCCCTGTCAGTCCTTCCTCATAGGGCTTGCGTTCGAAGCCCCTCACCAGCCTTGTTGCCCTCCTCTGGATGTGCTCAAGCATCTCAATGTCCTTACTAAACTGAGGGGCCTAGAACTGGACACAGCACTTGAGGTGCACCCTCACCAATGCCAAGTACAGGGGAAGAATGACCTCCCTGCTCCTGCTGGCCACACCATTCCTGATACAGGCCAGGATGCCATTGGCCTTCTTGGCCACCAGGGCACACTGCTGGCTCATATTCAGTTGGCTGTCGACCAGTACCCCCAGGTCCCTTTCTGCCTGGACACTGTCCAGCCACACTGTCCTCAGCCTATAACTCTGCAGAGGGTTACTGTGGCCAAAATGCAGGACTTGGCATTTGGACTTATTAAATGTCATCTTATTGGATTCCGCTCATCCATTCAACCCTTCTAGGTCTCTCTGCAGAGTCCTCCTACCTTCCAACAGATCGACGCACCCTCCCAGCTTAGTGTGGTCTGCAAATTTACTAATGAAAGACTCAATACCCTCATGCATGTCATCAATAAAAATATTGATCAGAACTGGCCTCAGAACAGACCCCTGAGGGACCCCACTAGTGACTGGCCACCAGCTGGATGCAGCACCGTCCACCACCATTCTCTGGGCCCGGCCATCCAGCCAGTTCTTAACCCAGCAAAGAGTGTTCCTGTCCAAGCCGTGGGCTGCCAACTTTTCCAGGAGTATGCTGTGGGAGACAGTATCAAAGGCCTTGCTGAAGTCCAAATAGACAACATCCATAGCCTTTCTTTCATCCACCAGCCCAGTCACCTGGTCATAAAAGGAGACCAGGTTCGTCAAACACGACCTAGCCCTCCTAAACCATGCTGGCTGGGTGTGATATCCTGGCCATTCTGTAAGTGCTGCGTAATGACACTCAATATAAACTGCTCCATTTCCTTACCAGATACTGAGGTCAGGCTAACTGGATGCTCCTTCCCACCCTTTTTGTGAATGGGAGTCACATTTGCCAGCTTCCAGTCACCTGGAACCTCACCAGTGAGCCAGGACTGTTGGTAAATGATAGAGAGCGGTTTCGCATGCTCATCTGCCAGCTCCCTTATCACCCTGGGATGGATCCCATCTGGTCCCATAGATTTATAAGCATCCAAGTGTCTCAGCAGTTCTCTGACTGCCTCCTCCTGGATAACAAGAGGACCATTCTGCTCCCTGACACCATCTACCAACCCAGGAGGACAGTTGTCCTGAGGACAAGCTGTATTCCCACTTAAGAGTGAGGCAAAGAAGGAGTTAAGCACCTCCTTCTTTTCCTTATCTGTAGTTACTAAGTTCCCTCCCATGTCCAAAAGAGAACAAAGGTTGGTCTTACCCTTCCTTTTACCATTAATACGGTATATGTCATAAACAATCCTGCAGACACAAGGGTCAGTGAAGAAGGAAGGGAAGGAGGTGCTCCAGGCACATGAGCAGAGATTCCTTGATAGAACTGTGGCCTGTGGTGAGTAGTCCATGCTGGAGCAGTCTGTTCCTGATGGACTCTACCCCACAGAAAGGACCCATGCTGAAACAGTTCTCAAAGGACAGTATCCTGTAGGACGGACCTCACGCTAGAGGAGGGGAAGAGTGTAAGGAGAAAGGAGCAGCAGATTACAGTTACAAACTGATTTCAACCCCTCTTCTACATCCCCCCCTATACCACTTGGGATGGGAAGTAGCTAGAGAAGCCAGGAACAAAGGAGTGAAGGTGAATGTCCTGGTTTAGGGCAAATTTGGGAGGAATCCTCCGAATGGGGTTCCTCTGGAGAGAAAACCTAATGGCCCCTCCCCCCAGCCGGTCCGGGAAAAGAACTTCCTCAGAGAAAAGTGGAAAATACTATTTATTTTACAAATAAAAAGCCCACAAGCATAAGGAATGAATAATATGACATGAAACAATAAAACCTCTCACTGCTCCAAAGAGAGATGGCAAAACTGAGAGTCCTTGCCATGAGTTAGCTCAGCTCTCTCAGTCTCTTATCAGTCCCAGTCCCTTCCGCACTGGAAAATGCTGAGGTCCAGGCCTGGTGGTCCGCAGGTGCGAGATCCTGTNAAAAGTGGAAAATACTATTTATTTTACAAATAAAAAGCCCACAAGCATAAGGAATGAATAATATGACATGAAACAATAAAACCTCTCACTGCTCCAAAGAGAGATGGCAAAACTGAGAGTCCTTGCCATGAGTTAGCTCAGCTCTCTCAGTCTCTTATCAGTCCCAGTCCCTTCCGCACTGGAAAATGCTGAGGTCCAGGCCTGGTGGTCCGCAGGTGCGAGATCCTGTTGCTCCTCTGGGTTTTTCAGTCCAGAGCAGATTTAAACAGTCCCAAGAAAAAGGAAAAAAAACAGTCCAGGAAGCTTCTTTGCCTCAGCTAGCTAGACTAACTTAAAGGAAAGAAAAACCTCTCTCTGGCCACTGTCTTTGCATCCGACGAACACACAGTCTCGAGGAAGAAGAGAAAAAGCGCAGAGGAGTGAACACTGTTTTTCAAAACAAACTGCATGCTTCTTCTTTCCCTGCTTCACTCTCAGAACCAGTCTAAAAGGTACAGAACACACAGCACACACAGAACAGATGATTGGGGATACCAGCATCATAGTCACCCTAAGACAGTAAACCTGGAAAGAATTGGGTGTTAGTGTTTGAGGTTGCTATTTATTTCAAAAATTTGGGGTTTTTTTCCTCAAAGTCCTACTCGTATTTTTAATTGGCAATTAATTAAATTAAACTTCCCCAAGTAGTCTGTTTTTCCCATGACTGTAATTGGGAAGCAATCTCCTTGTCTTTATCTTAATCCATGAGCTTTTCTACCTTATTTTCTCCCTCTGTCCTGCTGAGGAGAGGGAGTGAGAAGAGCTAGGTGGGGATCTGGCAGCCAGCCAAGGTTAATCTACCACATCATCTATAATGAAGGTGACTGTCACATGACTACAAAAGTTATGTGCTGAGGCACTGGATCAGAAAGTCCAATTCAAGAAGCTCATAAATAAAAGCAATACAGTAATTTTGGAATATGTCACTCAGTTTCTTTTCAAATGGATCCATTTACCGTATCCATTTAAAGTGTATTCCACTTTCCAAAAGGTTTCTACCTTTCTTTAAAAAAAAAGTTTTAACAAGATTTTCCACAAGACTTGCTCTTCTGCTCTCTGCCTTTTTCTTCCTTGAGTTTTCTTCCATCAATTTCTGGCCCTTTCACACCAGGACTGAGGAGCTGAGCCGGACTCTCCCTTAAGGATTCAGGAAGCCTACATGGGTGCAGATGAGCCATGCTCCACTGCAGCCCTTTCCACGGTGTTGGGGGTTAGGTTTGTTCCTTCTTTTCTCTAAAGAATTTTTTCACCCAAAAGTTACCAAGGAGACCAAGTATTGGATACTTAAGGATACTTAACCGAAACAAAGGTGGGGACAGAGCTTGAGGAGTGTGTGTGTGTGGGGGGGAGGTTCTTTTTTTTCTTCGGCGTTCGGAGAGAGGGAGAGCTGCTGGGCTGCCATTTCGCTGGAGGAGTTTTTCGGTGTGGCCGAAGGGATCCAGTCCTGGGATATCTACTACCATCGGTTCGGCCTGAATCCTGAGCCTTCTAAGTCACCCGTGGGAGCTGGGCCAGCCCTGCCTTGCCTTCGGCTTCTTCGGCACTGCTTCTCTTGCTACAGTGTGACCCTGCACCCCCCTGCCTGCTGGGACATTCTGCNACTTTCCATCATTCCAGCTTGGTGCCCTACAGATCTTGAAGGGACACTGAGACCGAACCGCCCTGGGTTTTGTGAAGCAAAACCCCTCAAGGTTCTTGGTACTGTTGTCTTTGGTTATTAATGCTGTAGTTGGTTGGGTTTGGTTTTTGTTGTTGTTTGTTTGTTTGTTTTTTGTCTGGTTGCTTTGTAATACATACAAGTAAAGAACTGCTATTCCTATTCCAAAAAATCTTTGCCTAAAAGCCTCTGATTGTAAATTTATAATTGGAAAGAAAGGGGGGTGGCTTACACTCTCCATTCCAAAGGAAACTCCAGCTTTTTTTCTGGCAGATACCTGTCTTCCCAAACCAAGACACACGGCAGCCAGCCTCACTCTCACTCCCTGGGGTGGCAGGCAGCTTGCTTAATTGCCACTGGCCTGGAAAACACAGCACCCAACCAAGCTGCACTATTTTAGACAATCCCGAGAGATCTTGGTCAGATTTACTGTGCCACTGATGTAGGGCTCACATGGGACTCCTCTTCACAGGGTCCCCAGGCGAAGCATGGGAGGGGAAATAACTGATATTGTGGCAAATGATCCCCAGAATGTTCATCTGAGAACAAGTAGCTCCCACGCGCCCCGTCCCCCTTCCTCGCATGCCTGCGGCTTGCCTGCATGCACTCGGTAGTGGGCTTTGAAGTGGGAGGACTTCCCGTAGACCTTGTTGCAACCACTGTAGGGGTATTTGTGCCGCTTCTCAGACACTAACTTCCTTTTGAGGGGCACAGTGTTGCGTTGCCCTGGTGCTGAGTAGCATGCCAGGCTCGACCCGGGCTCTGTGGTCATGTCACTGTCAGAGCCTATGTCCTCGTCCAGGCTCTCCACGTTGGTACTGCACACAGAAGGGACGTGCAGGGGCTGATACTTGTTCAGCTCCGGGAGGCTCTTAGCAATGGTCACCAAGGTGCAGTAGTCCTTCCAAGCGTTACGGCTGTAGTAGATATAGGCTGTAATTTAATCACCCAGACTGGGCCTCATCCTGAGGCCTGTAGGAGCTAGTGGCAAAGGTAGAAATTCAGTGCCAAGAGTGTGGCGCAGTTGGAATTATAACTTAAGGTGTTAGCAAGGGTGAGAGGGTTTTATAGTAGTTAGCAAGTACAGTAATTAGTGTGGACACAGTAGCTGCCTTAAGAGTTTATTAAACAAAAAGTGTTTACAGTCTTTCCTGTGCTGTATGCCAATGAGAATACACCTGTAACTGTAAGTTATGTAGACTGTATAAAACCTGCCATCTTACTTAGAATAAATGGAGAACGTAGTATTGATCATATTGATTGGATCTGCGTTTTGCTCTTGCCTGAACTCCCCGTTCATTTTAGGGTCACCTCGCATCTTATTGTGCCCGAAAGGCAGGGACCCTGCGCTTAGATGCAGTTTGATGGCACGCCTTTGTTTTCGTTTCAATACGGTGTTTTAAATGCTTCAATGATGTTCTGAAGACTCGAGCATCTGAAGACTCTGCATCACCCCTTTTCACTGGTCGAACCGGGATGCGGAGCATTTTGGAGACTACGTGTGGCCCTTCCCGGGGCTGAAGTCGCAGGGCATTTTGGAGACTCCATTTGGCCTTTTCGGGGCTGAATTCTACAGAGCAGGGGAGTTTGGTCCGTGGCGGAAGGTCGCCACACCATGAGAGAAGGTAAGCCGCAGTGGGGAACAAAGGCTAAGTGAGTTACCATGGAGACAGAGCTGAAAGCGGCCACGTGGCTTTTGTTGAATCTCCTCTCTAAGAGAGGTGAAAAAACTGAAAGAAACTGACTTAGAACAGTTGTCTCTGTGGGCCAAAAAAAGAGGGAAATTAACTAAGCCATCCCTGGTGTTCAGCGTCACAGATAGGCACAAAATAGGAGATCTAATGTGGGACACGGCGATTGCAGGCAGCAGAGACGGCAAGCTTGTGCACGAGCTTGGGGCAGTCTGGAAAAAAGTCATAAATACCTTGCAGACTGTCTCCACCGAGAAAAAAGCTGCCGAGGCTGCCATCTGAGTTCTTGAAGGGGCGGAAGCTGAAAAACCAGATTCCCAGATGCCCTCCAAAGTTGCGATCTGTTTAGGACTTTGTAACATGCGTCCTATGAAAGATGCAATGGCGCCGGTGAGTTCGAGCCCACAGGATGTCCTGGATCATATGACACAGGCAGAGGAAGTGTCCCCGCTGCTGCCCAAACCAACTGAGCATGAACAGGAAACGACTCCGTGGTCCTGTTCGGGAGGCGTGGCAAATGACGTGCATTCAGGCAGAGCCGAAGGCGGGACGGAGTTGGTCGGAGGGGCGATACTCCAGGGCGGAGCGCAGGGTGGAGACAGCAGCGGAGCAGAGTGGCCCTCTCTCTCTCCCATGCAGGGAGAGCAGGCGCTGCGGGGGCAGAGGGCGCAGAGGGGGAGCCGACCCCGTCACGCGCTGCAGGGGCAGAGACAGCGGCAGCACAGCCATGTCACACCACAGCAGCAGTGGAATGCCCTCTTCCATCTGAGTCGGACTGATACGGGTCAGAGAGTAAAAGCCCTGTCTCTTTGTCTCCAAGAACATCTGTTCCTTTCCCTGGCGTTTGACAATGCCAATTCGCGCACCAAGACCATCCTGGCCACACTTCCTCAAGGTTATCCAGTTGATAAAATGCTGGTGAGAGCCACTCGAGCCAAGCAAGACACTCAGACTGCAGCATTCACAGCAGCCGTTTGAGACGCAATGCAAAAACAAGGCCACACTCCAGCAGCTTTGTCAAGTGACAGCTGACAGTGGCTCCAGAGAATACAGCGATCAGCTCCTTGGAAATTTCTCAACTTGCTGATCCCAAATGTGCAGATTCAGCCTCAGAAAGTTACCCTCAGATGATTCCCTTGTATGATGCTCAAAAACTGGACACTTGCAATGGGTTTGCACCATTGTGAGAATCACCAATGGCAATTTGCAATTGTACAAGTTTCATAAAAAAAAAACCAAAAAAAAAAAAACAAAAAAAAACACCAGAGGAAAAGACTCTTTTTTTTCTCTCCAACGCTGAAGCCTGCCCACTTGACATTGTTTTTCCGTGGCAAAAGAAAAAGGGGGAGAGCCGATCCCAGCTGGAAGCTTGATTCAACAGCAAGCCATGAAACATTCCATCAAAGTGCAAGAGCCATGAACCGACAATTTCAGATTCCTCTGGATGAAACACACAAGCAAAGAAGCAAAGGATTTTGAAGGAAAAGCAGCAAGCCCATCATAGTATGGGGAAAAGACCTATTGTCATGACACGAAAGTGAATGTTTGATTGGATGTACTGTGTGATTTGTTTTTAGCGTAGGCATTGTTAAGTATAAGTTGAAATTAAGGTTAAGATTTATAAAGTTTAGATATATGGTTTATAAATTTAATGTTGCACTGCCTGCAGGTTTTCAATTGTTCTAGGTTTCACATTGTTTTAAGTTTTGTTAAGAGGTTTTAAATTGTTCTAAGTTTTGTTAAGATATACTAGCTTTTAAATTGTTCTAGGTTTTATTAAGACATACTAATTCAATTTAAAAAGTTGAGTTGTTTTGTCTCAGAAAAAAGAAGCTTCGAAGGAAACAGCAGTGATGGAGCACTGAGAAGTGTCACCTGTTTGTGTGACTGGAAGAAGACACAAGTTTTACATCAGAATTGTTATAGGTTGTAAATTGTTTTTGTAGGATTTTTGTGTTTTATGTTAAAGTAATAAGTTTAAAAAAAATAAGTAAGTTAAGTGAATTAAGTTAAGTTTAAAATAATATGTACTGTGAAGAGTTTTGTTTTAAAGATTTGTTAAGAGATATCACTCCAGTATAAAGGCAGGGTCTTGGCCACACCTTGACTTTAACTAGAGGAGATATTTTTATTAGCAAACCC
>VXBN01011720.1:75551-88576 GCA_013397395.1 Sinosuthora webbiana | reverse complement strand
CCCCAGGTGCTGACAGGAATGGTCTGGCCCAGGTAGGCAGAGCCACGCCCGGGTGGGGAGAACAAACCAGAAAAATGAGAATTATTCACACCCTTCTTCGGCTGAAGGACACCTTTGATTGCAGCCAGGCAAGAGGGGTTTGTTTCTTCTCCCTGCTCCCTCTGTTTCTGTGGGATGTGGAGTATGGAATCATGAACGAGTGAAGAAATCAGGGGGCTGAATGAACCCTTTCCTTGTAAAATCCTGAATTTCCCTGAACTAAAATTCTCCAACTGATTTCCTCTCTGTGCTTAATTTTTCTTTTTTTTTTTTTTTCCCCCTCTGGATTTCTGAGTATCTGGAGCCCAGCTGTGCCTAGAAGGAGCAAAGCAAAGGGATTTTCCTGGTGCATCTGGCTCAGACTCCAGAGCAAACGAAACGTGTCCAGCAGCAGGTGAAGGGCAGCTGGGGCCCGAGAGAAAAGTGCTCTTTGTCACAGCATCTGTCCCCAAAAAGTGACACAATGCCAGCCTCCCCCCTCCAGGGGTGGAGACAGGCAGTGTGGGAGAGGGGAGCCGGCTCCAAGGAGAAATAGGAGCTCTCCACAAGCAGTTTGGTTGGGTTTCTTGCCTCCTTCCCATGCCCTGATGTGGTAAAGCTCAAATTCCTGGCAGGAGAGCCGGGCCCTGCACAGCTGAGCTCAGTTCAGGGCAGGGATGGGGAGTTTTGTTCCTCAAATGGATCCAGCAAACACTTGCTCCTCTCAGGGCAGGGATGGGTTTTATTTCCCAGATGGATCCAACAAACACTTGCTCCTTTCAGGACAGCGATGAGGAGTTTTGCTCCTCAAATGGATTCAACAAACACTTGCTCCTCTCAGGACAGGGATGGGTTTTATTTACCAGATGGATCCAGCAAACACTTGTTCTTCTCAGGACAGGGATGAGGAGTTTTGCTCCTCAAATGGATTCAACAAACACTTGCTCCTCTCAGGACAGTGGTGAGGAGGGTTTTTTTTTTCCCCAGAAGGATCCAGCAAACACTTGTTCCTTTCAGGACAGGGATGAGGAGTTTTGCTCCTCAAATGGATTCAACAAACTCTTGCTCCTCTCAGGAGCAGGGATGAGTTTTATTTCCCAGAAGGATCCAGCAAACTCTTGCTCCTCTCCACCACTCAGAGTGTTTGCACCTCAGCAGCAGCAGCTGCTCCAGGGAGGTTGAGGGATCCACAAATTCCCAGAACCACATGTGAGGGCTGGTGGCCAGCACAGCTCAAACACACACCAAAAGGCAATTTTTTCCCCCAAAAAACGCTGAGCAGAGCCCCAGCCTCAGCACCACAGCAGGAGCTGAGACAGCCCTGGCTGCTGAGGGTGAAGCTGCTGAAGGGCTTTTCAGGGACAAAGCAGATATTCTGGGCTCCCAGCAGCCAGAAGTCTGGAGGAAGTCTGCTCCCCTGGTTTCTAATTTTACTCCTCTTCATCCGTGTAGGGTCCAGGGCTTGGTTTCCTCAGCTCTGTCCCGAGTGCCTGGGAAACAATGGAGGAGGCACAAGTGGAGCTGGCAGCCCCTGAAAGCAGAGGGACAAAGCAGACAGCACCACCGGCCTGCCGGGGAGATCCTGCCTTTGATTCTTCTCTCTCCTCGAGCTTCCCACAAAGCCAGGTCCAGCCCTGCCCATCCTGTCTGCTTTTCCCCTCTGGAGGGTTGCCCACCGTGTCCCAGGGGACAGGAGCAGGCCAGCGTCTCCTGCTGTGACCCAGCTGTCCTTGCCAGGGTGGCCTGGGTGACCTCGGGGATGCTGAAGCCACCAGAGGAACAAAATGGAGCAAATTGGTTTGTGCAGAGATGTCCTGGCTCCCAAAGCAGCCCGGAGGCAGGATGGCAGAACCATCTCCAACCCCTGGAAGGGCTTGGGAAGGTTTGCCAGCTTCTCCTTTGATAGCCAGTGGGAAAACTTGGAGATCTGCTCAATGCCCCAGGACAAGAACGAGCTGAAAGACAGGAAAAGAAAAGGACAATTCTGCTTTCCCCTTCCTCCTCCCCAAATGTCAGTGGCAAAGAGTCCCTTCAGAGGCCACCATCACCTCTCTGTGCCTGTGGGGAATCCTCAGCAGCCTTTAATTCCATGCTGCTTCCCCTCGGCAGCCTTTAGCTCCATCCTGCTGTGCCCCAGGCCCTGGAGGTGCCAGGGATGGGGAATCCTTTAATTCCATCCTGCTGTGCCCCAGGCCCTGGAGGTGCCAGGGGTGGGGAATCCCTTAATTCCATCCTGCCCCACTCCCTGCAGATGCCAGGGATGGGGAATCCTTTAATTCCACCCTGCCCTATGTCCTGCAGGTGCCAGGGATGGGAAATCCTCAGCAGCTTTAACTCCATCCTGCTGTGCCCCAAGTCCTGGAGGTGCCAGGGATGGGGAATCCTTTAATTCCATCCTGCCCCACTCCCTGGTTGTACCAGGGATGGGAAATCTTTTAATTCCATCCTGCCCCACTCCCTGATTGTGCCAGGGATGGGGAATCCCTTAATTCCATCCTGCCCCACTCCCTGCAGATGCCAGGGATGGGGAATCCTTTAATTCCACCCTGCCCTATGTCCTGCAGGTGCCAGGGATGGGAAATCCTCAGCAGCTTTAACTCCATCCTGCTGTGCCCCAAGTCCTGGAGGTGCCAGGGATAGGGAATCCTTTAATTCCATCCTGCCCCACTCCCTGCAGGTGCCAGGGATGGGGAATCCCTTAATTCCATCCTGCCCCACTCCCTGGAGGTACCAGGGATGGGGAATCCTTTAATTCCATCCTGCCCCACTCCCTGGAGGTGCCAGGGATGGGGAATCATTTAATTCCATCCTGCCCCACTCCCTGGAGGTACCAGGGATGGGGAATCCTTTAATTCCATCCTGCCCCACACCCTGCAGGTGCCAGGGCTTTGCTCAGGGCTCGGGAGCAGCAGCAGCAGCAGCAGCAGCTTTGCCCAGGAGCAGATCGCTTCCCTGGGGACACCCACGGCAGCCAACTGCATCCGTGTTTGCTCCTGCTGGAAGGAGACTCACAGCCAGAGCTCCTTTCTCCCTCCTGGCCGCCCGCCCCGGCTGTTCCCACGCCTCCTCCTGGCCCTTCTCACCCCGTTATCTGAAACCACCGTGCTCGGGGGGGTTGGAACGAGCTGGTTTCCACAGCCCCTCGCAGCCCTGTGAACCCTCGGGCAGGTTTTTGCTTTGCTGGGGAAGGCGCAGGGGCTGGGAAGTTGTGGCTGTGAGCTGCCAGGACGGGCAGAGCAGCCCCACACGGTGTCACCGGCATTGCCACCCTGGGGAAGGTGTTAAAAAATGGGAATTTCAGGCCCTTGGTTTATTCGCTGCCCTGCTGAAGTGCAGGAGCAGAACAGCAGTTTGAGGTGAGCTGGAGGAATACACCCGATGCTGTTTTACACTATAACGATGCAGACTCTGAGATTCAGGAGGCTGAAAACGACTCTTTTATTTTTGGGATGTGTCTCCCTTTTATGCCATTTCACACAGACCAATTAATTCCATTGGTGACACAAAGGCAAAACCTCTTCACTCACACTGGTCAGAGCAGAGGGACAGCAAGAAGAAATCCCTCCTAGGGAAGAGGAATGAATAACACAGGTACAGTTACAAAAACCATTTCTTTTGTTTACAGAAAATCCCTTGGGAGAAGAATTTCAGAAAACCAAAACACCTCAGGCAGGGAACCAGGGCCACATTCACCCTCCTGGTCCTCCCCACGGGGTTACAGAGCCAGCAGCATCTCTGGAAAATGCCCTGGCAGCTGCAGACAGCTCCCTAAAAGCTCCTCAGCTGGCACAGCTGCAGGCTGGGATGTCCCAGTGTCCCTTCCAGTGTCCCTTCCAGTGTCCCTTCCAGTGTCCCAGCCATCCTCCTGACCGCAGGAACATCCTGAGGAAACCCCTCGGGGCTGCTCCTCGCAGCTGCCTCAGGACACAGGAGAGCCCACAGGTCTGGTTTTGGGGCAGGGGGACACGAGGGCAGGTCCCCAGTGAGGTGACATTCCTGGAGCACAGCTTCAGGAGTGTCCCTGTGCCACTTGTGTCCCTGTGTCACTTGTGTCCCTGTGTCACTCGTGTTCCTGTGTCACTCATGTCCCTGTGTCACTCATGTTCCTGTGCCACTCGTGTCCCTGTCCCTGTGCCACTCGTGTCCCTGTGTCACTTGTGTCCCTGTCCCTGTGTCACTCGTGTTCCTGTGCCACTCGTGTCCCTGTGTCACTCGTGTTCCTGTGTCACTTGTGTCCCTGTGTCACTCATGTCCCTGTCCCTGTGTCATTCATACCCCTGTGTCACTTGTGTCCCTGTGTCACTCATGTCCCTATCCCTGTGTCACTTGTATCCCTGTGTCACTCGTGTCCCTGTCCCCGTGTCAGTCGTGTTCCTGTGTCACTCATGTTCCTGTGTCACTCGTGTCCTTGCTCCTGTGTCACTCGTGTCCCTGTGTCACTCACGTTTCTGTGTCACTTGTGTCCCTGTCCCTGTGTCACTCGTGTCCCTGTCCCTGTGTCACTCGTGTCCCTGCTGTGTGGCCAGGGAGGAGCTGCCCTGCAAAGCTGGCAGGGGTTTAAATGCTCCTGGCACCCACAGCCAGGGCTGGTGACACCAGGGGCTGTCCCTGTGCCTTGCCATGAGCGCAGGGGCTGGCACGGAGCAGGAATGCCTCATGGGGGGACAGCAGCACAGCCCTGAGCGACTTTTGACATCTCTGGGTCAGGAAAAAAGGGATAATCCAACAGCTGGGAAGGATCCTGCAGCAGGGACACCTGAGATGCCCCAGGCTCAGCCCCAGGACCCCATCTCGAGGCCTGGGCATGGCTGCTCCCCCAGGCACAGCCCCAGCACCCTCAGGACGGGGAATGAGGGGAAATTCCACCCTGAAGGGTGGCAGCCAAGTGCCAGGGCAGCCTGTGACCCGTCCTGCAGGACCAGGGGCCCTTGCAGGCACTCCCAGATTATTCTCCCTTTAATCACTTCCATCCATTCTCAGCAAGTTCTCCAGCAGAGCTGGAAGCAATCACCAGTGACCAGAGAGAGGGGAGGGAGCACGGGGGGAGCTCCCCTGAAGACAATCTCAGTGAAACTGAGAGAGCCCAAGGAACTGTCCAGAACATTTCACTGGGGGGGTTTATCACCAGGTTTTATCACCGTGCAGATCCTGCCAAATGAGCTGGAGAGTTCTCCACAGCAAATGAAGCATTTGGAGTGCCTGGGATGAGACAGTGAGCAGCACGTCCTCTCGTCCTCTCGTGGTATGTGCGGCAGGTTCCAGCTTCCTTTCCCCCCCGGCCTCCCTCCGAGCAGGAATGTAGCATCCCTCCAATAAATTCTCTGTTGTCCTTGGCTCCAGGAGATGGTCTTGCTGCTCTCAGTTCAGCTCGACAGATGGTTTTGTGTTTGCACCACCCCCAGCTGAGCGTTCCGGAGGCAGAGACATCCTCCTGTGGCTTCACCTGGACCAGGCAGCGACAGGGAGGCACGAACAATGAACGTGGACCTGACCAAAGGAAATGTGTTTTAGTGTCTTTTTAGCATCCAGGTCAGTGCCGTGGCTCTGAGCACGGAGATGCTGCAGGGGAATTAAATCCATACATAGCTGAACTTTTAAAAAAAAGAATACAAAAAACAAACCCCAGTTAAAATAAATTTCTTTCTGTCCTCCCTGCTGTGCTGTGGGAGCTGCCAGGACAAAGCCCTGCCTGTGGGAGCGAGGAGGAGGCAGAGCCAGGGATCCCCCACATCTGTGGGCACAGTCCCTGCCTGGCACATGGCACTGGCACAGCTGCCTCGGGACGTGATCCAAGGCTCAGGATACGGCTCCGTGCTCTCTGCAGGAAATTTAGGATCAAGGCAGCTCCAGCTCAGAGCTGCAGCACTCCTGGGGATGCCTGCTTGGGGCTCTGCCCCTGCCAGGACACCCTGAGGTACAGCCTGGCTGACATTTCAGGTAAATTCATTTCCCCTTGGTTATTAAAACGCTCTATGAAGTGAAAATACCAAATCAAACACAATTTTGCTTTATTGGGGAGGCCGGAGCAAATAACTCTGGGTTTCTTTGCAGGGACAGCAGCGGGGGTGGTTCAATACTTGCATTACAATACTGGCAGCCCAGCCAGGCTGAAGAATGCTCTCCTTGTCAAAGCAGTTGGATTAAACAACAGGTGAGCAAAAGGAACAGCAGCTCCTATCAAATGTCTGTACCCAGTGAGCAGACAGTGCCCCCAGGCAAAACCTTGTTATCCTGTAGCACCATCTCCCTTGCCTGGAACAGAACTTTCTTGTTTTTCTTCAGTCTTGTCAGAAAATGTCAACTCGTTTTCCTCCTATTTTTTTTTTTTCCCTCTTCAGCTCACTTTCCCTTGTAGCCACCCCCCTGGTTTTATTCCTCTGGGTAGTATCAGGGTCGTGCAGGGCAAACAGCAGGAAAAATCAATCCCCAGAGAGGAAACAAAAAAAAAAATCACATTTTACCTTACAGTGCTACCAGGTGGAGAATAAGAGGCGGTTCTGCCGCAGCTTTGAGACAGAACAAACTCCTCCAAGGTGGGGGATTGGGCACCAACTTTATTCCTACAGAAAACTGGGAATGGTTCTCCTGGGGACAAAGGGAACACGGACAGGAACAACACCAGCAGACACCAGCAGGGAGGATTTGGAAGGATGAAGCTGCCCTGCCCTCCCCACACCCCGTCCCATGCTGTGTTTTCACTCTGTTGCAGATTTTTTTTGGGGGGGATAAATCAGAGGTTGAGTGTTGGGATCCTGGAGGCTGAAAATCGCAGGTTTTCTGAGCTGAGGGGTGCTGACTTTCACGCAGGCACCACGTTTGGCTTGAGGCCTTGGAACAGGCTCCCGAAATTGTGTGATGGCACCGGGGTTGTGGGTGTGGAGTGTGAGTGGTGCGTGTGATATCACAGGGTGGAAACTTAGGTTTGGGGTTTTGGTATAGAATAATGTGTGTGGGCCAAGATGGAGGATTCAGGGTGTTGTCTGAGTTCTTCTTCTTCTTCACCTTCTTCCTTCTTCTTCCTCCATCTTCTTCACCTTCTCCTTCACAGATTTGGGTGATTTTCTCTATCTGGGTGAGGGATGTCTGCATTGCGAACCTCAAATGGTCATTGTTGGGTCAAAAGCATAAATAATACGGGTGTCACTTTGGCATTGGGTAATTATCACTTAAATAGCCTCGGTAAGAGTTGAAAACTCTCCACTTTGCCTTGTTTCTCTAACTGACAAGTTGGAGCCCACGCTGTAAATACTGTAAATAAATAAAATATAACAAACAACCCAGACCAAGCTCGACTCTGCGTTCCCCGTGTCCTTCATCCTGACCCGGGCCGAGGTAAAGCGGAGGCAGAACTGTAACAGCCGAGCAGCAGGAGGGCTGAGGAGGAGGAGGAGGCTGAGGTGACACGGGGAGGGGACACTGCAGGGTCACACCCAGGCCTTGAGCTGGGTGTTGCAGCCCCGGGCGCAGCACCAGCGGCCCCCCTTGTAGAGGGCCAGGCTGTAGGGCTGGAAGCACACCAGGAGCTGCAGGCGCCGGGCCAGGCTGCAGTAAAGGGCCATGGCCACCACCAGCAGCGGGGACATGATGACAAAGCCCAGGATGATGAGGGCAGAGGAGCTGTTGTCGTCCAGGACGCTCTTGCAGTAGCGGGCGGAGGAGTGCAGCACCTGTGGGGGAGAAGGGAGGCAGAGGCAGGATTATGAAACTGGAAAAGAGCCCCAAAAGGCAGAGCCAGGGTCTTTAAATTGGAAAGGAACCCCAAAAGGCAGAACCAGCACCTTTGAATTGGAAAAGAGCTCCAAAAGGCAGAACCAGGATCATTAGATTGGAAAAGAGCTCCAAAAGGCAGAAGCAGGGTCTTTAAATTGGAAAAGTGCTCCAAAAGGCAGAGCCAGGGTCTTTAAATTGGAAAAGAGCTCCAAAAGGCAGTGCCAGCACCTTTAAAATGAAAAAGAGCCCCACAAGTCTCACATTAAACCCACTCTGCCAGGGCCACCCCTGTCATGTGGCCAAGAGCAGTGGCCAAAATACCCTCGAGTTTCCAATGTTTTCATGGAAAAAGACATCTCTTCCCTCTCCCAGAGCTGAGCAATCTTCAGGTACACTCTGTGACTGATACCACATCTCAATCAACCTCTCAGTTATCCCTGTGAGACAAGAGCACTGCACACAGATCTTTATTAAATCATCCAATGGCATTTGATGGGCATGGACCAAATCAAAAACTCTCCTGGTGCTACATCGCTGTGGGTGGCACCGCAGTGGGAATAACAAAAAAAATAAAGAAAAATACAGAAATCTGCTCGATTCTGCAGACAGGGGTTGGTCATTCCGTGGCTCTCCAGACCCCTTTTTGTGTTCTGCTCTTCATTTCTGCTGAAAAAAAACCTGCCAGGAAAAGCCACTTGCAATGAAAACCTCCCTGGGCCTGGCTGAGTGGTGTTTAAAGCCTTTTTTTCGTGCTGGCAGCAGCAGAGCTGAGCTGAGCACTCGCTTGTTCTGCACTAACAAATGCTGCAGGCAGCCCCCCTGTCCCCAGATTTTATTCTTTTTTTTCCTTTCAGCAGTGAAAGGAACACAACCCATCATCCTAAAACCCAACGATGAATCCATCTAACGGAGCTGCAGTGCAGAAATCAGCCTCTGGCTGCTGGGGGTGAGACTGAAAAGCTGAAAAGCCGTGGCCCAAAGACAGGGATTGCTCTGGAGAAGCCACAATCCCTCGCCATGACTGCATTAAAGGAAAGGCTGCGTTAAAAAAGGCTCCTCACAGCTTCCAGCAACACGGGGGCTTTCACCTCTGGTCCACTTGGCTGCACTCAGAAACATTTTGCATCTCCTCAAAGGCTTGGAGCGTGCGTGCAAAGGAGAGACTGAGGTTTTCCAAGGTGAAGGAAGCTGGAAAGGGGCAGCTCTGGGAGGCTTTTTCCCCATTTTCAGTCCGATTTGCAGCCCCTGTTTATGATTTGTGAAACAGGCACACCGAGCTGGTCTCACAGCCCGTGCCTGCCAGGAGAACAGGGAGCTGCTTTTGCACATCCACGCTCGGTCGAGCGATCCCAAAAACGTTCACAGGAATATACCAAGAAGAGAATTGTAGTAAAGGGAATAATGCAGTGCAGGGGGCAGAAAACAGAGCCTGGATGGACAAAGGGGGCTCATTTTTTTTTGCTGTGAGGGATGCACAAAATGTTTGGGAACAGGAATGTTAGATTGTCATGAGGAGGGGATGATATATTCTGTCAGACTTTACTAATCCTGTCTTAAACAGAGAAGCAGCAAACCCTACCAGAGCCCAGGCAGGACTCTGAGCTCTGGAGCTCAGGTTGGCAGCTCTCAGTGACAGAAATCCTTGGGAAGAGAGAAATATTGTGAAATTAAAATGCAAACTGCAACTCCATGAGGGCAGGGAGTGTGCTCACCTCACCTGGCACCTCTGCTTGGCGCTTCCATGGGGACACAACTTCATTGCCCAATTTCCCACAATTACTGTTCTTGTCACCCCAGATTACTCACAGAGGGAAAAATCTGTTTCTTGAGGGAGACAAAGCCAAATCTTTGGGGTGTTTTTTAGAGCCACTGCTCACCTGGGGCTCCAAGGAACCCTCAGGTGTGGCCGTGCCCTTCGAGGAGCGGCGCTTACCTGGGAGTGGCACTGGAAGCCAAAGTAAACCACCACGATGGTCGGGAGCAGCACGACGGTGAAAATAACAAACATCAGGAGCACGTTCAGCAGGAAGACCAGGCAGTTCATGGCCCCTATCAGCAGGCTCCACGCCAGGCAGCACCAGGGGCTGCGGGGCTCCCCGGGAAGGAGCTGCTCATCCATGTCATAGGGAGGCAGCCCAGGCATCATCCGAGACTTTTCCGAGAGGATTTCTGCTCCAAAGTCGTCAGGCTCCTGGCCAGGCATCCTTCAGGAAGGTCCACCAAGCCACGCTCTTATCCAAAAAAAAAAAAATTCCTTGGTTTTGGTCCAACAGAGCTGGGAAAGGAACTTGTAAAAGGGTTCTTCTGCCTCTTCCACACGTGGCCAGGAGCCCTCAGCCACAGATCATGGTGGAGCAAGCAAGGAAAGGTCTTTTTGGGCCCCCTGCTCGCCCAGGACCTGCTCAGCACAGGTTGTTTCCTTCAGATGCTCTTCCAGCGGCGTCCCAGCCTCAGCCGCAAAGCAGATCTGCTGGAAGTTTGGCAGTAGCTTTTATTTCGGGTTTAGAATCCAGAGTCCTACCAAATTTGCTGGTTTTTTTTCCCCAGGATTACGATCCCAAGGGGTTGCTGTGGTAGCTGGGATGGGCAGCTCGGTGTCCTCCTCCACCTCTGAGCTCAGCTGGGTGTTCAGATCAGACTTGGGTGTTCGGCATATCACGTTTAAGCACCCACAGGCAGTTCCTTGTCTTCAAATCACCTCTCCACGCTCTTCACCCCGTGCCCAAGCCCAAATATTCCCGCCCCAGTCTCCTCCAGATGAGGTGAGATAAAGGCCAGCAGCTGTTTCCCGGCCTCTGGAGCGCAGCGGGGATGTGGAGCAGCGTGTGCTGGTGTCACTGCTCTCAGCTGCCTGCACTCCCAGCCAGCCGGGCCCTGGTGAGGCAGCTCAGCTTTGCAAGGCTGCTCTGTTTACAGGGAACAGCCTCGGAGCTGCTCTCTGCGCTGGCCAATCCTTCACGTCTGTCTCCCCACGGACGGGAGGGAACAGGCGGCACCTGAGAGCTCCGACCGTCCATCCCCCGGGTCAGGACGGTCCCTCTCCAACTTTAATTATTCTGCCTCTCATTCATTTGCTACAATTCCTCTCTAGATTACAAAAAAAAAAAAAAAGAACCTTAGAGAAACTGATAATAATCACTGTATTCCTCAGAAATCATCCGTCCCCTGCAGTCATCTGTTATTGTTTGCAGAGCGTATCGATGCTCTCGTAGAGGAGGCACAGCGATTATCAATTATTTCATCTGCCTCGTAAGATCAACACTGTTTAAGAATTTCAGCGGCATCTCCGTGCCTTGTGTAGCCTCCAAGACACAGTGGCAGTTAATAAGAGGGAGATATTAAAGAATACAGAGAGAAACAACCTCTAAAGCAGAGAGCAGAGTGTGACAAGCCCATTTCCATCACGTCCCTGCCCCGAGCTCTCGGGCTGGATGGCTCCCAGGGGGGTTTTGCAGGGCAGCAGCCTCCACTCGAGCTGCAAAATGTGAAATCTCTTCTCAGATCTGTCCAGACATCCCGAGGGAAATAACTGCTGGATCCATCCTGTTTCCAGCAGGCCAGAGACAGTGTTGATAATAAAGTCTGAAGCTGTGCAGGAAACCATAAATATGACAAGCAGCGGGGAGCTCAGAGAGTCTCGGTGTTTACTCTGCCTGTCTAAGTTCTGTTTAGATTTAAAGACATGATATTTTTCAAGCTTGATTTATGCCTTTGGAGAGGAAAAAAAGGACGAGCCACACGAGCAGAAAGAGCCCAACCCAAAAACTATAGGAAGATTAATCAATTTTAGGCTTAAATCATGGAAAGATGAACTCGGTGTTGGGCAACTAAAAATCCTACAGCTGCTTTTACCATCTGCTGCTGATGGCACAGGGGCGTGGTGAAACACAACTTAAGCATTCATAAAAGTGCCGTAAATTCTAAGAAGTTCTGCTAAATCCAGCGAAACTTTCCAAAAGTTCTTTTGCTATGATGAAAGCGTATTTTAACCTTTTCAGGGAGGTCTGAAAATTGTGTCCTGTACTTTTATTTTCCACACATTCTACTGATTCTTGTAATAACCCAGTGAACTTTGTGTCAGACGAACGTCAGCGATGTGAAGAAATAGTCCTCTCTTAATTCTGCGAAATTTCCACATCCTTAGCAAGAGCTTTCCCAGAAGTGGGGGAGATTCTTGATGATGGAGCAGTTTGTAACAGGAGCATCATTGCTTTGAGCTGCTGGGACTGGTGGTGATTAAAGAGCAGCAGAAAAACCCGTCAGTTCTCTGACGCCAAGAGCTGCTGCTCCCAAGGAATCATTTTCTGGCAGCACCATCTTGTGGCTTGCTGCAGCTCATAAATTTTCGATTTATGTCTCCCATTCTCTAAGCCTAACCCTCACAGGATGGTGTAAGGTTTGTTATCCCACCGTGGAATCCTTCCAGGCACTGAAAACAACACCAAATCTTCTCACATTGGTGGCTGGAGCTCTGCTGGGGACACACACACAGCCCCAAGTCCCAAATCCCTCACTGAGCTGTGGGAACGCACACTCCAAGCAGCCCAGCTCCTTTTTTTACAGGGAATTTCATCCAGAGGGTGAAGGTTTCTGGTGACCACGGACCTGAGCAGCTGGAGCTGTGCCAGGGGAGGTTTAGGTTGGATTTTGGGAAAGGTTCTTCCCCCCGAGGGTGCTGGGGCACTGAGCAGGCTGCCCAGGGAATGGGCACGGCCCCAAGAGACGCACACAGAGTGGGATTTTGGGGTGTCTGTGCAGGGCCAGGGGCTGGACTGGATGATCCCTGTGGATCCTCAGGATATTCCGTGATTCCACGGCTGTCCTCAGGCTCGGGCAGAGGATGACCAGCACGGAGAAAAGCCACTGCGCTGCGGGAGAGGAGCCGGGGGAGGCTGAAAGGCTGGGGAACACCCGGGAAAAGGGCCGGGGAAGGACCGGGAAAAGGGCTGGGGACAGGGGAAGGACTGGAAGAAGGGCAAAGGGAGGATGGGGAGAAGGGGGAAGAACTGGAGGAAGGGCTGGAAGAACGACCGGGAAGGATCAGAAGGACCGGGGGAAGAACTTGGGGAAGGGCCGGAGGAAGGACGGGGAAGGCTCGGGAGCAGGATTAGAGGAAGAACCGGGGGAAGAACCGGAGAAATGACTCGGGGGCAGGAGCAGAGGAAGCAGCGGGGGAAGGTCCGAAGGAAGGCGGGCAGGGTTCGGAGGCAGGAGCAGAGGAAGCAGCGGGGGAAGGTCCGAAGGAAGGCGGGCAGGGCTCGGGGGCAGGAGCAGAGGAAGCAGCGGGGGAAGGTCCG